>WOXC01010250.1:0-325921 GCA_011680675.1 Gymnobelideus leadbeateri
GCATCTCTTCCTTCTTGTGTCCTGTATGCTTGGTTCATTTCATTTCTGTTTCTCTCTAAGATGCTTGGGGCTTCATTCAATTTAATGGTTAATATTTTCCCCTAAATAGCACTCAGTTCTTGCTGGTAGGTGACCTTGGTTCATTCTCAGTTCTTCCCTTCTGGAAGATCAACATTCATGCCCTTTGATCCCTCAGTGTAAGCTGCCAGGTCCTGAGGCCATCCTGGTTTGTGGTTTCATATATTTGAGATTGTCTCTTCTGGCCCCTTGTAGTATTTTCTCCTTGATCTGGGGATTCTGGAACCTGGCTATAAGATTCCTGGAGTTTCCTTTGGTATCTTCTCCAGGAGGTGATTCTGAAATTCTTTTTGAACTTCATTTGCTTTTTACCCAAAACATCAGGGTAATTTCCTCTGAGAATTTCTTAGTGATTTCCAGGCTTCTTCTCCATCATGGCTTTCAGGTAGACCAATAATTTCCTGAAGTTGTCTCTCTGGATCTATCTTCCAGGTCAGTGGTTTTTCCCATGAGATATTTCACATTGCCTTCTACTCTTTCATTTGTTTGGATCTGCTTAACAGCATCTTGATTTCTCATAAAGTCATTAGCTTCCATTTGCTCCAGTTTAACTCTGAAGGAATGAATCTCCTCAGTGAACTTTTGAGATTCTTTTTCCATCTGGCAAATTCGACTTTTTAAGGCATCTTCTCCTCATTGCCCTTTTGGGCCTCCTTTGCCATTTGAGCTAGTCTATTTTTTAAGGTGTTGTTTCCTCATTTTAGCTTCTTTTTGTATGTTGTCTTCCCCTATTCAGTGGTTGTAGTGGCAAGCACCCCAGCATCTCCAGGGTGGCTGCCAACACAGGTTCTTAAATACGCTTTTCTAAAGGAAAGCAACTCAAAGTTTGTTAGCAATCTTGCTTTAATCAATCAAACATATCATTTACCCAGTTCAGGGGGAAAGGTCAGCATCCCAAACTTCAGAGTTGTAATAGTAATGGAATTTAAAGATCCACCTGTGTTGGCTTGGTTTTCAGGTTGAGTGTTAAAACCCAGAGCTTGTGATTCCCATTTGTGGGATGGACTTGTTGACGTGAAAAGAGAAGGCTGAACTGGAAGGAGCTGGTGCTATGGATTTGGAGAGGCACAAGCAGAGGAAGAGAGGCAAAAGAATTTTTGGAAGCAGCATCATGGAGGCAGAAAGAGGGAAAGGATTGCTGAGGGTCAGTTTGAACTGCCCAGGACTTTTGAGAGCTGCCATCTGGAACTCCCAAGGACTGAGGAGACATGGCTGTGATGCCAGGAATTTGTCTCTTTTGATGTTGTTTTGCCAGATTTGTCCATTGGTGAAGGGCAGAGCTGTTGTTGCAGAGGTCCTGGAAACTTGATGTTGGTTCAGAAGCCCTGAAGAAGGATTTTCTTGTTGTATATTTACAAAAATCCTGGAAGAGGGTCTTGCTAATGTTTTCAGGGGTCCTAGGACTGTTTTGCAGACAGAGAATGAATTAATGAGGACACTGGCAATGTATCTTGTGGCCTTGTTAAGCTTTGTCTCCCCAGGAACAGAGATTGCTGAGAACTTTCCTTGGGTCAAGATGAAGAAAAGACCTCTCTTTGGGTATTAAATGCTGTGATGATATCTTAACCTTGCTGTAACTCAGGGGGTAGATGGCCTTTGTGCTCTCTACTGCCCCTATTGAGAAGGTGCTTGGTGTTAACTGATGATAATTGTAATTCAGTTGTGATCCAGGGGTGGGAAACTTTTGACGTTTTTTTTGTGCTCTGTGATAGACCAGATGAATGTACTTTGTTTATAATTGGAAACTAATCTCCATTTGAGAAGAGGGTCTTTGGGATTGACTAAATGAATGTACTGCCCAGGGGTGGAGTAGTACTTGGAAATTATTGAATTACACTTGGTGAATGCTGTATTTTAAATTATGCTATATTTTGATTTTCTCTGTTCTTAATTTGTCACTGAATAAAATTGAGGGCTGCTATGCTGGTATTTTGAACCTTGGAAATTGCCTTTGCTTGACATTACAAGAGTATACAGAGGTTACAAGCAAAAATTACAAGAAGACAAGGAAACAAACAGATCAAGCAGACAGGCCTCCAACTGTCCAGCCATTCCATCCATACCTAGTCAGTTGCCAGAGAGGGAAGCATCAACATCTGGGTTTTTCAAAGCCAGGGGGCTCTCAACGGCTGCCCAGAGTCTCATCTGGTCAAATCACACAACAGTTCTCAAAGTGAGCCCCAAAACAGAGCCTTATTTCAAGGTTTATATAGCCTTCTCCAGGCTCAGAGAATATAACAACCCTCTTGACCCACTGCCCAATCATAAAGTATCTCCTGAAAAACAAGCCTCCCACCATAGGCTCCAGGTGCACTTAAGCCTATCAAATGGCCTAGGAGCAGGGAAGATCTTACACAATACAATCTTAGAAAGATGGCAACAACATGAATTTACATTCTCATTACAATGGCAAGCTCTTCATGGCATGGATTGTCTTTCCTTCTTTTTCCTGTTTGTATCCCCAGTGCTTAGAAAAGTACCTGATATATAGAAGGTGCTTAATAAATGCTTATTGACTGACTGATTGACATTATCTTCTACAATAGAAAAAGTAACACCACTACTGATAAAGGACCTCATTTCAAATGACACTTTTTGATGCTTACTGCCTGTGTGACCTGGGGAAATTTATTTACCTTCAGAGGGACTATGTTTCCTCATCTATAAAATAAGGAATTTGGACTAACGGTCTCTAAGGTCCCTTCTAGATCTAGATTTATGGTCTTACATTTTAAGTCGTGTGAGATCTGTTTACTAAGGCCTAGAAATGCGACATGGCTTGCCCAAGGTCACCTAGCAAGTCAAGAATGAACAATGGACTTGATTTCAGAAAACCTGGGTTTGAGTTCCTGCTCTCCTTATTAGGTGTGACTCTGGATAAATCCCTTTCCTATCTGAGCCTTAATTTCCTCCTCTGTAAAATGAGTTGTTGGACAAGATGACCTCTGAGAGCCCATCCAGCTCAAATTCCATGAAACCTTAGTCTTTTGACTTTTAATCCAGTAATTGCTCTTTGCCCAATGTTGTGTTCTCTCCAAGAGACAAGGGACAGAAACAAAAATAGCAGCCACTTTAATCATTGGAGCCAACTGGCTTCATTACTTAACCTCAGCTCCTCCCATCTCAAGAGATAGGTGAAATCTTCAGGGTTCAGCTCCTGGTCAGTGGAGGATAGTTCATTAATCTGATCATGCTCCAAGCCCTCTTACCACACTAGGTTGGACCTTTGTCAGAACCGAGGATTTCTTCACTATCGACAATCTTTCACTTTAGACATTTTTCAGTTGTGTCTGACTCTTCATGACCCTGTTTGGGGTCTTCTTGGCAAAGATACTGGAGTGGTCTGCCATTTCTTTCTCCAGCTCATTTTATAGATAAGGAAACTGAGGTAAACAGGGTAAAGTGACTTGCCCAGGCTTACACAGCTAGTAAGTGTCTGAGGCTGGATTTGAACTCATGTAGATAAGCCTTCCTGATTTCAAGTCCAGTGGTCCATCCATTGTGCCACCTAGCTGCCCATTGACAGCCAAACTTAGTTTATACATGTTTCTCTCATTCTACCCTTAGCTGTCCCCCACTTATCTCTGTACCTCTAATGGAACTGAAACAGAGGGGCTGTCAGTCCCCAGAGATCATAAGTGATACTGGGGGACAGAACACTTGCCTGGGTACCCTTCTAATCAGTAAAATTTAATTCAGTGAGTGGTCATTAAACCCCTGCTGCATAGTACACACTTTGCTAGTCTGAAGGAGATAGAATTTTACCAATTTAGATTATGATTTATTGTTTTTCTTTTTTTTATAGTAGTTCGTTTTTATTCAGTACTTAAAAGTAATTTTTATTTATATCTTTTGTTTTTACATTGTCTAAATTCTGCCCCTCTTTTTTATTGCCTCTTTCCCTCACAGAGTCTTCTCATATAATAAAGAAATTTTTTAAAGAAAAAAAGGAAGAATCAATATATACTTTTTAAAAATCTGATAACATATACAGTGTTCCACATTCATGGACCCCCAACCTCTACAAAAGAGTTGGAGGAGGTATCCTCTCATATCTCTTCTTAGGGGTCTTAGCTCTTTATAAAAGTCAGTTCAATAGTCTTTTTTATTTTTAATTTTATCCACTTACCATTGGTTTTTCAGGACTTCTTTTATGTGGGTCTCCATACAAATAAAATTTCACCCACAAAAGACAACCAAGTAATAAAAGCTGACATTTATATAGTTCTGTTTTATAAGGGCCTTGCCATATCTAACAGTCTATAATAGCTGACATGTACATATTGCTTTAAAGGTCATTCAGTGTGAGACCTTTGTCTTCCCCTCTCTATTTTTCATAGCTTCTTGATGTCACTCCCAACCCTTTTCTCTTTCCTTACTCCTTCTTTTTAATCTGTGATGATCCCCATACATGCCTGTGATCATACCTTCTCCAGCAGATTGCTTCATAACCATGCCAACAGCAGTCCCCCCATCTTCAATTTCTCTATGTCTACTGGGTCCTTCCCTGATGGCTATAAACATGTACCAGTCTCCCTTATCCTTAAAAAGCATCCTCACTGAAGACTACTATCCCTTCAAGTTATCCTTCTATATTTTCCATTTCTCAGTCAAACCAAAAAAATCTTTACATTTACATTCATTGCCTTGACTTCCTGTTTTCTCATTCATTTCTCAACCCTCTGCACTCAGGCGTCTGACTATTATTCAATATCCTTTTCTTAATCCACATCCTTCTTGATCTCTCTTGCATTTGACGCTGTTGGGCACCCTCTCCTCCTGGATACTTCTTTGGATTTTCTTGATATTGACCTCTACTGGTTCTCCTTCTCCCAAGTTGACCATTCTTTCTTATTCTCCTTTGTTGCACACCATTCTTATCACCAGGGGATAAGAATGTAGAGACATGCCAAAACTCTGTCCTGGGAACTTTTTTTCCTACTCTCAATTAGGTAGCTAGGTGGTATAGCAGATAAAATACTGGGATCAGGAAGACCTGAGTTAAAATCCAACCTCAGACACATATTAGTAGTGCGTGAACCTAGACAAGACATTTAATTTTTACCTGTCTCATTTTCCTTCTCTAATATAATGTAGCACCTGTCAACTGGGTTGGAACTAGCCTCTAACCTGTGGGTGGGTAGCCAGAGCCAAACAGAGCAGACTAGAGAAAGGAGAGTCCAGGACACAAAACAGAAGTTTAATTAATTCCAGAGTAAGGAAAACTATGTATGCATACAGAAGCCCCCTCCTAAGAAGAAGGGCTTAACACGTGGGACTAAAGGCAGGTCTTAAATACAAACTGGGCTGGACCATGACATAATCATTTTTAGGACTTGAGTTACTGTTCCCACGGGCCCTGTGGGAATAGTATTGTCTCAAGTCTTAGGAGTCATGCCCATTCTGTGGGACACAGAACCATAGAGTTCTATGATGGGAACAGGAACACAGTACCTATTAGTGAAAAGGCACAGGGATTGTGAACATATGATGGATGTCTCTGGGAAATAGGAGGCCCTGGGAAACACCTGGTGCTGGTCTAACCAATACACTTTGCCAGGGGATGATATCATTCTGAGTGCAAAGGATTATTGTTATGCAGAGCTCAGGCCACAGCCTGCTTGCAGGGCCTTAGCTCTGGGGAAAAGGGCATCTCTAGGGGCATCTAGGTGGCACAGTGAATAGAGCACTGGCCCTGGAGTCAGGAGGAACTGAGTTTGAATCCAGCCTCAGATACTTAACACTTTCTAGCTGTGTGATGGTGGGTAAGTCACAACCCCAATTGCCCTGCCTCCCTCCCTCCAAAAAGACCCCCAAAATGGGCATCCCCAAAATATCTTGACACATCTAACTCACAGAGTTGTGAGGACCAAATAAGATAGTATTTATAAAGGCTTAGTACATTGCCTGGCATATAATAGGTTCTTAATAAATGCTTATTTCTTTTCTCCCTTCCTCTTCCTTTACTCTTTCTTGGTGATTTCATCACACACTGTACTTTCAATGCTGATTATTTCCAGATGCATGTATCCAGCCCTAGTCTCCCTCCTAAGCTCCATCTCTCATCACAAACTGCTTATTTGGCATTTCCCACCGCATATTCTCCAGGCATCTCAAACTCTATGTGTCCCAAGCAGAACTCATTCTTCTCTCCCCACATCCCAGCCAACTTGTCCAAACTTCCCTATTTTGTCAAGGGTACTGTCATCCTTCCAGTCAGCCCCTTTCACAACCTTGGTTTCATCGTCATTTCCTCACTGACTCAGTCATCCTGGATGTCTAATCAGTTGCCATGTTTTATGGTCTCTGCTTTCATATCTTCCATACATGTACATATACACATATATGTATATATATATATATATATGTCATATATAGATACAGATATCTATCTATTGCCTTTTCTCCACTCATACAAACATCACCTAGGTCAGGCCCTTATCTCTACCTTAGAGATAGACAGGTAGATAGACAGACAGACAGACAGACAGATAGATAGATAGATAGATAGAAGGAGGGGAGGAGAAAGGGAAGAGGAAGAGAGAGGACAAAGGAGTGGGAAGAGCTAGAGAGGGAGGAGGCATTTATTAAACATTTATGTACCAGGCACAATGCTAAACACTTGGATTATAGAAATAAGAAAACAATATGACCCCCACTCTCAGGTGCACAATGTAAGCGGGGCAATCTACCTTAAGTAACAGAACAAGAAAACAGTAGACCACTCAATGTACATTTGAGAAAGCACTTCTGGCCTTATTTGGTATATCTTAATGCTGCGGTGTCACTGAGGAGAGGCGAGACTCCCTATCACTCTGAGTTTTGAGTCCTTGTAAATCATGTGATTCCCAGTGAAGGGGAACTTGGGCCTATTTCCCATGAAAAGCCTTACTAGATTTTAGAGTATAGTCTGAGAAGTTTTCACTTCTTTCACCCATCTCTTGGCAAAGTTACTAGAATGGGTTCTCATTTCCCTCTCTAGCTCATGTTCACAGATGAGGAGCTGTAGCAAACAGGGTTCAGTGACTTGTCCAAGGTCATGCAGCTAGTAAGTGTCTGAGGCCAGATTGAACTCATGAAGATGAGTCTTCCTGACTCCAAGCCCAGCATGCTATCCATGGAGTCACCTGGCCAATAAAGAAAGACAAAACATAAAAGAGAGCTGGAATGAAGTAGAGAAAGGGAAGAAGGGGACCCAAATGGAGGCCAGGATACCAGTACAGAGATAGAGCAGATGGTTGTAGTGATGGAAAAAGCCAGAGAGGAAGCTAGAAGAGGAGAATAAGCAGTGTAACTGGCCTCCTCTTGGCATGGTAGCCCCAGGACTGAACACTGAGAAAGGCCTCAGAGGGGAGTTCTCTCTGGGGGCCTGGAAGTCCCTGAAGAGGGAAAAGAAACAACTGTAGTAGTAGAACATGGTGGAGGGTGAAGCTAAAGTGGAAAGTGACCTTAGAATTCATCTGATCCTACCCTCCCATTTTACAGGTAATATGACTGAGGTTCAGAGATACTAAATAAGATGCTCAAGGTCACACAGGCAGCAAGTGGCAAAACCAGAATTCAGACCCAAACCCTCTAGATCCAGATCCAGCACTCTTTTTTATTGTACTGTGCTGATTATCAAGAATGAGGTCAGGCAGTGACTCCCTCAATTTTGTATTTGTCTCCCCCAAAACCCCATCTAGTATAGAAGCCTAGCATGTAGAAGATGCCTAATGACTGCTTGTTAATTGATTTAATGAACAATTCTCATCTATTGACCTATGTATAGCCTGCCTTGTGCCAGGGGAGGTGAATGTCTTCTTCTCCATGAACCTTCTTTGACCTTCTCAGTCAATGATATCTTTTCCCCTTCATACTCCTCTTTCCCCACCCCCCACACACCCCTTTTGTATGTATTTATCACATTATATTGTATATTATGAGAGTGAAGCTGTAGCATACACAGTGGCCACACCCCATTAAAACCGTCTTGGCAGATGGGCTAAACCAGGCTGAGGGTAACCAATGGGCCTCAAACCCATCAGTGAGTTAGGGGAATGTCTATCCCTAGCATGTGAAGACTTTCCCTGGTGTAACAGGTGGGTGAGAATCATTTGTTCCAGTAGCTATGAAGGCAGTTGAAGGAGGCACTACAAAGATCTTAGAGCTTGGTCAGACACAGAAGATGCCATGGTCATCCTCTGCATCCCAGGCCATCGCTAGTCATTATGTTTTTGTCCTGCCACTGGACTTTGAAGACTCAGGAAGAGAGAGTGAGGCTGAGGGTTTTGTACAGCTCTGCCTCACTTAAATTCATGCTCAAGTCAAGACAGTGTCCTGTGATGTCAATAGTCCTCTTTGAAAATGAACAATAAACAACAATATTGTGTATTGTAGTTGTTTGTTTGTTTTGGAGGCAGTACTTTCCTGCCTCCAAAACAAACAAACAACTGAACAAACAAGGACTCTTGCCTTTAAGGCAGCAGAGTGCTGGCAAATCCTCCACCAAAAATGTTCATAGGACCCATTTTGATGACCATTTCCTCCATCAGTTTTGTAAGTCTAGATAATCAATAAAACAATAAATCAAAGTCTCATTTGTAGCATCTATTAATATCCTAGGTATAAATGCTAACACTGAAAATTCAACAGTAGGCTCTGGAAAGCAGTTCAGAGCTAGCTAGCCCACCCCTGCATTAGGGGTTAGTCTTATTATTTAAACATTCAGTCTTTATTGGATGCCTACCACAATTCACCTCTTAGTTATACCTGAATTCATCATGACTATTAGGATGACTACCACCCAAACCCAAACCTAAAATATAATTCTATTGTTAGGCAATAGAATGCAAAGAAAAAAACAATATTAATAAAACTAAATTGTTAAAAGGCAATAAGCAAGCTTGGCTTTCTATGCATTCATAAAAGGCTTCCATCCCTCCTAACTACTGACACTACTTCCTCCCACACCCATCCACCCACACCCATGTACACACTGGAGCACCAACACCCACATACACACACACACCCAAACACACACATACATATTGGTTTGTAAGACTTAGCAAAGTCCCAAATTACAATCTTTTAGACAGAAGCAGCAATGTACAAAGCTGCAATATCCATACTTGATTTGAGAATACCTGAGCTTGGATCCCAGCTGTCTCATTTGCTTGCCTGTGTGGCATTAAACAATATATTGTCCCTCTCTGGGAGTTTCCTCCCATGTAAAATGAGGGAGTTGGACTAACTGACCACTAAAAGTCCTTCCAGAGCTGACATTCCTCTTACTGGGCTATGCTCCCTCAATTAGTTAGCCTAGAGAAGTTTAAGCCAAGCCGGCCCTTTAAGAATCCTGTCAGTCAAATCTAGTCAGTCTGGCTAAGAGTAAAAACTGAGCTTATCAGCCCTCTAGAGAACTGCTTTCAACACTTCCTCTGGCTCAAATCCAAAGCCACCTGCTGGAATCTCATGTCTTTAAACATGCCTCTCAGTGCAAAGAAACTGGAGAAAGTCCTGTTCTGTGCATCAGGGACCTCAGTGGCCCCCCAAAGCAGGTGTAGACCATGAGAACAAAAGCAATGAGAGCAGAGAATATTTAGGCAAGCTACAGGCTACACTGGGGAATTAAGGACACAGAGCCTGACAAAATGGTGGAGCATGCTTCTCTTTCCACAGCACATGTACCCCCTTCCCAGGTACATGGGCAAGTAAGTTGGAGAAGCAAAGCCCTTTGTTCCAAAATGGCCTATTCTGAGCTAGAAGAGACTTTTTGCCTATTGAGGCAGCTAAGTTACTCAGTGGCTAGAGGAGTCAGAAAGACCTGAGTTCAAATCCAGCCTTAGACATTTACTTGCTGTGCAATCCTGAGCAGTCAAATGTATTTGTAGAAAGGGCTTAATACAGTATTTGGCACATAGTAGGTGCTATATAAATGCGTTTTTCACCCTCCCTCCTAAAAGAGGCCTTAGAGTGTATCTAGCCTAACCACTAACCCGAAATCCTTCAGACTTCCAGCCTCCATCTCCTATTGTAGTTGCCTCTCTAAGCCCAGATTCAGCATGGCCATTTGGGGATGATGACTGTCCAAGCTTAGTGTCACTGTATTGCTAGACATGATAGAAGTACAAAAAAAATGCAATATTAGTAAGACTGAATTTTAAAAAGAAAAATCTATTATCTTTACTTTCTATGCTTCCTCATATATATATATATATATATACACACACACATACTCATATGTATACATATATAATAACTATATTTCAATTTAATTTGTTTCCTTTGTAAGACTATGCATTTTATTTTGTACTTTTAAAACATGATTCTGGGAAGTTTATAGAAACCAGACTTTCAGCTCTCTCCACTTTGCATTTGCTGCTTTGCCTAGTTTCAACACTGTGGAGTAAGATGCCCTTCCCAGGATAAGCTCATAACTTCTAAACTCACCACCATGCTGCTAACTCAAATCCTTGATGGACACCATCTCCCTCAGTCTCCTCTCCCCTCTGATTGGAGGGCTGGAAGACAGAGGAATAAATTTCTCCCAATGCCTTCTTTTATAGAGGGTTGACACATCTGCTACCCTACCTGCTTTCAAATCCAGGAAACAAGTTACACCATGCTGGATACCTCTGAGGTTCCCCCTCACCTCATCACGTCCCACCTCCTTTTGTGTATTATCTCCCCCTTTAGATTGTAAATTCCTTGAGGGCAGGGATTGTCTTTCTTTTTATTAATTTTATCCCCCGAAACTCTGGTGGGCTAGCCACATTGTTCAAATGGCAAGTGTACATTAGTCTATAAGACTATTTCACCAAGAACTCACACAAGACAAGTTTTCACATGGAGGTCAGAAGTGAGACAAAGATATTCTCAAGGACTTTGGAATCAATTGTGTATTGTAATGTTTCTGATAATATGGTGTTTCATGATCTATATCCACACAGCATCATCAGCATGGAGTGCCCACACTAAAGAAGGCTCTGTGCTCGGGTTAGTGGTTAGGCTAGATACACTCTAAGGCCTCTTTTAGAAGAGAGGGTGAAATAAGCATTTATATAGCACCTACGATATGCCAAATACTGTATTAAGCCTTTTCTACAAATACATTGGATTGCTCAGGATTGCACAGCAAGTAAGCTGAATTGCAATAGCTCAAAAGAAACGTGAGATGTGCAAATTTAGAGACCTCTCCACTCACTGTTCATGTGGACTATTTATGCCTGACCTGTGGTAGAGCCTTTCAAGTTTGTATTGGTTTGATTAGCCCAGCTGGACACACTGTACTTTGACTCCAACACAGTGATATCATTTTAGTCCTCTTCAAGAACAAAGGACAACAACCAACCAACCAACCACCCCCAGAAATTAGCACAGTATGTGGCACATAGTAGGTGTTCAATAAATGTTTATTGGATTAGATATGGATTGCATTAGATTAGACTTCCAAAGGGGTCCATAAAACACATGCAAAAAAGCCCTTAAGAATCTACCCAACATGCCAGAGTTCTTTGACTATTTCATAGAATACAGAACTCTCCCTGTCAATCTGCCCATATCTCACTCTCCTTATATTACAAATCCATCCTCTTTTCTAGTCACACATGTCCTTGTTGATGTTTTTTTATATCACTTCTCACTTTTTAAGTTGCTGTTGGACCAATGCCATAGCATATGTAGACACTCCCATTTCTTTACCCTTTGGATCACCTGCAATTGTAATGTTTCTGATGATATGGTGTTTCATGATCTATAACCACACGGCATCATCAGGAAATTCTTCAAATGGATCTGTGACCTGATCAATGTGGATGTTACCTTCTATAAGGTAGATCACAACCTAGCCATGCCTATCCATTCTACTCTGTCCTTGCCTACGGCTTCCCATGAATTCACCAGAAAGAGTCCATTCAGCAAGCCTTCCTTACTTTCTCTTGAGTGTAAGAGGATACCATAGAGGGATGGTCTCAGAGAAACCTGGGAACTGATGTAGAATGAAATTATAAGAATTAGGAAAACGATTAATGTAAAGCAACACCATTGTAAAGACAACCTTGAAAGACGAAAAATTTGACCAACTCGGATTCTAGAGGACCTGGGTGGAGCATGGTACCTGCTTCCTGAAAGGTAATGTGTTCAAGATGCAAGATGAAATATATATTTCTGGACCTATACAATGTGGGTTTGCGTGAGTGGGCATATTTGTCACACAATAAATAGCCAATGAATATTTATTAATGGCCTAATATGTGCCAGGCATTGTGCTAAGCATTGGAGATAAAAAACCAAAATAAAAAAAAAGATAGTCTACAAGGAGTTTATCAGCTAAGGGAAGCTGAAAAGTGGGGAGGAGAGTACACAGTGTGGGACCATGATGAACAGTTCCAAAGAAGCCAAAAAGCATTGTAGCTGGTAGGGAATGGGGAAAAGGCTACAGTGAGCCCCCTCCTTTAACAGAGGCCCTGGAGCCCATGGCCCTCCAATCAGAGGGATTATACAAGCATTTTGTTTGTCTTTTTCTTGAAATTGGAGGTGTGGAGTGAGAGGTAAAAGTGAGAAAAAATAAATGCTTATTAAGTGAATTTTTTAAATTTGAAAAAAATGATGTGAGGGTTATCTTTCATTCTTGTCACATGACCAGCCCGTCTTCTTTTTAATCATTCATTTCTTAGATAATATCCTAAGATATGGGCTTAGAGAGAATTTTGAGATAATCAAAAGCAAAGTAGAATTTCCTATTTCTGCAACAAATGTGTTTTTTCTTTGTATAACTCTAACATAGTGTAAGCTGTTAACACATGTTTGTTGAATTTGATTAAATGGCCTTTAGGAATATCAATGTTATTTTGGAGTACGTAGAGGCTTTTAAGGGCAAAAGAACCAATCAGACATTTCTATCCACTTTTCTACCATTTAACAGCAAATGCTCTCTAAATGAGAGATTTGGGGATAAGCCAGTGGCCACACTAAAGAGAGAAAGACAAACTTAAATATCCATGTGAGGTTTATTACAGTTAGAGCATTTGCCTAGAGACAAGGGATTCTTATTTGCATTTTGATTTGTGTATCTACCAGCCATCTGAACAGCCATCTCTGGCCTCAGATCAGTTCATGGAGACCTCAGAATCAAAGACAATTCCCCAGCTTTCCCTTTTTTATCCAGGAAAGTTTCCATATCTGAACGTCAATGATGTTTTATCATTCTCACTTGCTTTCCAGGGGTAGTGGAACGATGACTAGGGCAGCTAGATGGCACAGTGGATAGAGTTCTAGGCTTGGAGTCAGGAAGACTCATCTTCCTGTGTTCAAATTTGGCCTCAGATACCCGTTAACTTGGTGACCCTGGCCAAGTCACTTAACCCTATTTGCCTCAGTTTTCTTATCTGTAAAATGAACTGGAGAAGGAAATGGTAAGCCACTCCAGTGTCTCTGTCAAGAAATCCTCCCTAATGGGGTCATGCAGTCAGACATGACTGAAAAATGACTGAACAACAAAGAACAATGAAAGTTTGGAAAATGAGCTATTATTTGTTGTCTCTGCTCCTACAGCTCTGATTTGGGATATTTGAGTATTGTCATTGATTGGGGTAAGGGATGGGGTTCAATGAATCTGTCTGGATAAGTGCAAATTTTACATATACCACAGAAAATGAGGGGCCTATTTCCATGGCCTTGACTTTTCTTTGAGAAATTTTCCCAGAACCCATGACTTTAATCTTCCACACAAATGTCAATTAGTTTACTGGGAATTTGGATAACGGACTTCATAATTCAGAGAATGCAAAATGAACAAAACAAAGTTGCTATTAGGTTTTTTTCATGGACTTCTTTTTGGCAACTCTTAACTTTCCCAAGACAGCCTACAGATTCTGAAGTATGTTATGGTATAGCAATGGGTCAACATTCACTCAGGACTTTTGTTGTTATGCTGGCTTATCTTGCATCTGCAAGATAGATCAGCAGCCCCTAGAATATTAGTGTCACCTCCCCATCACTATGAAACATTTTGAGTAGAACCTTTGTGAGTATATAAATCTGTAGCGGGGTGTGGTGGTGCCTACCTATAATCCCTGTTACTGAGAGAGGCTGCAACTGGTGAGTCATTTGAATTCCAGAGTCCTAAGATGCATAAGGGCTAGACCTGATGGAGTATCTGAATTAAGTCAGGCAGAAATATGGTGAGCTCCTGGGAGTGGGAGGACCATCAGGTTGCCTAAGGAGGGATGAACCAATCCAGGTTAAAACAGAGCCTGTAAAAGCTTCCATGCTGACAGGTATTGGGATTGGGCTTGTGAGTTGCTAATTCACTTCTAGCCTGGGCGAGCTAGGAAGGCTCAGTCTCAAAAAAGACAAACAAATAAAAATGAATAATGTTGTTCTTACTATTATCCCTATAGATAAAAACTTCACCAATGTTTCCAAAGTTCAGAGTCTCATAAATCAGGTTCTCTTAAAGTGGAACTCCATTCCTCTCCCATGACTTCTGTCACTTTGTTGGGGTCTCTTTGGAAGATTTCTGAAGTCCCTGGAGTTGGGAGGGGAAGGAAGAGGGAGGTAATGTTTAATGACTGGCATCTCCTTGGTTCACTAGAAAAGCTGAACTGGATTCAGCTTGAAACTATACTTCCAGCCGCCATTCTCATGGCATTCTGTCTATTGGAACCTTCACCAGTTTTTGCACTGACGCCACCACCCCTCTTTCCTTTGTTTCCCAGCATCTGATGGTGACCCTAAGGGGTTTGTATTCCCTTCTTCAGGGACTTTATCCTGGTTGTAGGTACATAACTCCCACAGCCTCTCCCTCCCATCACACATTCTCACCCGTAGCTGATTTTGGAGGTGGGGACATGTCTGTCTCCCCAGTGACCGTACCCTGATGTGACCAGTGGACAAAGAGTTTATACATAGTGATTTGCCAGTCTCCCCCATTAGGCTGTAAGCTCCTTCAGAACATGGACTATCTTTTGCCTTTCTTTTGTATCCTCAGGGCTGAGCAAAAGGCCAGGTGCCTAATAAATGCTCTTTGATTAAGAGGAGAGCAGCACCTAGTTGTCTTTCTCTTCCAAAAAAAAAAAATCAACCATTTATTAAGTTTCTGTGTGCCGGGCACTGTCCTAGGTGCTAGGGACACAGCTACAAAAACAAGGTACTCCCTTCCCTCAAGGAGGTACATTTTAAAGCTGAAGACAAAATGTCCATATACAAAACACAGACAAAAGATACAAGGCTCTGGGAGTCATGAGAAAGAGGTTGGTAACAACAATAATAATTCCCATTTCCATAGTTCTTTAAGGTTTACAAAACATTTCACAGGTAGATAATGCAAGCATTGCCATCCCGTTACTATCTTGCTTTTCTACTTGCATACCCATCATTTAGCACAGTGCCTTGCATATCACAAGCACTAAATTAATTAATTAGTGCTTTATTCATTTTCACTGAGGAAGTAACAAAGCTCAGAGGGCAGTTGTTTGTCCATAGCCAAACAGCTAGTAGTCACTTCAACAAGAATTATTACTGTGTGCCAGATTCTGTGCTGAGCATTGAGGATACAAAAAAAAGTCAGAAAACACTCTCTGCCATTAGATCTTGCAGTCTACTGGGAAAGATGACACATAAGAATGAGGCACAAACAAGCTATATACAAACAAATTGGAGATAATAGCAGGAAGGCACTAAGCATTAAAAGGGATCCAGAAAAACTTTTGGTAGAAGTTGAGATTTTAGCTGCGACTTGAATTGAAGCCAGGAGGCAGAGATGAGGAGGGAGAGTATTCCAGGTATGGGGGACAACCAGTGAAAATACTCATAGATGAGGGATGAAGTGTCCTGTTCAAGAAAAAGCAAGGAGACCAAAGTCACTAGACTGTTAAGTAAGGAGTAAGAAGACTGGAAATGTGGGAGGGGGTCAGGTGATAAAGGGCTTTGAAAGCCAAGCAGAGGGTTTTATATTTCATCCAGGAAATAATGGGGAACCACTGGAGTTTTTTGAATGGGGGGGGGTGACATGATTAGACTTGCATGTCAGAAGTAGGACTCAAAGCCAGGTCTCTTGACTCCAAAGCAAATTCTTTTTCTACTATAACCTGGTGACCTTTAGAACATGGAGAGGAAGTCAGAATCTCATAAGTGTACTAATTTGGGGACATTCCATATAGTATCCCTTTAAATGAGATGTTCTTCCCTAAGCTGACTGGCATGGGACTTGAGAGATGTTGAACTCTTTCTTTTTGGGTACCATCCTCTGGGGATTATGAGGGCTAAATCCATACATGTGTGGGTTTCCCCATTGTCTAAGATGATGTGAAATCTCTTCATTCCTCCCACCATTTCTACCAGGGCTGATCACATTAGAGAGGGAGTTTACCTCATCCTTAGTTTTTTCCATGCAATATATCTCACATTCCTAGTTAAGCCTTTCACAATTCCTTCCAAAAGACAGTAATCAAAATTTACTGGGTACACACACACACACACACACACACACACACACACACACACACACACACACACATTGTGTCCTGGAAATGACTAATACACAATTACATGCCACAGTCTTTTTGTACTTCAATAGTATGTCTTCTTCGGATAGCAGAGAGAATACTAACATGATCACCCTGTTCTTTAACCTCAAACTCCACAGAAGTAAAAGTTCTTTTACAGAGGAATATGTGAACTAAAGATTGAAGATCCTGGCTTTCAGTAGAACATTTGGTGATTAACAGCAATCTGGTTACAAGTTTTTGAGGTCTACTTTAGCAGGGGGATAAACCTCAATTGATCCTAAAACCATATAGACTAAAACAAGAATATATTGATTATTTGGCCATTTGAATAAATGTTTAATAACAAGGAAAACCCCAAAAGAGATAGTGAAGAGTCAGATATGATTGAAAAATGACTAAACAAACAACAAATCATAACAAAAAGAAAAAGACCCATATTCTGCTTTCTTTTCCCTGATAACTAACATTTATATGTCACTTTAAGGTTTACAAAATACTATATTTATATCTCTATACACACTCATACATAAACACACACATACATATATATATGTATGTTTATTTCACATATTGATTACTTCTAAATACCCCCAATCCTTGCAAAATTTGACTTCTTTTCAAAACATATCTTATAATATTTTCAGTTTCTAGCATCTGCTATACTATTGACAAACTCAATACACACACACACACACACACACACACACACACACTCATACATCACCTTACTTTATCCTCATAATGATTCTATAAAGTAGATGTATTATTATCTACATTTCCAGGATGAGGTGAAGAGGTTAAGTGACTTGCCCAGAATCACACAGCTGCTAAGTTCCCATAGCAGAATTTGAACTTGGGTCTTCCTGATTCCAAGTCCAATGTTCTATCCACTGCACCACCTTGCCTTTTTGTAATGATCTAGTTTGCCAATATTATACACTTGGGAAATGAGGTCAATATTGTTGGGCTATTAAAAAAAAATCAGGGCGGCTAGGTGGCGCAGTGAATAGAGAGCTGGCCCTGGAATCAGAAGGACCTGAGTTCGGAGCCGGCCTCCGACACTTAATCCATACAAACAAAAACCTAGCCGTGTAACCTTGGGCAAGTTACTTAACCCCAATTGCCCTAAAGGGGCGGCTAGGTGGCGCAGTGAGTAAGAG
This sequence comes from Gymnobelideus leadbeateri, assembly GCA_011680675.1. Lineage (NCBI taxonomy): Eukaryota > Metazoa > Chordata > Mammalia > Diprotodontia > Petauridae > Gymnobelideus > Gymnobelideus leadbeateri. Next base: position 17,729 of record WOXC01010250.1, read on the forward strand.
CGCCGGCCTCGGAGTTTGGATGACCCGAGATCAGATCCGGCCTCAGAAAATGAGCACCCACGCATAAATAATGACTAGCCGTGTAACCTTGAGCAAGTTACTTAACCCCAATTGCTTTAAAAAAAAAAATCAACCAAAATTTTCTTCCTTAGCAACCAATTAATTAATTATGCCAATTAGCACTAACTCTTTTTGCTCAAGCACATTATGTTAAGCTCTGAAACAAGGTAAGTATCATTTTTAGATAAAAAACAAACTTTAAAGAAAAGCAAGTATTTCTAGAGTGATTAATAAAGCTAAAGAAGTAAGATTAAGTCTTAATTGTTCTGCTTGTGAAGTGAGGAAAAAAATCTACAGATCTTGGCTGTGGAGTCAGACAAGATCTCTTTTTTCCTAAATTGCCTGGTGCAATGAGAATGGGAATTTGAAGATCTTCCCTACCCCTTAATAGACCTAGTGGGGAGTTTGAGGACCTCCCCTGCTTTGAAAGTAAACTCTGCCCCCTAATAGGCTGAATGTAGTCACATGGAGCCTATGGTGGGAAGAGTTTGCTGAAGGGAAGCAGAGCCCACAGGAAGCTGGTCTGAGCTAGCTGGGGGAGGGGGGGGAGTGGGGGAAGAGGATGCTCAGGCAAAGAGTCAGATAGGCTCATGAGTAGATATTGATCTCATATTGCTTTGTGGGAAGACTGAAGGATGTTGTGGCTCTCAATGTTATTATGGCTTCTTAATGTCTTTGGTACTATGATGGAATCAGCTTACTGGTTTTGGGATTCAGTTCTCTGGTATCTAGACCGCCCCTTCTTTGAAAGTAAACTCTGTCCCCTAACTGAACTTAAGCAGTCCTTAACCAGAAGAAGAGGAACCTTCCAGACAAAAGTCTCTACTAAATAATTAAATTCAGATTAAAGAGGGTGTATCCTTCTCATGATACAAATGCTTCACACTAAAGGTATCACTCCAAAAACTGAGAGCTATTTTATATAACAATTTCCAAAACTATAATGCAAAAGAAAAAAAAACACAAAACAAAACAAAAAACCCAACTACAAACAACACTAATAAATAACAATATCATGAACCTAAAACATGACATTAAAAAAACCCTTCCATTAATCTGCCAATTTTGGCATTTTATCATGGTTCCATGGAGGAACCGGCGTAAAGCAATTATCATTTTTGTTATCAAAGCTACAAAGGTATAACCATCTGTTGCCATTCAGAGCCCAGATCAACCATGTTGTGAATAATAATGGCCCCAATTAATTTATTAAACCCAATAGAAATTTAAAACTTTCAGTTCAGTTTTAAAGCTTGATACATAATTCCAACTACTTTTCCACATCCTCAAAAATACCAGCATCTGTGAAATTAAATTGAGAAATTATTAAAATCTCAAAACTAAATTCACCTCCCAGAGGAAGAAATAAACATTTCTCCAAGTGGCAGTAACAGCTTATAGGTGTGTCAATCTCCTTATTCTCCAGTTGGCCCAATGAGCTCTAAAAACTTCCTTAAAGTGACATTGACATATTCTAAAGTCCTAGGCTTTTCTTTTGTTTGGCTCAAGCTAGAGATCCTGGTGGCTGGCCAAAATGAGGATCTTGTCTTGTCCCCTGTTTGAGTGAAAAAATCATTAGTTCCAGCCTTGCAAATCCTTGTGTATCACCACATTGAACTTTTTTTTTGTTGATTAAATACTATACTGTCTAATACTGCTAACTTCTTAACCTTATACTTCTCTGTTTTCAAATCATGTTTCACATTGCTTTCAGATTTATTTTCCTTTTCTTCATTAAATTTTTTCTGCAAATTAGTGCAATTTTCTTATGCATCTCTAATTTATTGCAAATTTTTCCTTTTGGATTGTTGGAGCTGAAGCTTCTGGGTTTACTTATAGTTTCTCATTTTTCCATGTAAAGTATTTCCAATTTAGCTTTTTACTTAAGAACTTGTAAATGCATTGTCTAGTCTAATTCCTTTTAGGTGAGCTTGCTTCTAATTTTCTAGACAATTAAATCCTGCCAAATCACTCAGAAACTTAGTGACCAGGTAAACCACTCTTAAAATCAAATTTTGTCTTTTTGCCTAAATGACTTGCTCTTTATTTTTAGTCTTTAAAAAGAATCTTTTACTTGCCTTTTTAAAAGAAACTCCTGTTCAAGGCAATTTTTTTAAGAAGTCTCCCTTTCAAACTGTAGAGGAGAAAATTTTGAGAATAGAACCTGCAAGATATGGTTCTTAAGTACCAGATAAAGTTTAATTTACAAACTTTAAAGTGCAAAACCACTTTTTCCCCCTCCACTTTTGAAGTCACTGGCAAGAAAGTTTGAAACTACCTTTAGTCCTGTTAAATAATGAATGCCTCTTTTCTGAACAGGTAACAGCATAACAGGAAATGCAAACTTTTCCATTGCTAACTAAATTCATTCACACAACTAGGAATATATTGAGTGCACTGTTAATTTAAAGATTAATGAATCCTTATGAAATGCTTTGGCCAAATAATTTTGTGCAAGAATTCACACATTTTCAATGCTAGCTTTTCCAGGGACAGAAATATTATACTTAACTCTGTTCCCCTATTCTAAGATTCCCCCAGCTTTTCCCAGATTGGATACTCAGTATTGACCTTACCTGAATAGGGGAGGATCTATCCTCAAAACTCATTGACTCACAAGAGCCTGATTCTAGCTTCACCCTAAAACAGGGAGCCCAGTTGTTTTTTTTCTGGGCACAGAGGCCTCTCTCATCTTACTTTGTCTTCTTGAAGATTCACTTATCTTGATATCAGTCACTCAGGCAGAGGATCCATTGATCAGTTTTGGTCAAGCACTCCAAAATGATCAGAAGGATTTCTTGAGCAAGAGGTCAAGCACTTTTGGGCAGGAATCCTTGTGAACTGGTAGTCTCATACTCCTTTACTGTGGAGTGTCTACCAATTTTAAGATGAGTCACTTCTTAAGCCTTTACATCGCTAAATACAGAACAGACCAACAGACACCAAAACAAACCACAAACAGACAAGGGTGAAATAACCACATTTTAGGGGGCGGCTAGGTGGCGCAGTGAATAGAGCCCCGGCCCTGGAGTCAGAAGGACCTGAGTTCGGAGCCGGCCTCCGACACTTAATCCACACAAACAAAAACCTAGCTGTGTAACCTTGGGCAAGTTACTTAACCCCAATTGCCCTAAAGGGGCGGCTAGGTGGCGCAGTGAGTAGAGTGCCGGCCTCGGAGCTGGGATGACCCGAGATCAGATCTGGCCTCAGAAAATGAGCACCCATGCATAAATAATGACTAGCCGTGTAACCTTGAGCAAGTTACTTAACCCCAATTGCTTTAAAAAAAAAAATTAGAAATAACCACATTTTGCTAGTTTGGGAATCTCTGGATGAAGAGCCACAGGGTTGTAGAGTTCCCAGCAGGGCTGGGAGCCATTAAGCTCTTGCTTATGAACCATGCCACTAGGTCCAGGCATCTTCTGTCCAGATCTGCTTCCCAATGCTAAGAAAGGGGTAAGGAAAGCCTATCATGTACATAAAGTGGCTACATCACATACAGGGAGAAACATGTACAAATTCCTCACATTGTGTGACTAAAAGACTAGATCTTTCATGCTCTGATTCCATGAGCCTACTCATGGGTTAGTAAGATTAGACCGGCAGCTGAAAAAAAAAATATAACACAGAGACAGATACACAGACACAGACACAGACACACTCAGACACACACACACACACACACACACACACACACACACACAACCTCCCTGTAAGTATTTAAGAGGTTCCTCACTTCTGTTTAGTTGCTGTGGTAGCCTTTTGAAGATTAAGTCTAATGCTGATTTTTATTAGACATGGACATGTGAGTCACAGCACCATTTAACTATAGAGGCAAAAATATTAATATATCCTCTGTGTTTTAGATATGTCTGCCAGAGCTTGTTAAATATTTGTTGACTTGAATTAAATTGGACTGGTACCCCTCTGAAGATGGTGTCATGAAGGGTGGACCTTGTTTCTCCCAAACTACCTTTCAAAGATCAATGACTAGAATGGCAAGTCTTTGGTGATGAGCTACCTTTCATATCCCTGTCCTTACTACCCCCAACCTCTCCTGACTGGGAATATCTCATGTTCTTAACCCTTCCCCCTACCTCCTCAAGTATTTCTAGTGCTGATATTCTCTTTTGTGGAGGAGGAAGAGCTCTTCAAACAAACGAATGGGAAGCCTCCAGGGCTCCTAACTATGCTGGATCCAAGAATTACTGAAGAAGGTTATTGGACTTTCCCTTCCCACTCTTCCCTGGATTGGGAAGGGTTAGGGTTAGAGTTAATGATTAGTTATATAGTTATAACTTTCAGTAGAACTTTGAGTAGCTCCCCTATCACTGATCCATGACTTCTATGGTTAAGTTCCAGAGATTCGGGAGAAGGCAAACTTGGACCTCGGAAATCCTGTTACCCAAAATCACCCCCTATTATGGATCCCAGAATGACCATTAACAATCACCAAACTCCCCTGACAGCTTGTAAGATCCTTTATCCAGGGAACCTGGCAGAGGAGGCTTATATCCCCAATGACTAGCCTAGCATCTTGCATATATAATAGGTGCTCATCAGATTGGACTGAATTGGACTAAAATGGCTCTGTGACCATAGGATCATTGGATTTATAGTTTGCATTGATCTCAGTGGTCATCCATTCTAACCTCTTTGCCTTATAGATGGTAATACTCAGTCCCAGAAAAAGAAATGACTAGGAATTGCCCAAGTCCAACATACAAGTAGTAATTGGAAGATCTAGGATTTTAATCCAGACCTTCTGACTCCAAATCCAGAATTCTTCCCACCACAGAATGCTGTCTCTACTTAATTTTTTTTTCAAAAATAACTTTTACTACTGTGTAAAAACAGGTCAGGAAAAATAAACGCATTTTTCTACAAGTAATAAAATATTCAGATCATTTTCAAGTCTCCCATGAACATATTGGGATAGAATTCTTTCAAGATGGAAACCTTTGGTTCAAAACAAACATCATCATTTTAAAGTACAGTATTCATGAAATGATGTTGACTCTCAAGACTCAGGAAAAAAATCACTATCATATGATACCTTATAATTGACACAAGGCTTTTTTTTTCTTTTGGAGTTACAAATTAGTAATCGTCATGGTTGACAAGACAAGGGAAAGCATACTCCCTTTGTAAGTTCTTGGTAGTCAACATTATTCTATTTCCCTGTAATTTCAAGCTCAAGAGAGGAAAAGGCTTAAGCCAAACAACATATACATTTTCTTCCTTTGGACTCCAGATAACCAAAACCACTTGGCAGTATGTCCCTTTAAAAGTGAAGTTGCTTTCTTTGTCACTGACTTGCAGGTTTTTGAGTTTCTTTACTAAACATCCTGACTTAAAGAATCCAAACAGATACAGAAAAGAAAGTGAAATGGTAAGGGTTCACTCTGATTTACTGAGCAGGAAGATGTTATCACTTGATGACATTCATTCAGAAGTATATTCATTTAAATTTCTCAACAAAACCACTGTTAGAAATTACTTTGGTGCTGGTTTAAATAAGTGTTAAAATAAAGCTTTCTCTCCTGGGATTAGACTATGGGGGGAGCCAAGCCAGATAATTTCTGTTGATGATTTAAGTTATAGTTATTTTAGGTAGATTCAGTTATGTTTTGGGAACATTCCAGTTTTCCTATTCCCCGATTCTATTAAACTTATTATGAGATACTTGGTGGTGAGGTGAGATCCTTTAAGGGGAAATATCAGTTGTTTTTTTTAAACAAATGCTTTGTTAAAGCATTTGTTTACATCATTCATTTCCACCAGATTTTGGGTTACAATTATTTTCCCCCCCCATTTTCCCCTACCCACTGCCCCAGAATAGCAGTCCCACAAGATATCACTTCCTCCAATCTGCTCTCTCCCATATCTTCTCCCATACCCCCTTCGACTTTTCCATTAGAGAAAGGTGAATCTCTGTGTCCCAATGCCTGCACACCTTATCTCCCAATTACAAGCAAAGGAGTATTAATAATAGTATTTACATATATTTGAAACATTTAATTTTAAGACCTCGAATTTCATATCCATTCCCTTCCTCCCTTGTCACCCATTCCCTCTGGGAAGATAAGTAATTCAGTATATGTTGTAGATGTCTAGCTATGCAAAACATTACCATAGTAGATATATTGTACAAGGCTACTTATAATTCCCTCCCACTCATCCCACCCCCCACCTGGTCCATTCCCTACATGATCCTGTCCCTCTTCTATAGTGGGTACTTCCAACCTCCCTTCCCCCCAAGGATGCCCTCCCATCCATTATCCCTCCTCTCATCCCCCTTCCCCCTATTCTGCTGCAGGTTGAGATGTCCCATTTAGTATGTATGTCATTCTCTCCCTGAACCAAATTCAATGAGAATGTGGTTTTGCCTTTTCACCTTCCTATTCTCCCCCTCCCTTGAAGCCACTTCCCCTTGCTTCTTCTGCATGAGATAGTTTACCCTACCCTCTCTCCCCATCTCCTCTTGCCACTTTCCTCTCTTACCTCATAATTTCACCCCTTGAGTATCCTCCCTTCCCAACAAATTCAACCTATGACCTCTATCCATATATAACTGTAAACATATATACACACATGCACATATGTATTCATATGACCATACACCCTTCTTCCATTATTTTCATACTGAGAAAGATTTCATCAGTCACAGTTATTGTTTTTCCATATAGGAATGTAAATAGTTCAACTTTGATAAGTTCCCCTTGATCTCTCTTCCCCGATTACCTTCTCAGGCATCTCTTCCTTCTTGTGTCTGGATGTCAAATTTTCTATTCAACTCTGGTTTTTTCCTCAAGAATGCTTGAAAGTCCTCTATTCCACTGAATGACCATATTTTCCCCTGAAACAAAATACTCAGTTTTGCTGGGTAGGTGACCCTTGGGTTCATTCCCAGTTCTTTTGCCCTCTGGAATATCATATTCCATGCCCTTCGATCCCTCAGTGTAGAAGCTGCCAGGTCCTGGGCTATTCTGATTGTGTTTCCACAATATTGAAATTGTTTCTTCCTGGCTGCTTGTAGTATTTTCTCCTTGATCTGGGGGTTCTGGAACCTGGCTATAATATTCCTGGGAGTTTTCTTTTTGGGATCGTTTTCAGGAGGTGATCGGTGGATTCTTTCAACCTCTATTTTGCCCTCTGGATCTAAAACATCAGGGCAATTTTCCTTTAGAATTTCTTGAAGGGTGATTTCTAGGTTCTTTCTTTGATCATGGCTTTCAGGTAGTCCAATAATTTTTAAATTGTCTCTCCTGGATCTATTTTCCAGGTCAGTGGTTTTTCCCATGAGATATTTCACATTGCCTTCTATTCTTTCATTTATTTGGATCTGTTTAACAGTATCTTGATTTCTCATAAAGTCATTAGCTTCCATTTGCTCCAGTCTAACTCTGAAGGAATGAATCTCCTCAGTAAACTTTTGAGATGCTTTTTCCATCTCGCAAATTCGACTTTTTAAGGCATTCTTCTCCTCATTGCCCTTTTGGGCCTCCTTTGCCATTTGAGTTAGTCTGTTTTTTAAGGTGTTGGTTTCCTCAGTCAGGCTGTTGACCCTCATTTCATACTTTTCCTGCATCCTTCTCATTTCTCTTCCCAATTTTCCCCCACTTCTCTTATTTGATTTTTAAAGTCCTTCTTAAGGTCCTCTATGGCCTGTAACCCATTCATGTTTTCCTTTGGGGCTTTTGGAGCAGGATTTCTGACCTCACAGCCCTCCTCCTGTTCTATGCTTCGATCTTCTTTACCCCCAAAGTAGGAGTCTAAGGTTGCATTTTTCTGTTTAATTTGATTCCTTTGCCTTGGCATGTTGCCACTTAATTACTTGACTTTTGAGCTTGTTGCCACAGTAGGACTCTGCCACCAGACAGGGGAACTTCCATCCCGAACGTGGGGGGGGGACAACAACTTCCGTTTCTGGCAAGCTGGAAACCCACCCACAACCTCCACCCCAGATCACAATCCAGATCCAGGGAGGTTAAAGCAAGAGCAATTACCCCCCAAGACTGATTGCTGGATCTCCTTACAGTTCGCAGGCCAGGAGCAGGAGCTGCCTCTGAAAACTACAAAATGGCGTGTCTCCTCAATGGCTTCTAGCCCCCAGGGGAGGAAGCCGATGCATTCCCCAAATACTGGTCCCAAAGTCCATAGGGCACTAACCTCTCACTTTGTCCTAGGCATGTCTGTGTTGATAATTCTGGAATCGCCACAGCTGCTGGTGTTCTGGGGTCCCTCCAGCCAGCTGCTGGCCTGGCCACCCTGGGGCTAAAACTGCGACTCAGGTGGACCTGTGCTTGGCTCCCGTGCATTGCACACTGCGCTGCTGGCTCCCAGAGCGCTGCGCTGGTCCTTCCTGCAGGGCTGCTGGGCTGTCCTCAGTGGGAGGTTAGCTTCTCTGTGTCGTCTGTGGGTGCTGGGGTGAAATATCATTTTTTGAAAGATAAAGGTGTAATTATCATTAGTACAAAAGTCAATTAAGAGAGGAATCTAAGACAAAAAAAGATTTTTCTAGACATATTTTACTATGGATTGTTTTTTTAAAGAGGCTATGTAAGAAGCAAAAGCCAGTTCTATAATATCTTTTAAGATTACCCTCAAATTAGCTTACAAGAAAGTTTGAATAAAGGGCTAGGATAAATTGTGGCTCAAATAATTAGTGATGGGGTAATAGAGTCTAATGGCAAATCAAGAAATAACGTTTCTCTGAAACCCATTTTTTTATCCTCTATAAAATAAAAAAGGTAATACCCAGTGCCAAAGGCTCAGTATCCAAACCCCCCAAGTCAACTGAAAGATGTCTTTCTTCATGAAACATACAGTCGTTAATGAACCTTTTCATGAGTCTTACTGAGACGGTACTTCAGAGCAATGGTGTCAAATTCAAATAGAAATGGAGCCCTGCTGTCACATATTGCCTTAGAAAACCATAAATCTACATTATCTATTTTTATTGTATTTTTATTTATGTTGTTAAGCATTTCCCCATTGCATTTTAATATGATTCTGGAAGTACTCTGAAGTGTTGCTGGCCTAGCAAGTGGCCCTTGAGTTTGACACCTCCACTGCAGATATTGCTCTCCAAAGTGAGCTACCCCCTAAATCCCTAATGGATGTGTGTACTTGAAACAATGCATGCATCTATGAAAATGTATTTATTTTTTCCAAGCAATGCTATAATCCATTTCTCTATTGCACCTAAATTCAGTTTAGTAGATTGCCCTAAATTTATTTACTGATTTCATAGGAATTGATATGGTATGAAGTCACTGTTCTGACAATGCTATACATCTATGGGGAGTGTTGTTGACAAAGCAAAGGAAGAGTAAGATAGCACATTTCATTGTCACCCTAAGAAATACTTGAGTGCCTAATGAACTCAGTTGGCTGGGAGGCTATAGGGGGATGTGATAAAATATAGATGGTTTCTCATCTATTTCAGCGATTTCTGGTTACCTAATAAAGAACCATTCTTCCTTTTAAACAAAAAAAGCTTGTTAAGTACATTTGTAATATCACTGCTTTTACAAAACTCGGGGGAGGACAATAGTGAAATCAAACAAAAACTTTGTGTAGGTACAGAGCTTTTCTACTACTGCAAGTTCCAATTTAGGGGACACAGTAGAACCTCCAGAGACTAAGCAATTACCTTTAAACCTAGATTTTATTCACTTCTAAGACTTCAGGAATAAAGCTATGGAGATTCATCCAAGATCCAGAGGGCATAAAGAGCAGAAAACCTAGCCTTTCACTCTCATTTATCCTACAGGCTTCTCCTTGGCCCAACTCTGTCCAGACACTAAAATCCAGAAGAATAAAAACAGTCACTAGTGTAACTTATATGGAAAATTACATAGAATATAATTATATTACATGGAATTATCCAGAATCAACTGGGCTCCAGTTTTGAAAGCCCATTTCAGCTGTCAGGGGGGGCCAAAGAAAGACCAGTTGAACTCCCACTACACCCAAACCCTCAGCTATTTGGGACTCAGTCATAGGAGAGAAATCCAGGGAGTAAATTCTCCCATTTTTCTTCTCCTTTAGGCTGATCAATTCTGGTGTATCACTGAGGTTCAGTCAGGACTGGGGGAACTGAGGTGAGGACATGTAAATCCATAAAGTTCTCCACAACATGCAGCCAAATCCCACGTTACTTCAAGTTAGAGAAAATATAGGGCAAAGGGTTACTTTGGAGATACCTCAAGCGTTTAGGCCTGCTCTAGGACAGGCTCAAATGTCTGACTTAGAATGGACACTAGCCTCAAGTTGGTACTGGCACCTACCTAAAAGGTTCTCTGAACAAGGAAAAGGCCAAAGGGAAGTATAATTCCTGGGACCAACTGCGGATACAGAGTCACTTCACAAGGACTCCAAAATCTAGGTTTATATCTTTAGGTCCAGACTGCACCTACACCAGGAAGTACTCCTATATGCAGAAGGGGAAAAACAGAAGGGTACACTATGCCTAGTTTGTCTTGCTAACTTCTCTTTAGGTACCTGTAATATTTTTTTTTACTATGAAAGGAGAAAGGGAAGGGAACCAGCATTTATTAAGCACTTAATGTGCCAGGCACAATAAATGCTGGTTCCCTTCCCTTTCTACTTTCATGGTAAAACATTTTACATATGTTATCTCATTTGGTCCTCACAAAAACCTGGTGCAGTAGGTGTAATGTTAATGGGATATAAAATCTTCCTGCCCATTAATAGGCCTCATGTGGAACCCAGTAAGGGAAGCTAGCTTAGGAGGTTTGCTTGTAGGGAGGCTTTCACACCTTTTGCTAATTTCTAATTAGTCACTGAGTCAAGAAGATTGTGATGCCTTCTGGCTCTGAGAAGTATATATATATATATATATTGGCATTTTGTTTTTGGGGACTTGCTGTGTTTGATTCCCTGGTGGAGATGTGAGTTACCATATGTTCAGAGCCCCCACACTGCTCAGATGTAATGACTCTCTCCATCTAGGGCTGTATGTAAAGTGTATAATTGATTCAAGCAGTCAGAGCCCTGTCTGTTGGTCTTTATTTCTCTGCTTGTATTTTCTCTGTTTGTATTTTCTCTGAAGTTCAGGGATTCTGACTTTTCCCCTGAACTAGTGAATGTAATTTAAAAAGATTGTTGACCCCTTAAACAGCTCTCTTTCCTAGGAAAGCAGATCTAAGAACCTGGGCCAGCAGCCATCATGCCAGTGTGGTTGCCGCTAAAGTAAGTTATTAACCCCATTTTACAGTGGAGGAAACAGAGGCAAATAGAATTTAAGTGCCTTGTCCAGAATCATACAACTAGTAAGAGTCTGAGGCTAGATTTGAACTTGGGTCTTCCTGACTCCAGGCCCAGCTCTCTATTCACTAGGTTCCTATGTAGACATTGACAGCCCTCAGTAATAACCTAGGTCTGTGTTTGAGGTCTCTGATACAATTTCTTCAGTTTTGTCTAGCTCCAGAGCTCAGAAGGCCTGAGAAGAAGCTGAAGATGCCAGACACTAGATTATAGTGTAAGGGCAGGAATGCTTCTAGTGAGTCAAATTAACCCACAAACATTGAGTACATGTTCTTTGCAAGGCACGTAGCTGAGCTGAGCACTGGGGGATACAAAACGGTATCATTCTAGGTGGGTTTCTGGTTCTTGTGAATAAAAAAATATACTTCCTATTGATTCACAGCATGGAGGTGAAAAGGGGAAGAGCCATTAAGCCCGAAAAGAGGAGGAGGTGAGTTCCTAATCAAGGAGGGTGTATAGTTTGTTATAGCCCAGGCAAGGAGGATGGTCAACTGAGAAGGCTGAGAGAAAAAGCTAGCTCAAGGATTTCTTCCAACCCAGTCCACTCTCCCATTGGTCCAGCATGCACTAGTCTTGGTTTTGTACGCCTAATTGCCCCTAAATGGTCAGTATGCAATAAAGGGCAGCATGCATAACTGGTCAGAGCCCTGGCCCTGGAGTCAGAAGATATGGGTTCCAGTCTCAGCTCTGCAACTAATTCATTCTGTGATCTTGGGTGGGGTACTTTGCTTTTTTTGGCCTCTGTTTCATCATCATTCTTATTCCACAAATATCTATTTGATCTGTGCATCAACAGAGGTTTGTTGAATGTCTGTTATATGCAAGGCCCTTGATAAGCAGCAGGGAACAAAGATATTTACAAACTAGACCATCAACCCTCAAGGAGTTTGTATTCTTGTTTGTTCCTTTCTACCCTTAAGAAATCCAAAAGATCCATCTTTTCTTCAGTGTAGTCCCTCCCAACATCAAAGCAGATGATAGCTTAAATGCAACTTGGTTTCATGAGTTTCTCTAGCTGAAAAAACAAACAAACAAATGAAACTTCATCTTCTGGTCATCAGCCCTCTAATGATGAGAACCTTTGGAATTTCCCTATGCTGGCTCTGGGATGACAGGCATCTGGTCTGCGCTTGAAGACTTTCCAGCTTGGTAGGATCTGCTAGAACTTGTACTCTGTTGGCAGCACTTTCCTTACTCCAGATTTGCTTCTATCTTATGATGAGACATTGGAGGAGTCAATGGAAGTTTCCATCTGTATAATGGGACCAATAAAACCTAGGCTGCTTGCTCTATTAGAAGGAATAAGGGAGGTAAATTCAATGGAAATGCTTTGAAGGAGGATTAAACTTGTTCTGTTTGGCCCCACAGGGAGCAAGGTGTGGGAACTGAAGCAAACTAGGAGCAAGGTGTGGGAACTGAAGAAAGGAAAAGCTTCCTAATAATTGGAGCTGTCCCAAGGGGAGTAGTCTGCCTTGGAAGGTGGTGGGCTTCCCATCACTAGAGCCCTTCAAGCAAAGACTGGATGGTCATTGTTGGGAAGTTGTAGAGGGGATTGATGTTCAAGGATAGGTTGGATGGGATGCTCTCTAAGGTCCCTTCTAACGCTGAGATTTGGTGAAAATTGCTAAGTTCAGAAATGAACGCTGCCTTGATCTCCCCCTGTCAAAGTACAAGGTATTTGCAAAAGGACGAATTTCCAAATAGCCAAGGTGTTCCCCTTTATTCTCTTTTTAAACAACTTTTTACTATTTGGGATGGAGATCTTTAAAAAAAATCACAAATGACAATGGGCAGTGAATGTCAAGAAATTACAAAGCACAAACATGGCCTCCAAGGAAGACATGAGAAGACATCTCCCTCCTACTCCTTTGCAAAGGTGGAGGTCCATGGGTATGGAACATAGCTTACGTTGTCAGTTTTTTATGTATTGTTTGGTTTTGCTGCTTTTTTTCTTTTATTCCTCTTTTTCTAAAAAAAAAATTCTTTGTTATATAAGATGGTTTTCTCTGAGAGAGGGAGAGAGATACAGAGGGAATTTTAGGCAATAAAAAAAAGATATCAAAATTTATTTTTAAAGATATAATACATAGCCTTCTTAAAAAGAAGTTACCAGACTTAACCTTTCCTTGGCTTTCAGTACCATCATTAGATTATCTAGGTGGCACAGTAGATAGAGCCCTAGGCCTAGAGTCAGGAAGACCGTAGTTCAGATTCAGCCTCAGACATTTGCTTAGCTGTGTGACCCTGGGCAGCACTTAACCTCTGTGTACCTAAGTTACCTCATCTGTAAATTGGGGATAATAATGGCACTTCCCTCCCAGGGTTGTCATAAGGATCAAATGAGATAATAATTATAAAGCATTTGTATCTGCCACATAGCAAGTACTATATAAATATTAGTTGTTATTATTATTATTATTATCATATGAGACCCCTTTGATGTAGAAGAAAGAACAAAGGATTTGGAATATGTAGCCTGGGGTCAAATCCCACCTCAGACACTCACTAGCTGTGTTATCATGAGAAAGTCACACTCTCGAAGGGGAGGAGCCACGATGGCGTCATAGAAGCAGGAATACTCCTTGTGCTCCCCCCATAATCACCTCAAATACCTATAAAAAATAACTCTAAACAAACGTTAGGGCTACGGAACCCACAAAGTGACAGAGAGAAACAAACCTTCCACTGAAGACAGCCCAGCAGACCAGCAGGAAGGGTCAATTGCAAAGCACTGGGAGCAGAGCCCAGCCCCACATGGGTCCGAGGTTTTAGCCCCAGAGCAGCCCAACCAGCCATAACTAGAGGGAGGTAGAGAGAGTGGATCACCAGCAGCTGTGGTGGTTGTCAGAATTATCAACCTATAAATGCCAAAGACAAAGTGAGAGGTCGGTGGGCTTTGGGAACAGGGAATCTAGGTGTGTGGTCCAGCCTCTGCCCCCTGGAAGGAGAAGTGGCTGAGGCACAGCAGCCATTGTCATGTGGCTGCTTCAGAGCTCCTGGCCTGCAGATTGTAGGGGGACCAAGCAACCAGTCCGAGGGGTAATTGCTCTTACTTTAACCTGCTTGCATCTGGATCACTGTCTAGGGTGGAGGTCCTGGGGTATGTGACCAGTGTGCCAGAGCAAGTGGAGGCTTCAGAGAGGGCACCCAACTAATAGCTCCAGCAGTCGAGAAAACCCCAGCAATTTGGGACAAAGCTCCCCTCTCTGGTAGCAGAGTTCTACTGTAGCAAAAAGCTCAAAAGTCAAGTAATTGAGTAGCAACATGAGCAAGCAAAGGAAACAAAGCAAACAGAGCGACCCAATTTTACACTCCTATTTTAGGGACAAAAAAGATCAAAGCATGGAACAGGAGGAAGACAATGAAGTCAGAACTCCTGCACCAAAAGCTTCCAAGAAATATATGAACTCATTACAGGCCATAGAAGAGCTTAAGAAGGATTTTGAAAACCAAATAAGAGAAGTGGTGGAAAAATTGGGAAGAGAAATGAGAATGTTGCAAGAAAATCATGAAAAAAGAGTCAACAATCTGAGTGAAGAAAATAACACCTTAAAAAATTGACCCAAAAAGCCAATAAGGAAAAGAATGTTTAAAAAGTCAAATTTTCCAGATGGAAAAGGAATTTCAAAAAGTCACTGAAAAGAATAACTCCTTCAAAATTAGATTGGAGCAAATGGAAGCTAATGACTTTATGAGAAATCAAGATACTATTAAACAGATCCAAACAAATGAAAAAATAGAAAGCAATGTGAAATATCTCATTGGAAAAACCACTTAACTGGAAAATAGATCCAGGAGAGATAATTTAAAAATTATTGATCTACCTGAAAGCCAGGATCAAAATAAGAGTCTAGACACTGTCTTTCAAGAAATTATCAAGAAAAATTGCCCTGATATTCTAGAACCAGAGGACAAAATAGAAATGGAAATAATTCACCAATCACTTCTTGAAAAGATCCCCAAAAGAAAACTCCTAGGAATATTATAACCAAATTGCAGAGTTCCCAGGTCAAGGAGAAAATACTGCAAGTAGTCAGGAAGAAACCATTTGAGTATTATGGAAACACAATCAGGATAACACAAGACCTAGCAGCTTCTACATTAAGGGATCAAAGGGTTTGGAATATGATATTCTGGAGGTCAAAGGAGATAGGACTAAAACCAAGGAGCTAGGACTAAAACCAAGAATCACCTACCCAGCAAAACTGAGTATAATGCTACAGAGAAAAATATAGTCATTCAATGACTATATATGTATGTATAGGAGGATGTATGTCTATATAAATATATATGTGAGTGTGAGCATTTGTATATTCATGCATATATGCTGTATGTTCATGCATACATAGATAGAGGGCACAGGATGAGTTGAATATGAAGGGATGATATCTAAAAAATAAAATTAAGAGGCGAGAGAGGAATTTATTGGGAAAAGAAGAAATATTTATTGGGGAGAAGAAGAAAGGGATCAATAGATTAGAGTAAATTATCTCACATAAAAGAGGCAAGAGAAAACTGTTACAATGGAGGGGAAGAGCAGGAAAGTGAAAGGGAATGAGACAACGTGATTTGGCCTAAGGAGGGAATAACATACACACTCAACTGGGTATCTTACCCTACAAGATAATAGGGGGCTAGAGGATAAGAGACGGAAGCATAGAATGGAGGGCATATTGTGGGAGAGGGTAGTTAGAAGCAAACATTTTTGAAAAGGGATAGAGTCAAAGGAGAAAATAGAATAAGTAGGGAGAGGGATAGGATGGAGGGAAGTATAGTTAGTCTTTCACAATGTAACTACTATGGAAATGATTTGGGTAACTACACATGTACAATCTATATTGAATTGCTTATCTTCCAAGTGGGAGTGGGTGAGGAGGGAAGAAGGGAAAAAAATCTGGAACTCAAAATTTTAAAAACAAATGTTTAAAAATTGTTTTTTACATGTAACTGGGAAATAAGATATATAGGTATTGGGGTATAGAAACCCATCTTGCCCTACAAGCAAGTTAGGAGGGTTAGGAGGGTGAAAGGGGAGGATATAAAAGAGAACAGATTGGGGGAAAGGCTATTCAGCAGGCTTTCTATTTTGGGGTGGGGGTAGGGGAAAGACTGGGAGAAAAAATTGTGGAAATGAACATTGAAATCTTGTGAAAATGAACATTGAAAACTAAAAATAAATATTTTTTAATACTCTTTTTATTTTTTATTTTAATTTTTAATTTTTTATTTATTTATTTATTTTTAATTTTTTTTAAATTAAACAAATGCTTTATTAACTTCTGGTTTACATCATTCATTTCCACCAGATTATGAGTTACATTTTTCCCCCATTTTTTCCCTACCCACCACCCCAGAATAGCAGTCCCACTAGATATCCCCTCATCCAATCTGCTCTCTCCCATATCTTCTCCCATACCCCCTTCGACTTTGCCATTAGGGCAAGGTGAATCTCTGAGCCCCACTGCCTGGACATCTTATGAAACATTTAATTTTAAAACTTCGATTTTCAGATCAATTCCCTTTCTCCCTTGTCAGCCACTCCCTCTGAGAAGATAAGCAATTCAGTATGTGTTGTACATGTATATCTATGCAAAACATTACCATAGTAGATATATTGTAAAAGACTGCTTATATTTCCCTCCCACCTGTCTCACCTCCCACCTGGTCCATTCCCTACTTTGATCCTGTCCCTCTTTGATAGTGGGTACTTCTAACCTCCCCTCTCCCCAGAATGCCCTCCCCTCCATCATCCCCCCTCTCATCCCCCTTTCCCCTACTCAGGAGAGTGAGTGAGGATAAGATATTCCATTTAGTATGTATGTGATTCTCTCCTTGAGCCAACTTCAATGAGAATATGCTTTTGCCTTTTTGCCTTCCTGTTCTTCCCCTCCCCTGCAACTACTTCCCCTTGCCTCTTCTACATGAGATAGTTTGCCCTACCCTGTCTCTCTCCATCTCCTCTTGCCACTTTCCTCTCTCACCTCTTGACTTCACCCCTTAAGAATCAACCCTTCTTTGGGGCGGCTAGGTGGCGCAGCGAGCAAAGAGCCAGCCCCAGAGCCAGAAGGACCCGAGCTCACATCTGGCCCCAGACACCCAACACACAAACAAAAACCCAGCCACGTGCATTATGCTCTTATAACTACGCATTGACTTTTAACAAGCTTTGTCAAAATTAAGTATAAAATAAGAATTAAAAGACACTGGGGGAGGGGAGAAGGCACAGATTAAGTCATTGAGGTCATGATCTTTAGTGCATAGGCTTTATGACAATCCATTCAGTTATTGGAAGGTTTTGTTTGCTCTGTACCAAGTTATTTCTGTTTGCCGTAAGACTGAATTTTGGAAAGGGAGGTTATACAAATGACAAATTTGATTGTTGTTTTTGCTGTTGGGATAGATAGATAGATAGATAGATAGATAGATAGATAGATAGATAGATAGATAGATAGAAATATATCAATCTCTGTCTTTATCCTTATGTACAGATATGGGTGTCCTCCCTTCACAAATATTTATTGTAGACCTTCTAAGTCATAGTGGGATATTTTCATGAGTTGTTGTAACTGAAAAAAAATTATCATCCCATGAAACAACCCTTTGGGTATAAACCTCTCCATATTTCATTAAACTGATGCTTAATCCCTGAATGACATTCATAGTCTTCTATTTTAGGTGAATCTGTAAAATTACTATGATCTTCACCATTATCATCATCATTCCTAATATTTATAATGCACTTTAAGATTTGTGAAGCATTTTATGATTATGATCTCATTTGAGCCTCACAGCAACCCTGGTAGGTAGGTTCTATCATTATCCCCCATTTTACAGTTGAGGAAACTGAGACTGAGAAAAATTAAGAGACTTATTCAGCATCACACAGCTAGTAAATATCTGAGTCTGGATTTGAACTTATGTTTCCTGACTCCACATCCAGTGCTCTATCCATTTCACCACCTAATTGTCTTTACCATTTTATTTATTATTATTATTATTATTACCATTATTATTAACCCAAATGCCAACACTTAATAGTGGTATTACCTTAAGCAAATCACTAAATCTTTCCATCCCTCAATTTCCTTGTGTAAAATGGACTTAATGATCCTTTGTACTACCTTCCTCTCAGAATGCTTATAAAACCTCAAAAGCTATGTATGAGTTTTTAAGATGTTATGGTACTGTTTTGTTAGTATTGTCATTTTCATTGGAATTGTCCTTAGAAAGGGAAGAGAGCTGGGGGAATTGCCTTTCTAAGCCAGAAACCTAAGACCTAAGACTACTGATTCCAAGACTACTGATTCCAAGCTCAGGGCCCCAGTCCTGCAGAGGGGATTCCCTTTTCAATCACAGTCTGATCTAGACTAGTTTGAATTCTTTCTAGCCCTTAGGTTTTCTTTTCTTTTCTTTTCTTTTTTTCTTTTTTGGAGAGGGAAAGGTAGGGCAATTGGGGTTAAGTGACTTGCCTAAGGTCACATAGCTAGTTTTTGTGTTAAGTGTCTGAGGCCAACCAGGGCTGGTGCTTTATTCACTGTACCACCTAGCCACCCCTGCCTTTAGTTTTCCTGATTCCTTCCCTGTTTGTCTCACTAAGCTATTAGAAAGATAAAATGATCAATGGGTATAAAAAGACAGGAGGAAAGCAAGGAGTGGGGAGGGAAAGGATCGCCATTGAGCCAAAAGTTGGTACTCTCAGAATTCCCATGGGAATTGCCACATGTCTCCCCTCCCACCATACCAATAGACACACACAGGTTGCTCTCTGTGCTGAAGGTGAAGCAAGAAGGTGTGGGGCCTCTGCAGAATGTGTCTATCCAAGAAATAAATCAGCTTGTCCTTTGAGCCCATGAGTAATCCACTGACATCATTCTCCTGGACAAAGGGCCTGGGCTGGATCCACCCTCTGGAGCCTTTGTCTGTCTCAAAGAGGGGCCACTTTGGTCCCAGTATCAATTTGCCAATCTTGTTGAGGCTAATTCAGCCTGCAACCACCAAACCTGAGGCTGAGGGAAAGATAGAGAGTAAGGGGCATATAGGGACCAGGGTAAGGGGGAGGCGACTATATGTTCTAGGATATAATTTTTCAGCACCCCAAAGGGCTTCTAACTCTTTTCTGAGCCAAGGAGAAGTGGATTCATGAAGGATGTAAAAAAATCTTCCCCATTTATACTAACTAGAGAAAGGATGTTGTGATCACTAAGATGTCTTGTCTATAGGTATTTATCAAGAAATGGGATTTCATTTATTTTAGTTACACAGAATTTAAAGCTAGAAAAACTTTAAGAGATCTGGTTAGATTATTTTTCATTTCACAATGAAATTAGGGTTAAGAGAAAGGGAAATGACTTGACAAAGGTAAAAATTGGGTCTTCTGCTCCCGAGATCAGTTTTATAGCCCTTTGGGTCTAGTTCCAAATTGTTCTCCAGAATGGTTGGACCAGTTCACTATTCCACGAGCAGTTCATTAGTGTATCTATTTTTCCCTCAACCCTCCAGCATTTGTCATTTCTGATAGGTGTGAGGTGGCACCTCAGAGTTGCTTAAGTTTGATTCCTCCCTTGAAAACTGCCTATTTATATCCTTTGACCATTTGTTATTGGGGAATGACTCTTATTTTTATAAATTTGACTCACTTCTATATTCAGTATATGTTTGAGAAATGAGGCCTTTATAAGAGAAATTTGCTGTAAAATATTTTGATATTTCTTCATTGTCTATGGTACCTTTTAGTAAAATGTATTTTCCCTGATTATTCCTTTTAATTAAGTCAATTTTTGCTTTTGCTTTGTTGAGATCATGATTGTTACTTCTGCTTTTTTTAAAATTCAGCTGAAGCATATTAGATTTTGCTGTAGCCATTTATTTTAACTCTGTGTTTTTCTGTTTCAAGTGCCTCGTATAAACAACATATTAAAGGATTATATCAGTTTGTTGGATAGGTGATTCTTGGTTATAATCCTAGCTCCTTTGCTTTCCAGAATATCATGTTCCAAATTTTTCTGCTTCTTTAACGTGAAAGTGGCTACATCTTCTGACTGTGGGTCCACAATATTTGAATTTTCTTTCTGACTGTTTGCAGTATTTTCTCCTTGACCTGGGTGATGTAGAATTTGGTTATATTCCTGGGAGTTTTCATTTGGGGATCTCTTTCAGGAGACAATTGGTAAATTTTTTTTTTCAATTTCTATTTTACCCTCTAGATCTAAGATATCAGGGCAGTTTTCCTTCATAATTTCTTGAAATATGGTGTCTAGTCTCTTTTTTTAATTATGACTTTCAGGTATTCCAATAATTCTTAAATTATCTCTCCTCAATTGATTTTCCAGGTCAGTTGCTTTTCTGATGAGATATTTCACATTTTCTTCTATTCTTTTGAAAAATATTTTGACTTTGTTTTGTTGTTTCTTGATGTCTTATTGAGTCATAAGCTTCTACTTGTCCAATTCTAATTTTTAAGGAATTATTTTCTTCACTGAGATTTTGTGCCTTTTTTCCATTTGGCCAATTGTGTTTTTTAAGGTGTTATTTTCTTCAGTATGTGTGTGTGTGTGTGTTTTACCAAGCTGTCAATTCTCTTTTTGTAATTTTCTTGCATCATTCATTTCTTTTCCCAATTTTTCTCTACCACTCTTGTCTCTTTCCTTAATTCTTTCAGGAATTCTTGTTGGACTTGGGTTCAATTACTATATTTTTGAGGCTTTGTATGTTGCTGTCACAGTGTTATTTTTTTTAAGTTTATGTCTTGGTTTTCCCTGTCACCATAGTGCCTTTTTATGGTCAAATTCGTGTGTGTGTGTGTGTGTGTGTGTGTGTGTGTGTTTGCTCATTTTTTTCAGTTTATTTCTTGACTTTGAACTTTGTTAAAGTTGGACTCTGATCATGTGGGACTGGAGAGGACCTTAGCACATGTCCTCCAGATAAGCTTCTACCTCAGTGTCACAGACTTCTCCTGCCTACCTCCTAAGTTCCTTAGGCCAGTAAATTGTCTCACCTTGAACTTTTGTTGACCCTGTTACCGCAAAAAATTGATTTGAGGTGTTATTTTATAGGGTTTGGAAAGGAATTTTGAAAGAGTGCAGCCAGGTTGCCTTTAATCTGCCATCTTCCACACAAGAGATTCTTAACAAATGTATGTTGAGTTGACTCTCCTAAGGAAGGTCCAAGTCTTAGATTTCTTAGTGTTCCCCACATCTCTAACAACAAAATGATAATAATAAAGGCATTAATGTAGTGCTTTAAGATTTGCAACACATTTAACAAATATTATCTCATTTGAACAAGCCTGTAAGGTAGGGTTTATTTTTATCCCCCTTTTAAAGATGAGGAAATTGAGGCAGATATCAGTTAAACAGCTTAGTCAGGGTCACACAGCTAATAAATGTCTGAGGGCATATTCAAATTCAGGTCTTCCTGATTCTAAGTCCCATGTTCTATTTAAATAAATTCAGTGAGCATTTATTAAGCCTTCTCCATGCAAAGCTCTTTGAGGAGTAGAAATCAGAATTTAGAGAAAGTAGAGTTCCTGCCATTATGGAGTTTGGAGTCTAAGGTAAGGGGAGCAGGAAAGTCGAAGGCACACATATAGATAACTATCATCTGTAAGGCAGTTGACCTCACCAATGTCTGCTAATGCCCAGCCCAGTCCAGAGTGGTTCCCATGCCAATCGAGATTCCCACCCCAACCACGGCATCCTGAGTCAGAAGGCCTGAGCCCATACAGTGTGTTCACTTCTGGACCCACCTATCCCAGCCAAAGAACAGTATCAGCTGGCACCTTTTGTTCATTTATACACTAATGGGTTTGCACTCACTCTGTACCCAGGTCTTTTTTCCTGGTGAAACTGGGTCTGGGCCAGAGCAGAAGGGTTTGAGAGACAGAGCTTGACAAGAGAAGTTGAGGATATAGAGAGGTCAGTACAGCCCCTGTTTTTGCTTCCAGGAGAATCTTTACTGAACAGCCAAAGTTGAGCCCCAGAAGCTTTACCCTGTGATCTCTCCTAAACAATTCAAGGAATAACACAGCTCTCTTATTTCAAGTCTAATCAAGCCAAGGTCACAAGCATATATTAAGGGCCCACTATATGCCAAACACTGCAGTGGGCCCTGGGCATGCAAAAAAAGGTCAAAAAACAATATCCAAACTTTTATCTAGCATTTTAAGGTCCACAAAATACTTATATTGTTATTCATAATAGCTAATATTTATGAAGTGCCAGGCACTGTGTTAAGCCCTTTACAATTTTTATCCCATTTGAACCTCACAACAATCCTTGGAAGGGGGGAGGAGGTGCTATTAGTGTCCTTATTTTTTTAATTGTTCAGTTATTTTTCAATGGTGCCCAACTCTTCGTGACCCCATTTGGAGTTTTCTTGGAAAAGATACTGGAGTGGTTTGCCATTTCCTTGTCCAGCTCGTTTTACAAATGAGGAAATTGAGGTAAACAGAATAAAGTGACTTACCCAGGGTCAAACAGTTAATAAGTGTTTGAGGTGGGATTCGAGCTCAAGGAAAGGAGTCTTTCTGACTCTCGGCATGGTACCTATTCCCTGAGCCACCTACCTATCTCAGCTTCATTTTAAATGAGAAAACTAAGACAAACAGAGGTTAAGTGACTTGCTCAGATTTACATAGCTAGTAAGTGTCTGAGTCTACCTACTCACATGGTAGGGGACATAGTGGCCTCCATGTTAGGCAATCCAGATATGCTCCAAAGGCCCCTCAGGGTGATTCCACGTTGGAAGGGCTAGGCATTCCCAGGCAAGCCTGCATTGCACAAGATGTAAGATTCTGTGAATTTAAGAATCAAGATGCTATGAATTCCTAGCCTCTACTGGGGCAAGCCTCCTATTATATATAGCCAACCTTCAGGTTAAGGTGTCACCTTGGCCCTTTTATGTGTCCTTCACCTCTTTCCTGGGGCTTCTAAAGCTTTCCCCAATAGATACAATTCTCTTTCTTTCCAGAGAGAGAGAGAGAGAGAGACAACTCCAAGAATGGCCCTCATGCTGAAGATTTGAAAACTAAGTTTCCTCAGGTCAGTACAGAAGCATTTCTTAAGGATGTATCATATTCCAGGCACTGGGCTGAGGGCTGGGGACACAAAAGATAAAAGCAAAAACATGTCTCTGTGCTCAAGGAGTTTATGTTCTAATGAGAGAAACACTGCAAATAGCGAAGTCCAAACAAGATATATGCAATATAAATGGAAGGCAACTTCAGAGAAAAATCACTAGCTATGGGGAGGACCGTGAGAGGCAGAGGTGAGATGGAAGAGTGTTCTAGGTGTCAGGGAGGGCCTGAGAAAATGCCTGCTCAAGAGATGGAATAACTGTGTCCAAAGAAGAGCAGGAAGGCCAGTATAGCGTAAGAGGGTAAAACAGATGGGGAGGAGGTAGTGGTGAAAGGTGTGAGGTTCTGGGGCCCTGGGTATGCTGAAGGAGGGAGTGGTGGAGGTGGGCAAGCAAAAACACAGCAAGGAGAAACCAGAGGCATGGGCTATCCACAGAGTGACCCTGCCTGCTGTACCTAGCCTGTGGATAGGAGGAGAGGGGTCAGTTACTAGGAGGCAAAATTTGATTCAATATAAAAAATAACTTTCTAACAAGTGGCAAATATCCCATTATGGGTCATAATGACTGCATTGAAAGGAAGTGAACTCCCCATTCATTGTTGGAGATGAACAAGCAGAGGCCACGGATTCTTACTCTCACAGGGAGTGACCTCTGAAGGTCCATTCCAGTTTGAAGATACTAGAATTCTTGTGTTTAAATCTAATGCCCAGAGGCGTTGGCTGAGATAGCTTATAGCTTCCCCCAACAAAGTCAGACACTCCCTCCCCCACTGCATCAGACAAGAACCGGTGAGCTCTGACTCTGGCCCAGTGATTAGCAACATAGACGACCTTTGGCCTAGACAGCACATATCATGCTACCCTCCAGAGCCCAGACTCATGCCCAATCTGATAAGGGGCTCACCCAGTCTGGACAGAAGACTCTTCTCCCTCCCCCCTCCCCATCTACCTACTCCTATTTCCCCTTCTGTCCATGATTGGTTTCAGTCCAATGGCATAAAAAAATCCTCCTCAACTTCAAACCTATATAAAAGGAAAGGGGGGGGGGGGTTAGGTGGCACAGATGAATAGAGCACTGGTCCTGGAGTCAGGAGGACCTGAGTTCAAATTCTGCCTATGTCACTTAACACTTACTAGCCGTGTGACCTTGGGCAAGTCACTTAACCCTAATTGCTCTGCCCTCCCCCCTCCAAAAAGCAAAAAGAAATGAAAGGTAAGTGGGCTACTTCAGGAAGTAGTGAACTCCTTGTCACTGGAGGTCTTTGGCCAGAGTACAGATGATAGCTTATTGGAGATGTTGAAAAGGCATTCATGCACTAAGAAGAAAGCTGGATATGATGTCCTCTGAGATTCCTTCCAGCTCTAAGGTTCTAGAAGTTTGAATGGATACTTTAAGGTTCTATTTGCTCTGGTTCCCAACCAGTCAGTCAATAACCATTTTTTTAGTGCTAAATATGTACCAGGCACTGTGCTAAGCTCTGGGGATACAGAGAAAGGTAACAGAGAGTTCCTTCTCTGAAAGAACTCACAGTCTAATAGAGGAGACAATGTGCAAGCTTTGGAATAATCCAGTCCAGTTAAAGAGCTATCAGTGGAGCATTTATGGGATCCTGTGCTAGGAAGTGGGATTAGAGGAAGGGGGAATACAAAGTTTAGTCAAGACAGTCCCTACCCTCGTGGAACTCCCAGTCCTGTAGGGGAGAAGAAACAAGCACTGATGAACAAACATCATATACAACAGCCAAATGCAAAGGCAAAGGCAAAGGCAAAGGGTGTTATGTGGTTCTAGGGAAGCAGCTGGAAAGGAAGGGAGAGATCAGGGAAAGTTTCCTAGAGGAGGTGGCACTTGAGTTGAACATTAGTGATGAATATACCCTAAGAACCAAGGCTGGGGTGAGGTAAGGATTAAGCTAGTTTGACTTGGTTCTAGCAGTGAGAATAATGGAGGTGAGTTACAGGGAGGAGGAAGTTCTTTGTCTTGAAAGAAGAGATTCCCTAACAATTGAAGCTACTTCACAGTGGAATGGGAGGGCCAGTAGGCTAGGAGGACCTGATTTCTCAGACCCAAGTAGCTAAGAAGGCTCTAATTAGGACCAAAGAAGAAGAATGACCAGCTATCATTCATAGAGCACAATTGTCTCATCTGATCCTCACAACAAGCTTGGGAAGTAGGTACTATCATTACCCCCATTTTTGCTGATGAAGGATCTGAGGCAGGCCTAGATTAAGTGACTTGCCCAGAATCACACAGCTAGCAAGTGTCTGAGATTGGATTTGAACTCAGGTTCTTCCTGACTCCAGGCCCAGGGTTCTGTCTGCTATCCATGAGGTTTCAGTAGGGTTGTGGCAGGTCTTGTCTAAAGAATTACAAAGACTAAGGCCGACTCTAAGCCAGTAGGAAAGATTTATTATAGTTTTGAGGTTTCATGCTCTGGCGGGTGTCAAAGTCTTTTTGAGGAAAATGAAAATGGCCCCCTCAGTAAGGCAAGACTCACAATTTTATAGAGAACATGATGCTGATTACACAATCAAGATTTACATACAATTATGGGAACATGATTGATAGGAGGGTTTTGTTGAGGGATTAGGTAACAGAGAAGGGGTCCCGACCTTGGTGTAACTTCGCATGTGGTTACCCATAATGCATACAGTTAGGGGGCATGTATGTATAACAATGATATAATAATACACTCTATGTCATAGGTTCACTCCAGGTCAGCCCTTTACTATTTCTGCACAGGTGCTAAAATAGGGTGGGCCCCTTCTACGGTTAGGTGGTCAAGTATCCTGCTCTACACCCTGGTGGTGCTGTTTTCTGATAGGCTAGCTACTGTGGCCTTGTCAGGTCAAGATGGATAGTTAGGTATTGTGGTCCTGTCTTGGACTAAATGAATGATGCGATTATGATTGCACACCTGTTCCCATAGGCACGCCTGTTGTTTCTGTGGGAACTGTGAGTTCAGGGACACACTTTTGTTCTAGTGAGTGGTGAGGCATAAGTTAGGACATTGGCAGGGGGGGCTAAGTAGATACAGTGGGCCTGTAGTGAAGCTTGGATATTGGGGCTGAGGGCAATTCTGTTAAGATTCCATCACTATGGTACCTCCTAGCTCCTAGAAAACAGACTTCCCTTGGAAAAAAGCCCCAGACTCAGAGTCACATGGTGTGACACCCAATTTACCTTTACAACTCTGGACCTCCGGTTTTGTTGCTGTGGTTTTTTTTTTTTTTACCTCAGTTTTCTCTTGTGTAAAAGAGGATAATGTTATTTGCCATACAGAGACTGTTTTCATGTTTGTCTTTATTTTCCCAACAGCTAGCACACTGCCTAGAAAAGAATGGGTGCTAAATTCCATTTTTACGGCGTCATTAAAAATGACAAATTCAACTGAATTATTTACTTCATCTTGTTTTGAGGATTCGGTGAGCGGAAACTGGAAACCTATCGCCAAAGAGATGATGGCTATTAAGTACTTCGAGAGCCAGAAAACTGTATAAATACAAGTTATTATCATGGTGAACTGGTGTGGAAGATCACAAAGGTCTCTCTAGAGCATTGGGTTTGAAATGAGAAAACCTGGGTTCGAGTTCTGACTTTCCTGCTTAGAACTGTGGGGCTTTGGATAAGTTACTTCCCCTTTTGTGCAGGTTTCCAACTTTGTAAATAGAAGATAAACATTCTTGCACTTTCCTCTCAGTGTTGTGGTGTTGAGAAAAGTACTGTGCAAACTCTAAAGGAGTGTAGAAAGAGGACCTTTTATTATTTTTGACAATGGCCCCATGTTCTAAGTCTTTGAGGAGTGAAAGCAGAGACCTCTTGACTGGGGCCCTGGTTATCAAATTAAAGTGTCCCATGACAGGCTCCACGTGGATGGCTACAGGGCAGGGAGGATGATGTCTGCCCAGGGAGCTTCGAGCTTCTCTGCAAGGCAGGGAGAAGGTCCTTTTATGCTTGTGACACTTCTGGGAATGTGCAACTGTCCTAGAATGAGTGAGTCAGGAATTAGAGCTGGGAGAGGAAAAGAAAACAGGAATATGCATATATATGGTCCTCAGGCAATATAATCAGACACCTTGATGGTATCTTTGGAAGAGTAGGAAGGCTGGCCTGGGGCACACACCACAGGCACACACACACATTAACAAGCCCACTCCCTTCCCTCACTTACCACCAGAGAACCTTGGGAACAGAAATTCTTTCTCTAAGGTGACATTCTATCAGATTAAGATTCTCTGAGAAGGAATATGTCACATGGACGGGAAGATATTTGAGCCTCATTCCATACGACATCAGACAAGTCTCTTCAAATTTCTGGTCCTCAGTTTCCTTCTTGAGAGAGGTGGTAAGGCAAGGATTACTTTATCAGTTGTGATGGAACAACTTATTGATGTCTGCTTTGGCAATGGACTTGTTATTCCCATTTTACAAGGATTGTAAAGATTAATATCTTGATGTTACAAATGTAGAAACTGGACTTGGGTAAAATGACTTGCCTACAAAGCTAATAAGTGGTAGATAATATTGATTATTAAAATTAATAATTACAATAATATATGAAGGTGGTAGAGTGATATTTTTACATGGTGAAAAAAAACCTTTCATCTTAATAATAACAGACCTAATTTACACAGCATTTTAAAATATACAAAATGCTCACCTCAATTGAAAAGTTTTGCACAAATAAGGGAAGCTACTAATTGGTAACAAAATTTTGGCATCAAATTTTGATGCTAAGAATTTGATTTTCAAAATAGATAGGGAACTAACGCAAAAAAGAATAGGAACCACTGTCAATATAAACTAACAGTTTGAAAAAGGACTGCAAACTATTAAATCACATGAAATATATATATATATATATATTTTTTTTTTACCTTTTGGAGAGCAATTGGGGTTAAGTAGCTTGCCCAAGGTCACAGGGCTAGGTTTTTGTTTGTGTGTGCGTTAAGTGTCTGAGGCCGGATCCAAACTCAGGTCCTTCTGACTCCAGGGCCGACGCTCTACTCACTGCACCACCTAGCTGCCCCTAAATCACATGAAATATTGATGCAAAAAAAATGCAGTAAGAAAAATTATACAAATTAAAGCAACTCTGAGGTTTCATCCCAGTAAGTTGGCAAGGATGACAAAAGATAGGAATAGTCAATGAGGAAGAGAATGAAAAATAACAGGCACAGTAATACACACTGAGGGAGTTATTAAGTGATCCAACCATTTTAGAAAGTAGTTTGACATTATGCTATATTCCATTCCTTTTGAACTTGTGATCCCATTGCTATACCTATATCCCATAGAGGTCAAGGTCAATCAATCTTCTTTCATGAACCTATTATTTTCTAGGCACTTTAGATACAAAGAGAAAAAAATGAAATACCTGACCCTCAAGAAGCCTACATTCTTTTGGGGGAGACATAAGAAAACATCTCATGCACACTAAAATATTTATAGTCGCCTTTTTGTGGAATGTGAGAGAGAGTGAGAAGTAGAGAGTGACAAGAAGGAGAAAGTGGGTGATTGGAAGGACAGTAGTGTCCTTAACAGATGTAGTTAAGTTCAGAAAAGGAATGGGAGGGGGCGGCGAGGTGGCGCAGTGAATAGAGAGCTGGCCCTGGAATCAGAAGGACCTGAGTTCGGAGCCGGCCTCCGACACTTAATCCATACAAACAAAAACCTAGCCGTGTAACCTTGGGCAAGTTACTTAACCCCAATTGCTTAAAAAAAAAAAAAAAGAAAAAGAAAAGGAACGGGTTTGGAGTTGGAAGAGAATGAGTTCTGCTTTGGACACGTTGAGCTTGAGATTCATAAGGGGCATCTAGTACATGATGCCCAATACCTACAATAGGACTGCAGCTCAGGATACAAACTAGTACATTACTACAAACTTGGTAATATACATACGTGTGTATACATGTATGTATGTATAGGCAGCTGTAGCACACATGTATACATATGACATGTATTATAATATAACCATGTGCTTATATATGTGCACATATGTGCTTATATACACAATGTATGTGTACACATGTGCATATACACTGTGTATGCCTCATCTATGATAATCAAACCCATTGGAACTAATGAGGTCACTAAGAAAGTGAGTATAGAACAAGGTTCCTTAACTTCTTCTATGTCATGGACTCCAACAATCTTAGGAAGCTTATGGATCCCTTCTCAGAATAATGTTTTTAAATGCACAAAATAAATATGTAAGATTACAAAGGAAGCCATTTTGTTGAAATGTAATGATCAAAATATCAAAACACAAGTAAACAACCTCAGTTTAACTCCTGGGATAGAGAGGGAAGAAAGGAAAAGCGGCAGTCAGTCAATAAGCATTTATTAAGCCTTTGCTGTGTACCAGGAATAGAGATACAAAGAAAGGCAAGAATAGTTCTTGACCTCACAGAACATGAATTCTAATGGAGAAGCCAACACGGGCATAGCTAGCTGCCTATAAGACATACATAGAATAAATGAAGGCAATCCAGAAGGGGAAGGTATTAGCATCCAGACATTTTCTGTCTTGTTCAAATGAGCTGAGTCTTGAAGGAAGGTAGGAAGGCTAAGAAAAGGAGATGAGAGTCCAGGACAGAGCTTTAGGGTGTATGCACAATTAGGGAGAAATGGTTACAGTGATGATCCAGTAAAGAAGACTGAGAAGGGGTTGTCAGAGCAACAAAAATCCTCAAGAGAAAAAATCCAGGAGGAGAAGGGAGTCAACAGGGTCACATGAGCAGCACCCATAGGTCAAAACGAATGAGAGCTGAGAAAAAGCTCAATGGTAATTAAGAAGTCATTAGTAACTGTGGAGAGAGAAATTTCACTTGAGAAATCGGGTTGGAAGACAGATGAGTGAGAAGTGAGACAAGAGGAAGTGGGGAAATGATGGTGTATAAACAGCTTTTCTTAGAATTTGGCTGTGAAAGGGAGGAGAAATAAAGTATCCTAGCTAGATAGGGGGTGATGGGATCAAGTGGATGGGGGAGACCAAAGCATATTTGTAGACAACAATAAAGGAATCAATCAGTAAGAAGAGATTGAAGATTAGAGAAGGCGATGATTATGGTGTCAATCTGCTGGTGGAGATGAGAGGCAGGGGGATGAAGAGCAAAACTTGAGGGGTAAGCCTTAGTGAAGGGAAGGACCACCTCTTCATCAGAAACTGGAATAAAAATGGAGAGAATGGGGATGATATCAAGGGATTTTAAGTCTGGAGTCCAGAAGAGGGCTCTCAGGAACAGCATGTTTATCTCAGTTAAGTAGTTTCTTCTGTGGAAAGGTAGTATAGGAGGTTTAAAAATTCCTCAGAGACTAGAGTAAAGGAAGAAAGAAGCAAAGATGTAAAAGGTATTTTGGAGTATGGAATATAGAAAAGACTAGGGACCTCATATGCTTGGCCTCAATTTTTCTCAATAAAATGCGAGACGAGGTCACTGTTGACAGAAAGGGTAATGGGTAAATTTGGAGAACAGAGGAGAAGAGGTTTGCAACAACTCCTGAGAGGATTTGGGTAGACAGCCAGACGAAGAAGCATTGAGGTTGCAGATAAGATTAGGTAATATAGAGATAGTAGACAATTTGTAGTGGACCAAATCCAAAAGTATTTGGCAACATGAGTTATAGCATAAGAGTAGAAGTGGAGATGGTGGGTGGTGGGCCTGATTTAGGATTAAGAATTAATGGGATGTGAATGACGCAAGATCAAGGAACAATGGAATCATGTGTGGAAGGCAATGTATAATTGAGTTTACATTGATCAGCTATGAAGTTAGAACTGTGAAGGAGCAAAATGAGACCCAGAACAGGAGTGATGGGCAGCTAGAACAGGGAATCATGGGAAGAAGGCTGTGTCAAAAGTGAAGAACAAGTTTAGCAATTTAATGATGGAGATTATGATATCCACCTGGTGAGGCTGGGTTTCACTTTGGTTTGGGATTTTTTTTTTTTTGGTTGAAGGGGAAGGGGAATTGAGCCAAAGAATAGATGGTCAAACCTGGATAGATTCTTCTTTCCTCCCTATCCTCCCCTCATTTGGGATCAAACCAGCTGACTAGAGACAGGAGAAGAGTGTATAGCAGTTAACTTTTATGAAATACTTTAAGGGCAGGTAGGTGGCTCAGTGGATAGAGCTCTGGGGTTAATCAAGAAGACCTGAGTTCAAATCCAACCACAGACATTTACTA
Source organism: Gymnobelideus leadbeateri (assembly GCA_011680675.1). Classification (NCBI taxonomy): domain Eukaryota; kingdom Metazoa; phylum Chordata; class Mammalia; order Diprotodontia; family Petauridae; genus Gymnobelideus; species Gymnobelideus leadbeateri. Next base: position 49,345 of record WOXC01010250.1, read on the forward strand.
GCTGTGTGACCCTGGGCAAGTCACTTAACCTTGTTTACCTTAGTTTCCTCACCTGTAAAATGGGAAGGAAATGAAAAACCACTCCAATATCTTTGCCAAGAAACCTCAGATAGGGTCATGAAGAGTCATTACACATGATTGAAATGACCAACCAACAAAATTAAGATTTACTGACAGAAGATGCTTTATTCTGCACAGAATCAATAAAAGAAGTAAGACAAGTCAACAGAATAATATGCAATAAAGCACCTGTTGCTCAGCAGTGTGCCCCAGCAGGTTTCCAAGCAATATAGAGGACACTTGGAGCCCAGGAGTTCTAGGAAATGAATAATTCATTCAATAGATATTCATTCAATATCCCATCAGATGTTCCTTTAGTCCCAACAGTTATAACTCCTCTGTGGACTCCAAAGAAGTGAAATAATATAATCAATTAAAAAGCATTATAACTGCTTACTATGTGCCAGGTACCTGTGTATACAACGACAAAGGTGAAACAGTTCCTGCCGTCAAGGAACTTAGTGCTAACATGGGAACTGTTGTTCAGTTATTTTCCAGTTGTGTCTGACTCTTCATGACCCCACTTGGGATTTTATTATTAAAGATACAGGAGTGTTTTACCATTTTACAGATAAGGAAACTGAGACAAACAGGGTTAAGTGACTTGCCCAGGGTCACACAGCTACATCGGTGAACATTGTATACAGTAACAGCAATATTATACAATGATCAATTGTGAATGACTTAGCTATTCTGATCGATAATGATTCAAGAAAATGCCAAAGGACTTATGATGAAAAATGCTATCCATCTCCACAGAAAGATCTGATGGAATCTGAGTGCCAATTGAAACGTACTTTTTTTTTTTTACATTTTTTTACATTTAATTGGGAAAAATTAAAACAAAAACTTTCACTTAAAAATGATGAAGGAATGATTTCAGAAAAAAATGGAAGGACTTGTATGAACTGATAAGAGAGTAAAATGAACAAAACCAGAAGAACAAGTTATATAATAAAAGCAACATCCTAAAGACAAAACAACTTTGAAATCATGAGAATACTGCCTCGCGCGATAACCAACCACAACTCCAAAGGGCTGATGATGGATCAAACACACTACCTGCCTCCTAACGGAGGATTCATAGTGCAGAATGACATTCTTTGGGGATGTGGCCTAAGTAAGAATTTATTTTGCTTTTTTCCTCTTCACACTTCCCTCCTGACTTCCTATAGCATCCTGAAGCCTCACTGTGCCCTACATCCTCTTCCTGTAGCCTCACTCCAGTCCTAGAACCTACATGTGGGAAAAACCCTCCCTTCCTCTCATTGTATGGCTCCCCCCAAACCTCCATTTAGGGAGGTTGCTAAGGCCAGCCATGATCCATAAGGACAAAGAAAGTCTTTTTATCTATTTGTGTTTGTGTTCCCAGTACTTGGCATAGAGAAAGCACTTATTAAATGCTAGTTGACTGAATGACTGCATGACTATGTGAATACAAAAATTTTATTTTGCTTTTTTTTCCAGAGGGAGAGGGAGGATAAGGAAAGAAGAAAAAATACATTTTTGTCCATTAAAAAAAAGTCTTAAAAAAAAAGAAAAAGAAAATAAGCCAGCAGCCCTTCAGAGATATAGCCAATGAGTGTCCAGAGGAGAGCAAGCAGGACAGTGGAGGAAAGCCTCGGGATCTTAGCATACAAAAAAGAAACAGATGGAAAAATCAACGAGAGAACCTGGAGAGGATATGGAGGCTGTCTTCAAGGATTTAAAGGACTGCCATGAAGGAGAGATGATAGACTTGTTTTGCTTGGTCTTAGGGGGTAGAACAAGACCCAATGGGCAGAAGTTGCAAAGAAGGAGATTTCAGCTTGATATCAGGATAACCTTCCTCAATTGCTGAGCTGTGCAAGAGTGTGAAGAGCCACCTGGAGAGCCACTGGGACCTGTCTTCAAGGTGTGGATGGATCAAGTCCTGTTCCATTTAGGGTTGGATCAGATGGCCCCCCACTGTGAGATTCTGTGTCATAGCGGAGAGTTCAGCTATTTTGTCATTTATTTAAGTATAATTATAAAGCTCACATCTATAAAACTGCTCTCAGGTTTGCAAAGTGCTTCACATATGTTATTTCATCAGAGCCTAATAGCAGCCCTGCAAAATAGGTGCTATTGTTATCCCCATTTCAGAGTAGAAGGAACCAAGATCCAGAGATGCTAAGTAATCTGCCCACACAGTCATAAAGACTAGGCATCTGAGGGAGGATTTGAACACAGATTTTCCTGAATATACATCTAATGTGCTATCTATCCACTGTACAACAATGTTTTCCTATGCCAAAGGATCCCTAGGACAGTTTCTTTTTTTTTTAAGCAATTGGGGTTAAGTAACTCGCTCAAGGTTACCCGGCTAGTTATTTATGTGTGGGTGCTAAGTAACTGCGGCCAGAACTGATCCCGAGTCCTCCCGACTCCGGCCGGCACTCTTACTCACTGCACCACCTACCCGCCCCACCTGTGACAGTTTCAATGGAACCTAGGACAATTATATGAACTGATACAGAGTGAAGTGAGCAGAACAAGGAGAACTATTTGTATGTTACCAATAACAACTTTGAAAGCCTTACGAACTTTGGTCAATGCAGTGACCAACCATGATTCCAAGGGATCTGTGATGATAAAGTATGCTACTCACCTTGTTGAGAGGGGATAGACTTAGGGTACAGAAGGAAACACAAACATATATGTGTGAATGTGTATATGTGTGTATATATGAATGTGTTTATATATATATATTTGTCTGTATATACATGTGTGTATATCTGTGTGTGTGTGATTTGTTTTGCTTAAAAATGCACATTTGTTATTTTGTTATTTTTCCCCCCCAATGAAAAGGGGAGTAGGAGGGAGAGACAATAGATTTTTGTTCTTAGAAAAAGAAATTTAATTTAAAGAGTAATATATAATTTCTGTTACTTATGCCACTGAGGTTGTTACCTCTATCAACAGGATGTCTGAGATGCAGTGAGCTAAGCTAATTGGGTATCCAGCAATAATATGATCAGTCCTGAGGGACCAAGGGACCACCAGGCTGCCTAAAGAGGGGTAAGGAGTTCCAGGTCCAGGAGTAAGTTAAAGATCAGTAGTGGAATCAAGCCTATGAGTGGCCATTGCACTTCCCACTTGAGTAAGATGGGGAGAACGAGTCTTAAAATAAAATACTATATTTGTCAATATACATGTATAAATTATGCATATATATGTACATGCTACACATGTATATTTTTCTGTATACTTATACACACACTCACACACATACACACAGAGAAATCATCCCTATATTTGTGTTCATGATGCCAGAACTGATCCCACCTCCCCAGTTCTACTTCTCAGGCACAGAGACAGACCAAACAAATCCTGGAGCCAGCCTAGGCCCCGAATTCAGTTGGCAAAATCCACGTTGTTGCCAGACTACTGACCCTGGTCCAAATTCCCTTCCTTCCTTCCCTGCCCCCCAACCCTAACTCAGCTTATTTCTAAATATAATATGTATAATAACTGATAACAGTAGTTGACACAATGGAGGAAATTGCCCAATTGGGGATTTAGAAATCCTCAGTCCAATGTGTCTCCCTCCTAAAAGTCATAATACTTCAACCAAGCCCAGTAGTCCCTCCACACAGAGCACTGATTGATCAAAGGAGGGGCAAGTATCTGCCTCAAAGAAGAATGTCTTCTTCTTATTTCCAATTCAATTCAAGTCTACTCAGCAAACATTTATTAAGGACTGACTCAATAGGGCAGGCCCTGGTGCTAAGTCCTAAAGAGACAAAGAAAAACCCAAACAGTCCCCAGACTTCAAAGAGCTTACTCTCTTCTGGGTGGAGTAAAACATAAACACCATAATATGAGGTATGATATAACTGGGGCAAAGGAGAAATACAGAATCCTCTAGGAACATTTAAAGTGGGGTAAGGGTCAGAGAAAAAAATCAAGGATGATCTCCTTAAGGATGGACTGCCTGATTCAGGCCTTGAAGGAAAAGGAGGATTTCAACAGGCAGAAGTACACCAGGTATATAAACACCATGTATGTGAACACAGATAGGAGGTGGCAGGCCAAGTTCAAGGATCTCATATACGGTATATGGCCTTTCCTGATTCATCCAGCTGTTAGTGCCAAATCCTAGAGCCCTGACCCTCATTGTCTAGTTGGTTGGTAGGTTGGGTTGGTTGTTGTCCTTCCTTTTTAAAGAGGACCAAAGTGATATTCCTAGGTTAAGTTACAGTTCGTGTGACTGTGACTGATCAGACTAAGACGAGCTCAGAATGTTCTCCCATAGATTGGGCACAAATAGTCCACGTGAACATTTGGGGTGGATCCTCAAAATGTGTGTATGTCATGTTTCTTCTGAGTTACTTTACTTCTACTTTGCTCATAGAGCACTGTACCTTCTCCAATGAGGACACACCATGCTGGGTCGTCCTGTGCCAGTATCTTCCATGTCACACAATCAATTCCAAAGTTCTTAAGAGAGACCTTGAGAGTATCCTTGTATTGCTTTTTCTGACCACCATTTGAGCTCTTGTCCTGTGTGAGTTCTCTATAAAACAGTCTTTTTGACAAGCTTATGCTTGGCATTCAAACGATGCAACCAGCCTATTGGAGTTGCGCTCTCTGAAGCAGTTTGAATGCTTGGCAGTTTAGTTTGAGAAAGGACCTCAGTATCTGGTACCTTATCCTGCCAGGTGATCTTCAGAATCTTCCTAAGACAATTCAAATGGAAGTGATTCGGTTTCTTGGCATGACAATGGTGTACAGATTTCACAGGCATACAACTAGGTCAGCACAATGGCTCTATAGACCTTCAGTTTGATAGTCAGACTAATATAAGGGTGGGGAACCTGTGACTTCAAGATTACATGTGGCCTTCTAGGTCCTCAAATGTGGCCTTTTGACTGAATCCAAACTTTACAGAACAAATCCCTATAAATCCTTTTATTAAGGGGACAAATCCCTATAATTCTTATATTAAGGTCTAATACCTCTTCTCTCCCACACTTTCCTTCAGAGCCTCCCAAACACTGAGCTAGGTCTGGCAACGTGTGAGTCAACCTCATTGTTTATGTGTACATCTCTGGAAAGTATACTGCTGTAGCAGCGAGCACCCTAGCATACCCAGGTTGGCTGCCAACACAGGTCCTTAGATCTGCTTTTCTAAAGGAAAGCAACCCAAAATGGGTTAACAATCTTACTTTAATCAATCAAACATATCATTTACCTAGTTCAAGGGGAAAAGTCAGCGCCCCAAACTTCAGAGTATACAGACAGGTTACAAGCAGAAGTTACAAGAAGACATAGAAACATTTCAGCAGACAGGCCTCCAACTGTCTGACCATTACATCTATACCTAGTCACAGTTACCAGAGAGGGAAGCACCAACATCTGGGTTTTCAAAGCCAGGGTGCTCAATGGCTGCCCAGAGTCTCATTTGGTCAAATCACACAACACTACTCAAAGTGAGCCCCAAAGAAAAGCCTCACATCAGGGATTATATAGCCTTCTCCAGGCTCAGAGAATGTCACAACCCTCTTGACCCACTGCCTAATCACAGAGCAACAAGGTGTGGGCATTCCTGAAAACCAAGCTTCCTACCACAGGCTCCAGGTACACTTAAGCCTATCAAGGGGCCTAGGGACAGGGAAGATCTTAAATTCCCATTCCCATAACAACTGCCAAGGTAAGTAAACTTATCCACAGCATTCAAAACTTCTCCATTTGCTGTAACCAATGGTTCCACATGCTGGCTGATGGAGCACCTGTGTTTTCTTGATGTTAATCGTTAGGCCAAAATTAGCACAAACAGCAGAAAATCCATCCATATCCTGTTACATCTCAGTTTCAGAGGCTGCATTGAGTGCACAATTATCTGCAAACAAAAAATCATGCATCAACAATCCCTCCACTTTAGTCTTGGCTTGTAACCTTTTCAAGTTGAAGAATTTACCATCAGTACAATAGCTGACCTTGATGCCATATTTATCCTCATTGAAGGTATTTGACAACATAGCTGAAAACATCATGCTAAAAAGTATGGGAGCAAGCATGCAGCTTTGTTTTACTCCATTGGTTACTGGGAAAGTACAAGAGCATTGTGATTATCCAGAACCTGGGCAAGCATACCATCATGAAATTGACATACAATACTGATGAACTTCTCCAGGCAACCAAATTTTAACATAATTTTCCACAATCCCTCACAACTGACAGTATCTAAGGCTGTGGTCAGTTCTGCAAATGTTGTGTACAGATTTCTGTTCTACTCTTGGCATTTTTCCTGGAGTTGTCGGGCAACAAATGCCACATCAACCATTCCTCAGTCACTGGCTCGCAGGTGGGTAACCAGGTGAAGGGTTTGAAGAAGGACTCTGGCAAGAATCTTGCCAGCAATGACTAAGACAGAAAGACCTCTCTGTAACTGTCATAGGACATATTTACTTTACCTTTATAGATATAGACCATGGAGGCATCCTTGAACTCCTGGAGAATCACCTCCCCTTGCAATATAACCTGGAAAATTTCATTCAGCTTTTGTATGAGCAATGGACTGCCTACCTTGTAAATCTTGTCTGGAATAGAATGAGCACCAGATGTTTTGCCACATAAAAGGAACCTAATGGCATTCAAAACTTCTTCTTCATCTGGAACTTCAGCTAGGGAAAAGTTGACAAATCTGAGGTAAGCAGACAATGGCTTAAGCGTTGATTGATGATGGTCTGTTGAGAACACTAGGATACTGTTTAGTCTTCTCTACAGGATCATGTCCTTATCACTAATCAATGTGTTTCCATCAGCACTAAATAGTTCAGATACACTATAAGTAATCCATAAAAAGTCTTGGCCCATAAATAGTCTTCAGAGCATTATAGCAGTGCTTTGGATTGTTACTATCAGCATAAAACTGAATTCCCTCTGCCTTCTCACTGAGCCAAGAATCCTGTGTTTCTCTAAGCTTCACTTGTACTTTGCTTTTGATAGAATTAAATTCTGCCTTCTTAGAGATGGATGAATTATCCTGCTGGAAAACGCTGTGGAGTTCTCATTTTCTGAATTTCCCCATCATTTTCATCAATCCAGTCGATGTTGGCTCAGGTGAGAAAATGTACACCAAATCTCTGAAAGCTGCCCACTCCTTTTCTGTTCTACTGTTGCTAACTGTGTGTTGGCTCAACTTTCTAGGTTAGCAACAAACTGTTCCAGCTCAGAGAAGTGGTCTTACCTGTTGACATTAATTCTTCTGGTAGTCATTTTGTCTTGGGACCACTGCTTTTGTTGAATGCAAATATTTAGCTTGGAGAGGATAAATCTATGATCAGTCCAGCACTCTGCACCATACATTGCCTTTGTCACTCTCACATCCTGTCTGCCTCTCCTTATAATCACATAGACTATTAAATGCCAATGTCTGCTGAAAGGTCGCATCCACGAAATTTTATTGAATTTAGGTAAATAGAAGGCAGTGTTAATGATGAAAAGGTCATGAGATGCACAGGTCTTCAGTAGTAAATGACCAGTGCTGTTGCTTTTTCCACCTCTATTCCTCCCAAGGACTCTCTACCATGTCAGGCAGAGCATTAAAGTCACTCGGAATTATGAGATTGTATTCTTTTGGCACATTGACAATAAAGGTCACCAGGTCTTCATAAAATTTTTCTTTGCCCTGCTCAGGGTTAGTCATGTTGGGAGTATAGCCACTGATGATGATATCATGGCATTTTCCTGCAAGTGGCAATTGCATTGTGATGAGCCTGTTGTTCAATCCTTTTGATAGGCCTACAAGCTTGTTGACTAGATTAGTTTTAATTGCAAAACCTACACCAGCTTCATGGTGCTCCCTTTCACTGTGGCCACTCCATAAAAACATACATCCAGCTCTGATTTAGATAAGCTATTCTTCGTTTGCTGGCCTTGTTTCACTCGGGGCTGCTATTTGGACGTGATACCTGCTGTGTTCTCTTGCAACAAGAGCTGTTCATCTTTCAGGTGTGCTGGATTTTGTGTTGTCTAAAAGTGTGTGTGTATTCTATGTACTGATGACAAGTGGAGTCATCTTTGCAGAAGTTTTTGTACATTTTTTTGTGTTTTAACTGCACCATCTGTCCCAGTAATCAAGGCAGGGATGGGTAAGCAGACAAATTTTAGGGCACCTTTTCTAGTCCTTTCCTCACACAAGTAGGTGAGCAATATGATCCTTAATTGGCTGCTCAGGCAGCCAGGGGGCTGCTGAATTCCACTGCTGTTTCCACTGAGAAGATGACCTTATGGCCTGGGCTTCCTGTGTATAGGTTGTGACTACAGCTCCCAGTCTATACACACCTGCTACTTTATCACTTGCCTTTCACCACAGAATTTTGTGATAGGTAAAAACCGTAAAATGGTATGGGTAATATCTTTTGATTCATGCATAAATTGGATTTAAGTGAGGAAGAGTTGCAAGAAGTCATCAGGCTCATTCTGTCTACCAGACTCATCACAGTGCAGTGACAGGACAGAGTCAAGATGAATGGTGATGGTTCAAGATGCAATGGATGACCTTGGTGTCTTCAATGTCTAATCAAGCTCTAAGCACTACACAGCACCTGCTTCAGCTGCCTTCATGGCCATTAGAACAAATTGTTCTCATCTGCCTTTTCCACCAGGGGAAGTCTTCACATGCTTGGGGTACACACACCCGTAACTTGCTAATGGGTTTGAGACTTGGTTACCCTCAACCTGGTTTAGCCCATCTGCCAAAATGGTTTACTGAGGTGTGGTCAGATATGGGCATTAGAAAGTTTATTTTCTCTGATGGATGGATCAAAGAGGAAGAAACTGGAGACAGGGAAACCACTTAGGAGTGTGTTACAGTAATCTGTCTCTCCTTGAGCCCTGTTTCTGAAATGTATAAGGCATATTACCCTGGGTAAGTCATTTAACCACTCTGAGGCTCAGTTTTTTCATCTGCAAAATAGGTATAATAGTAGATGAAATATCTGTTCCTCAAGATTATTGTGAGATTCAAATGGGAATTCAGCTTTGCAAACTTTTAAGGTACTATATATAAATGTCAGGTGTTATCCTTATTATGTTAAACCTCTCCTTTGTGTCAACCATATTCTAATTGCATTAGTCTTATCTCTGCTCATGTTCTAGTCCCCTATTAGACTATGAAATCCCTGAGAGCTAGAGCAGTATTTTATTCATCTTAATAACCTAGTGCCTTGTTTTTATTGGATAGAATTTAATAAATGTTTCAAAGACTCATATATTACTATAGAAGAGCCCTTTGGCCCGGGAACTTAACCTGGGGTTCAAGAACTTGTTTTGTTAACTATTTGAATAACTGTATTTCAACTGAATTGATTTCCTTTGTAATCTTTTGTGCATTTAAAAATATTATTCTCAGAAATGAGCCTAAAAGCTTTACAAAACTATAGGGGGGTGTCCATGACCCAGTAGAGGTTAATATCTCCTGCTAGAGAATAGAAGGGAAGAGCTGGAAAGTAACATTAGATATATTATATCTAATATGACATATTAGATATAATATAATATAATATATATTCGTCTGACCTCTTTATTTTGTTGATGGTATAATTGAGGACCAGAAAGGATAATTGACTTGTCCATGGTCACATAGCCTAGGCGAATTTGGCCTTTTTAAATAAAGGAGGTAGCCCTGATGTAATTTTAGGTTAGTGTCAGGAGGGAGGGAAATGGGAGTACCACACATTTTAGGAATGATGTTCAAGGGGATCGTCCAGAGGAGGGCAGCCATGATGATGAAGAGCCATGAATTTTGTGCCATATAAGAATTGATTGAAGGAAGTGGGATCGAACCTCCTCATCCTAGAGAAGAGAAGACTTAGGAGAGCATTCTTTCTGCCTTCCAGTATCTGAAGGACTATCACACAGAACAGAGAATAGACTTGTTCTGCTTGTCCCCAAAGGGCAGAAACAGAGGCATCAGGTAGAAGGTCCAGAGACAGACTCAGGTTTAATGTCAAGAACTTAAGACAAAGATGAAAGTCTCTTGTTTTCAAGAGTTTATGTTCTACTGGCCCTGAGAGAGGAGATGCCTTGCCCAAGGTCACACAGTACATCAAAAAAGGAAAAGGACAGTAGATAGTGGATACCCCCTCAATACAAGGAGAAAGAGAAAGGAAACAGCATTTATTAATGGCTTACTCTGTGCTAAGCAATTTACAAATATTATCTCCTTTGATACTCACCCAACCCTGGGAGGAGGTGCTATTATGATCCCTACTTTACAGTGGAGAAAACCGAGACAGGTAGAAGTTAAGTGACTTATCCAGGGTCACGCAACTAGTATTTGAGGCTAGATGTGAACTCCGGTCTTTCTGACTTCAGATCCACCACTCTATCCACCTCGTTGCCTCTAGGCAGTCATTCAGCCAAAGACTGCATGACCAGTTGTCAGTATGTAGGCAAATTAGAGTTTTTATTGTAGCATATTCCTTTCCTAGGTTATAAGGTCCTTTAGGATGAAGACAGGATCTCATTTATCTTTGTGCCTCCTTCAGCACTGTGCTCTTCACATGTTATTCAATCATTTTCAGTCATATTCAACTCTTCGTGACCCCATTTGGAGTTTTCTCAGCACAGATATTGAAGTGATTTAGTGATTTCCTTCTCCAGCTCATTTTACAAATGGCGAAACTGAGATAAGCAGGGTTAAGTGACTTGCCTATGGTGACACAGCTAATAAGCTTCTGAGGCCAGGTTTGAACTCAGGAAGAGGAGTCTTCTCCTCAGGACACCACCTAGCTGCCCTGCTCATCACATAATGGGTACCAGATAAACAATGGTTGAAATTTGTCCAGGTGTCATAGGAGAGCTCCCCTCTTCACTGAACAAGCATCTGTCATCTAGGAATTCCTCTGTCTCTGGAGCCATTTTCCATATCCAGCTAGAAGCTTTTCTTGAAGAAGAGTCAGAAGAATGAAGTGGATGACAGAGTCTTCCCCACCTCCTGAGCAAGAAGGCAGCAGGCATAAGTAGAAACATCCTTGCCCTAAGAATCAAGCCCTGCTTTCTAATCCAGCTGTCTGACCTTGGAGGAAGTCACCTCTTTGGGTCTCAGCCTCTTCGTTTCTAAGATAGGTCAAGAATCCCTCACAGGATTGCTATGACATATATAACATGTGGAAATTCTTTGCAAACTGTAAGAAGGTACAATCGAATATGATTACAACTAGGCTCAGTAATTAGAAGTTACAGGGAGCCAGAGCTTCAGGTCAGTTGAAGGAAAAATAATTAGAATAGACCTGCAGCAGAATTAACTTGGTAATTAGGTTTTTGAGAGGAAGCGAGAAAAGATTGGAACATATTGTTTTTCATTTTCTTTATCTTTTTCATGGTATTTTATCTGTTTCTTCTTTCACAACATGACTAATATGGAAATATGTTTTACATGATTGCACATATATAATCTATATCAAATTGCTTACTGTTTTAGGGAAAGAGGAGGGGAAGGAGAAAATCTGGAACTCAAAAAAATTTTAAATGAATGTTTAAAATTTTCTTTACACGTAATTGGGGAAAAAATACTTTTTTTAAATGAGAGGTAGTGTGGGAGTCAGAAAGACCTGAGTTCAAATACTACCTCTGACATATATTACTTGCTACGCCTGGAAGAGCCCTTATGATTCTATTGCATAGGTTGTGAAACTCTGAGCAAATCACTTAACCTCTTAGTGCTACCAGATGACTCTCTGAGATTGTAAATTTCACGTATCTTTTTGTATCTATATATCATTTAAATTTCACAATAGCATCCTGAGGTCGGTTCTGTGGATATTCATTATCTCCATTTTACTGATGTCAGGAGAGGTTAAGTGACTAGTCCAAGGTAGCACACTCCATGTGTTAGAGGTAGAATTTGAACAAAGGTCTTCCTAGATAATATGGTATACTGGCTGTGGTGAAGAATTTGGAGTCTGGAAGACCAAGTAGTGGTCTTCACTATTGAAAGTAGTGTGGCCTTGAGCAACTGTAGAGAGAATAAGCATCTATTAAGGACCAACTATGTGCCAGGTACTGTGCTAAACTCTGGGGAGTCTCCCAAAAAGGTAAAAAAAAAATCCCCAACAAACTCCAAGCCAGTCCCTGCTCTCCAGAGCTCACAGTCTAAGATAGGAGACAATATGCAAATGATTATGTACAAATAAGACATAGATGGAATAATTGGAGATAGTTCAGAGGGAAGGGCTGGGAAAGGTTTTTGAAGAAGATGGGACTTTAGCGGAGACTTGAGGGAAGCCAGGGATGTCAGGAGGTGGAGATGAGGAAGGAGAGGGTTCCAGGCATGGGGGATAGAAGTCAGATGCTGGTGTTCAGAGACTAACAAGGAGGCCAGTGTCAATGGAGAGCAGAGCAGTGGAGGGGAGTGGGAAGAAAGGCATAAGAAGATTGGAAAGGTAGGGAGAGGCCAGGCTTTAGAAGCCAAATAGGATCTTATGTTTGATCCTGAAGGCAATGGGGAGCTGCTGGAGTTTATTGAATGAGGGGGTAACATGATCAGACCTGTGCTTTAGATAGATCAGTTTAACAGCTGGTGGAGGATGGACTGGAGGCAGGGACACCACCCAGAGAAGCTGGTGCAGTGTTCCAGGTGTGAGGTGATGAGGGCATGCAGCAGAGCGGATACAGGATCAGAGCAGAGAAATGGGCAAAAGGAGATGTTACAAAGGTAGAAAACAATAAGACGAGATAGCTGATTGGATGGGGGTGGAGGGTGAGAGAGAGTGAGGAGCCGAGGAAGACACCTACGTTGTGATATAATAATAGCACCTGCCTGTAGGGCTGTTATGAGACCCAAGGGAGATAATGGATATAAAAGCTTTTGCAAACCTAAGAGCTCTATATAAATGTCAGCTATTATTATTATATTAGTGAACTCTCTTGCAGTGGAATTGTTCAAGCAGGGACTGGACAGGCATTTTTCAGGGACCCTCTAAAAGGGACTCCAACACTGGGTGATTAGAGCAGGTGTGATTTCTGAGCTTCCTCTCATCTCAGATGACAGAATTCTGTGATTCTGGGGTTTAAAACTCCACTTCCAAAACCAGTTCCATGATTTTAACAGTTGCTGTTTCTATGAATTGGTGTCCAAGAGTCTAATTCTCTGATTCTTTGAGAATAAGATTAATTCTTTATTTTTTTGAGCCCAGCATGCTATTACTCTATGAGTCTGTGTTTCTAAAATTCTGGAGGGCCTTTGAACCACCACACACCACCTGCTCTTTGGGCTGTAGGAGCTAGAGGTGGAGATGAAGGTACATGGTCAAAGCATGAGCCAGATGAGTGATTGCCTCATTCTCTCTCTCCAGGTCAGGGACACTGGCAGGGCTGGATATGCCAAGAAGGCCTACCAGGAGGAGCTCATGCTCTCCAGACTGTCAATATTCAGATTTATAGAACTAAAGCCAAAGCTGACCTTTGCCTATATTTTCTTATGATATGATCTCATCACTAGCTGGGGGAAAGGGGAGAGCTTAGTATCCCTGGGATTTGAAAGATAGATAAGGAGGAAAGGAAACCTCAGGAGTGAGAGTATGATACTTGTGATGGGGGCAGAGAGACAGATTATCCTTTTCTCCAGAAGAGAGGAGAGGAGAGGGGAATTAAGTAGTGCTTACTAAATTCCAGGCACTGTGCTAAGCTTGAGGATACAAATACAAGCACATAATACAGTCTTTGCCCTCAAGGAGTTGATAGTCTAATGGGGAAATCAATACATAAAGGGGAAGGAGGGAGAGAAAGTGTAAGGGGGGGTGCAATTTGGAAAGTGAGAAGAGACATGAGTGAAGCAAAACATGACTGGCGTCCTTCCTGAAATGGTGGTGCTGGAGAAAGAGTCAGCAGTGAGGAAAAGAGGGCCCCGGGGCAGAGATTTCACAGGGTTACAATGGGGCAGGCTAGGGGAAGCAAGAGGATTCCAAAGAAAGATCAGACAAAGTCACAAAGGGTTATTGGCCTCCTCAGTGACCAGGGCCTCCATCTCTACTCTAACTCAGTCACTCAATGGGGTGGTCAAACCTTAGACTTCAATCCCACCAAACCATTCCATCCCCCAGATCCTGAACTCAAAAGGAGCCTGAAGTATCAGGAACAACATATTTTTCTTTTTAATGATTTGTTCATTGTGGCTAAGGTTAGGTCTAACAACTATCTTAAAATAAAAAATTAGATTCAGAAGGCATAGGGGCGGAGCCAAGATGGTGGAGTAGAAACAACATTTCCAATGTGCTCTGCCCCACACAAATTTCAAACAATGTGAAAGGGAGCTCCGAACAACTTCTGGAGCCACAGCACCCACAGAACAGCACAGAGAAGCTAACCTCCTGCTGAGGACAGCCCAGCAGCCCTGCAGGGAGCGGCCAGCGCAGTGCTCTGAGAGCAGGCAGCACAGTGCGCTGGGAACCGACAGCGCAGCCCACAGCCTGCAGAGCCGAGCCCAGGTCCGCGGTTTTAGCCCCAGGGCGGCCGGGCCTTCAGCCGGCTGGTAGAACCCCAGAACACCAGCAATTGTGGCGATTCCAGAATTATCAGCACAGATATGCCTAGGACAAAGTGAGAGGTTAGTGCCCTATGGACTTTGGGACCAGTATTTGGAGAACACGTGGCTTCCTCCCCTGGGGGAGAAAAGCTGCTGAAGAAACAGCAGCATAGAAGCCATTTTGCAGCTTCAGTAGTGGCTCTAGCACCTGGTCTGTAAACTGTAGGAAGATCCAGCAATCAGTCTGGGGGTTAATCGCTCTTGCTTTAAACTGCCTGGATCTGGATTGTGGTCTGGGGGGGAAGTTTGGGGTGGGTATCCAATTTGCCAGAGTGGGTGGAGGCTTTGCAGAGGCCACCCAACCTGCAGAAGTTGTGAAGACCCCACGTTTGGGCGGAAGCTCTCCTTTCTGGTGGCAGAGTCTTACTGTGGCAGCAAGCCCCAAAATCAAGTAATTAAGTGGCAACATGCCTAGGCAAAAGAAACAAAATAAACAGAAAAGTTCAACATTGGACTCCTATTTTAGGGGCAAAGAGGCTCAAAGCATGGAGGAGGACTGTGAGGTCAGAACTCCTGCACCCAAAGCCCCAAATGAAAATACAAGCTGGCTACAGGCCATAGAGGACCTTAAGAAGCAGATAAGAGAAGTGAGGGAAAATTTGGGAAGAGAAATGAAAAAGATGCAAGAAAAGTATGAAATGACAGTCAACAGCCTGACTGAGGAAACCAACACCTTAAAAAACAGACTAACTCAAATGGCAAAGGAGGCCCAAATGGGCAATGAGGAGAAGAATGCCTTAAAAAGTCGAATTTGCCAGATGGAAAAAGAATCTCAAAAGCTCACTGAGGAGATTCATTCCTTCAGAGTTAGACTGGAGCAAATGGAAGCTAGTGACTTTATGAGAAATCAAGATACTATTAAACAGATCCAAACAAATGAAAAGAATAGAAGGCAATGTGAAATATCTCATGGGAAAAACCACTGACCTGGAAAATAGATCCAGGAGAGATAATTTAAAAATTATTGGACTACCTGAAAGCCATGATCAAAGAAAGAACCTAGAAATCACCCTTCAAGAAATTCTCAAGGAAAATTGCCTGATGTTTTAGACCCAGAGGGCAAAATAGAGGTTGAAAGAATCCACAGATCACCTCCTGAAAAAGATCCCCAAAAGAAAGCTCCCAGGAATATTATAGCCAGGTTCCAGAATCCCCAGATCAAGGAGAAAATAGTCCAAGCAGCCAGGAAGAAACAATTTCAATATTGTGGAAACACAATCAGAATAGCCCAGGACCTGGCAGCTTCTACACTGAGGGATAGAAGGGCATGGAATATGATATTCCAGGGGGCAAAAGAGCTGGGAATGAACCCAAGGGTCACCTACCCAGCAAAACTGAGTATCTTGTTTCAGGGAAAATATGGTCATTCAGTGGAATAGAGGACTTTCAAGCATTCTTGATGAAAAAACCAGAGTTGAATAGAAAATTTGACATTCAGACACAAGAAGCAAGAGATGCTTGAGAAGGTAATCAAGGAAAAGAAATCAAAAGGAACTTAACAAAGTTGGACTATTTACAATCCTACATGGAAAAACAATAACTGTGTTTGATGAAACCTTTCTCATTATGAAAATAATTGAAGAAAGGTACATGGCATATGTTCACAGGTACACATGGATAGAGGGCACAGGTTGAATTTGATGGGAAGGGATGACTATTTTTTTTTGGAGGGCTGTTGGGGTTGGGTGACTTGCCCAGGTTCACGTGGCTGGGTTTTTGTTTGTGTGTTGGGTGTCTGGGGCCAGATGTGAGCTCGGGTCCTTCTGGCTCTGGGGCTGGCTCTCTGCTTGCTGCGCCACCTAGCCTCCCCAAGGAAGGGATGATTCTTAAGGGGTGAAGTCAAGAGGTGAGAGAGGAAAGTGGCAAGAGGAGATGGAGAGAGACAGGGTAGGGCAAACTATCTCATGTAGAAGAGGCAAGGGGAAGTAGTTGCAGGGGAGGGGAAGAACAGGAAGGCAAAAAGGCAAAAGCATATTCTCACTGAAGTTGGCTCAAGGAGAGAATCACATACATACTAAATGGAATATCTTATCCTCACTCACTCTCCTGAGTAGGGGAAAGGGGGATGAGAGGGGGATGATGGAGGGGAGGGCATTCTGGGGAGAGGGGAGGTTAGAAGTACCCACTATCAAAGAGGGACAGGATCAAAGTAGGGAATGGACCAGGTGGGAGGTGAGACAGGTGGGAGGGAAATATAAGCAGTCTTTTACAATATATCTACTATGGTAATGTTTTGCATAGATATACATGTACAACACATACTGAATTGCTTATCTTCTCAGAGGGAGTGGCTGACAAGGGAGAAAGGGAATTGATCTGAAAATCGAAGTTTTAAAATTAAATGTTTCATAAGGTGTCCAGGCAGTGGGGCTCAGAGATTCACCTTGCTCTAATGGCAAAGTCGAAGGGGGTATGGGAGAAGATATGGGAGAGAGGAGATTGGATGAGGGGATATCTAGTGGGACTGCTATTCTGGGGTGGTGGGTAGAGAAAAAATAGGGGGAAATTGTAACTCATAATCTGGTGGAAATGAATGATGTAAACCAGAAGTTAATAAAGCATTTGTTTAATTAAAAAAAAAGAAAAAAAATTAAATTCAATTAAGTGAGATGTGGACAACCAACTGTGGAGGGGGAACAGAGGATACCAACACTATAAAGTCATTTGTTTTAAGAAGGCCTATTGTCAACTTCATTGCCACTTTCAGCCTTTGGAAAAGTGGCTATCTCTTCTCCAGAGATACACTGACATGGAGAAGAAGGACCATCCAAAAAGTATTCCCCTTAAAATCTTTCCAAAGGACATTGGGAATTGTGCTTACTCCAAAATGATAACAATCATGAATTCTGATACAGCAAATCAAGTCATCACCATGGCCCTGCCAATGCTAGGGATAAATAGTTTTGCAAAAGACTACCAACTCTGGGTGAATTCTGGGACAGAAGAAGCTCCGTACCCACTCACTGGTCATGAGCATCCTTATGAAATTAAAATGAGCCATCTCCAAGACACTTCATTCCTGATTCAGAGATCAAAGGACTTACCATACCCTTTGGAACTCCAGGAGTTCTTCCTCATGGAGCAGCTGCCCTGGGAGATTCAGTGCCAGTTCATACTGAAGCCCCAGTCACCTGACTGGGAGCAACCACTGACTGATCCCAGCCAGAAGATGTCCAAAAGAAGAGCTAACACAAATTGGTCCTTTCAGTGAGGCTCCAATACTCACCTGGACAACACACCAGTTTCTCCAACATAACCAATGCCAGGGCAGCTTGGGGTTTCACTGTCAGAAATCTGTGAGAATGACCACCTGCCCAAACCTGTTTTGGATATGCTTTCCTTTATAAATCAAAAAGGGCCTCTCACCAACAGCATTTTCAGGCTATCTGGAAATTTCAAATCCTGCAGAGAGCAGAAGGAGAAACTTAACTCAGGGGCTGAGGTGGACTTAGACACAGAGTACATTTTTGGGACAGCATGCATCTTAAAGGATTTTCTTCAAAATATTCCCAAAAGTGTTTTATCAACTGATATTTTTGATGAGTGGGTGGTCATCATGGATGGAGGGAATGATGAAAAGAAAATAAACAGAGTTAAGAGGCTAATAGAGCAGCTTCCTTGGACCAACATTAGAACATTTGTTTGAAATGTTGCACATCAAGCAAGAGTCTATGTTAAATAAAATGACACCTCATCACCTGGCAGTGTGCATTGCTCCTAGCATTCTCTGGGCACCATCTTCAACCAGTCCTGATCTGGGGAATAAATTCATTGAAAAAGTCTCTTTACATGTAGAGTTCATCATTGAAGATTCCTGCAGGATATTTGGGGAAGAAGTCACTTCTCCCTTGAGAGAGATTTCATTCAGCTGTGACAGAGACAGTGCATCAGAGGAGGCCCGCAGTGACCTGGGAATCAGAATTAGTCAATCAGGAGGCAGACTGAATATCCCTTAAGTCTGACATAGGAGACATCCTTTTTAGTGTTCGCTTGATGCACCAGGAACTCCCTCTGCTGTGCTGGTGATGGTAGAACTGACTTAAGCTGGTTCATACCAGCTCTAATGGACAGAACTAGCACAAGCATCCAAGTTCTAGGACCTGGGGGACTTTTCAGCCTGACCCTCTTCCTTGTTCCTTGTAGACATCTCATGATCTCTGTGAAATGGCCCCTCCCTGGGAAATAGAAACAGAACTCAAGGGACTGTGGCAGTACCTGACTGGGCCACTACACTGCCTTTCCCACCCAGCTTTGCAGACTCGTTTTGTCTTTACCATCTGTATAGACTAACCTTAGTTCCACTGTGCATGAATACTCACCACTCTGAGAAATAAATGAAACAATAAATTAATTAAATAAATTAAACAATAAATTAAATAAATAAAACACCTAAAAAATGAAACAATAAATTAATCATAGAAACAATAGCAAAAGGAGGGGAGAGGTGTGAAAGTTCTTGTAGAGGTAGGATAGACAGGGCATGGCAGACGGATTGCTTATAGAGATAAGGGAGAGGGGTATTACACATACATAGAGATAGTGGAAATATAGGCATTAATATATGTATATTATAAATATTATTGTTTTGTCATTTTAAGTCATGTCCGACTCTTTGTGACCCCCTTTTGGGGTTTTCTTGGCAAAGATAACGGAATGGTTTGCCATTTCTTTCTCCAGCTTATTTTACAAAACTGAGGCAAACAGGGTTAAGTGACTTGCCCAGGGTCACACAGTTAGTAAGTGTCTGAGGCCAGATTTGAACTCAGGTCTTCCTGATTCCAGGCCTGACACTCTATCTACTGTGCCACCTAGCTGACCATGTAATAATAATGATAATAAGTAATTTCTAATATTTGTACAACCTAGTGATTTGTGTACTTGCCCACCTGATGACTAAGGAAGAAGCCCATCGCTGTTCCTCCCCCTCTTTTTGGCCTTGGAATAATAGCATGTGCTAGACACGGGTCTCACACAGAGTTAACACGAGACCACGAAATGAGCAATGGGAATCCCTTGGGGACCAAGCCTTTACCAATTAATGCAACAAGTGAGCCAGCCTAGCTGATTCTTCCTCCAGTAAGACCTTCAGAAGTGTGGGCCTCAGAGAAACACATGTCATTTCCCTCTATTGGCTATGATTGCCCCACATCAGTCCCAGTAGTTTACTGACAAGACCCAGCAGGGCTCACCATCTTCTCAGCTATCAGAAATCTAGGCTCTGGGTTGCTACATGACTTGTTGGGACACTGGTCTAGTGCTTTTAGTGACCTCCACTCACTGCCAAGCTCAGCACCAGCTCTAATGCATCCCCATTAACATCACCTCCTTCTATAACCCTAAATCTTTCCCAGGTAGTTTCTTCTTCAAATGAAATAATGTTCATAAAGTGCTGAGCACATAAATGTTTGTTCCTCCTCTTCCTGTGACCTCACTCTGATTGGCTTGCCCATCAGGTTAACATACACCACTGTACAAAAATGACTCTGAGCTCTTTTTAAAAATTTTTAAATATCTTTTATTAAAAAAAACTTATATTCTCTACTATATCTCCTTCTCCCATCTGCCCTCCCCCTAAGTATTTCCTTTTCCAAAGTTGTGCTGGAATATTATCTCCTGGCTCTTGCTTATTCTAATCTCTCATACCTGAGCTGGCTTGATATTTTATAGATGATTCCTCAAGTATGACTAAGTTCTCTTGGACAATTGGAACATATTGCTATACATTCTCAATCCATTTGATCGAGGACTTTCCACACTTAGTAATATAGTCTTTGTCTGATCAAGACATACTGTTGGGGTGGCTAGGTGGCACCGTGAATAGAGCACCGGACCTGAGTTCAAATCTGGCCTCAGACACTTAACACAAAAACTAGCCATGTGACCTTGGACAAGTCACTTAACCCCAATTGCCCCCCAAAAAGCAAATTAAAAAAAGACATATTCTTCCCCATCTCAGTATCACTTATTTTAAATGAGAACTGATTTGATTGACTCAATCAATGGTGACTCACCCTTGAGCTTTCTCCCTCCCTGTCCCAATACCTGTGATGATATTTGCTGTCCCCAGAAAATTTACTGGGATAAAATCCATTCTAAAAAAATCTTTGATACATTTTTAATGATTTGAGGAGATTCTGCACTCCTTTTTTGAATATCTTTTGAATGCCTTCCCCAGGGTCTTGCATTAAAAGTAATGGGGAAAAAAGTCTGTATGGCCACAGTTTCATATTGATATTGGTTCACTCTCTGTGGTTCCTTTAAGCGTAATGTAATTTCCTCATTTATCCCTAGTGACCTCGTAAATTTTATTTTTGCTTTGTCTGGTAACATAATTCCAATTCTTATTTTTTTGATTCACCTGATATAATAAATTTTGTCCTGGCCTCTCATTTTTGAAAAGTCTTTGCTTTTCAGATGCATTTCTTGTGAACAACATGTTTTAGAGATTGTTTTCTTATCAATTCTGCTTCTCTCTTTCATGAATTGGATTGTTATTTCTCTACTTTTTCCTAAGAAGAATTTCTTTGCATCCTTCTCTTCATCTTCTCTTCTTCTTGTCTATTTTGAGATTTTATTCTCTGTCACATATGGACAGAGAAATTAATTTCTTTGATTTCTGCATGAATTCTTTGTAACTTGATTTAAGCTCCCACTTCTAAAAAAGTTCTATATTATTGCTTTTGTAGACCTTGTTCCTTTTCTATTATACTCTTTTAAATATCAATTTATTAGGGAAGTAATGAAAATAAAACAGTAACCCATGGAAAAATTGCCCTGTGTCTCAAATTGTTCAACACAGTTGTACCTTTCCCATCCATCCTCCACTCCATCTTCCCCGTAATTATTCTCCTTCTTATCAACTGTGTCATCTCATCTCTGGGTGCATATCCCCTTCATTCTTAGTGCCATTTTTTCCTAGGAGCTCCCATGTTCCTTCTCCTGGAGTCAAGACGTTGTCCATGGAAGTATCATACTCTCAGAGAACAGGCAATCCTCTTGATACATCAATTCCTTCCATAATAAAAAGTTAGCATAAGGTCCTCATCTCCCACTGATAGAACACATATCTTCCAAGATGGAAGAGTTCTTTGGTGAAAACCTTCCCCTTATATGGCTATGCCCTTCTTTTTATTCATTAGTGAATCTAATAAGGATATGTAACACATTACCTTCTTCTTTACCTTCCCTCTTCTTATCCATATACTCTCACACTATTCAATGTTGTCTCATTAAAAAAAATTTTGATTCACCTGTAGGGATTGGTGGGGTTTAGCTCATGGTGTTTTAGTTCTTTCTCACGACCTTTATTTCTCCTTTTATTGAAAAATCTGCTTTCATATTTATACCCCAGTGTGTTTTTCTCCTCTTTATGTTACCTCTTTTTTATCTTCCTGGTCACTCTTATTTCTGTTTTTATAAAAACCTCCAACCATGGGGTAATTTATTTTATTCCTTATTCTTTCCTTAGTAATTACATCAATTTACTTTTCTTGTGTTTTTGTTGTTTGGCTTATTTATCAGGTAAATATTCTGTTCATATCTGTCTTACTGTTTATTTTCTAAGAATGTTTCAAATAGGGGCAGCTAGGTGGCACAGTGAGTAAGAGCGCCGGCCTCGGAGTTGGGATGACCCGGGATTGAAACCGGCCTCAGAAAATGAGCACCCACACATAAATAAAGACTAGCCGTATAACCTTGAGCAAGTTACTTAACCCCAATTGCTTTAAAAAAAAAATGAATGTTTCAAATACTTCTCTTTTGTAGAATGTTCATTTTTTTCATTGATGACTAGGCTCAAATTTGCAGAGTATACACACACACACACACACACACACACACCACACACATATTATTTTGGATTGCAACTTGAACATACTTGCTTTTTAAAAGAGCGTATTTATTCTCTTCCCTTCTGCAGTTTCTATTAAGTATAGAATCATCTTGTGTTATTCAAATTTCCTTTCCTTTATATTTTAAGGTCTTTCTCCTTGCTGTTTAAGGAATTGGTTGTCTGTCATTTGAATGATCAAATTTAACCACTATGTTTTTTGGAGTTTGAAGAATGGTTTCCTCCCCAGAGGTGATCTATGTATTCTTTTGTTTTGTGCTGTGTTTCTTATACTCAGAATTTTGGGATGCTTTTATTGTATTATCTCCTGCCTTGGGGTGCTTCTTTTTCATTAAAAAAATGTGTCATGTTCTTCTTGGAGACAGGAATTATCTCTAAATTATCTCTCCCTATCTTGTCTCTGAAGTCAATGCATTGTCTTTTTAAAGTTCTTTTTAATGCCATCACCTTTTGCTTCTCTTTCGTTAGATTTTTCTTCACTTCAATTTTTTTATTCCAATCATTCTTTTTGCTTCTTTGAAGAAACTTTACTCTGTGGGTTTTCTAGTCTGTCAACTGAGGTCTTGGTTTTTTTTGTTTTTAAATTCGTGCATTGAGAGTTTTAACTTCTGATATATTCACTCCTAACTTCTCTATGAATTTCATTTCTTATTTGAGCCATTTTAGAATTTCTTACTGAAATTCCATGATTTTTTTTAGTATTCCACAGTGTGTTTAATCCAGTACTGGCTCACTTTCTTTTGTTTTGTAATATTTGTTAAGAGAACTTTGAAATCTCCTTGAGGATTTAGTACTCACCTTCCTTCTAGTTTAGGATCCTCATTGGTCATTTATCTGCTTCTGCTTAAGATTTTTATTTCACTTTCTTCCTTTGAAATGTTTAAAGTTTCAGCTTTTTCTCCCTTATGTTCTCCTTACTTTATGATTTTATTATTTATATTACTTTATGACTTCTCCCACTTTACTAGTGGTTATACCCCTAAGATGCACCGCAAAGCTGCCTGAGCTTCTACTCACTTGGGCAGATCTAAGTTTTGCTGACCTTGCTCCCTGCCCTAAGTAGCCTCTGGGGGTGGAAGGAACAGAACTAGCCTCAGCTTGGTTTTAATCTCCTTTAATTCAGACCTGGTATAACTTCTTAAGCCAGCTCTCTGACCCAGTTTCTCCCTTCAAGATGCAGCCAAGCAGCGACTTGGCCAAGCAGGCCAGGACTTTCTTGGGCCGCTTTCCTGGAAGCAGAAGGAAAAAAGGGAAATGAAGGCCCAGTTGAGGTGGGTATCCCCCTCAACAAGGCCCAGGCCTCCCAACACTTTCTTTGGCTTCCAATAGCCCAACTCTCCTCTCAGCCTGCAAATTTCCATTTCTTTATTTCTCTGCTCCTTTTCTTTACTGGCTAAGCTAAACAAACATTTGCCGCTTTTTTTTTCAGGGTTAGGGGAGGTTATTCTGAACAGAATCTCTGCAGCCTTGGTGGTCCTTAACCTGTGAGCAACTCTAGGCAAAAGGCAGAATGCTTCTCTTGACGCTAATTCTCCTCATGTAGCTGGGAAGAATCAATTGCCACTTCTTTAGGATGGGAAATGGGCAGTGAGTGAGGTGCACCAACAAAATTTGTAGCAGGAGAGTATTCCAAGATGGACCTCAGGCTCAAGCCCATATTTATATTTGTGGGTCCCTCCTGGGAATATGGAAGCCAGCGGAGGAAGAGTAATAAATGATTGCTTTAAGGATTAGCTTTCTCTAGTGTTAATTCATAAAGATTTTATCTTGAGCTTTTTTGCAACAGGTTTGCCGCCAGAACACAGGTATTGTGAAAACCATTGCTAAACCTCCACAAAAATGGGCAAGGAAAAGACTCACATTAACATTGTCATCATTGGACATGTAGATTCAAGCAAGTTCACCACTACAGGCCACCTTATCTACAAATGTGGTGGAATTGATCAGAGAACCATTGAGACATTTGAGAAGGAGGCTGCTGAGATGGGAAACGGCTCCTTCAAATATGCCTGGGTCTTAGATAAACTGAAGGCAGAACATGAGTGTGGTATCACAATTGATATCTCCCTGTGGAAATTTGAGACCAGCAAGTACTATGTGACCATTATTGATGCTCCAGGACACAGAGACTTTATCAAGAACATGATTACGGGCACATCTCAGGCTGACTGTGCTGTCTTGATTGTTGCTGCTGGTGTTGGTGAATTTGAAGCTGGTATCTCAAAGAATGGACAGACCCGGGAGCATGCCCTTCTGGCATATACACTAGGTGTAAAATATGATTGTTGGTGTAAACAAAATGGATTCCACCGAGCCCCCCTACAGCCAGAAGAGATATGAGGAAATCGTCAAGGAAGTCAGTACCTATATTAAAAAGATTGGCTGAAGCCAAGGTTGAAACCCTGACACAGTAGCTTTTGTGCCAATTTCAGGTTGGAATGGTGACAACATGCTGGTGCCAAGCTCTAATATGCCTTGGTTCAAGGGATGGAAAGTCATTCATAAGTATGGCAACGCTAATGGAACTACACTGCTTGAAGCTTTGGATTGCATTCTGCCACCAACTCGTTCAAATGACAAGCCCCTTTGTCTACCCCTCCAAGATGTCTACAAGATTAGTGGTACTGTGCTTGTTGGCTGAGTGGAAACTGGTGTTCTAAAACCAGGCATGGTCGTCACCTTTGCCCCAGTCAATGTTATAACTGAAGTAAAGTCTATTGAAATGCACCATGAAGCTTTGAGTGAGGCTCTGCCAGGTGATAACGTTGGTTTCAACGTGAAGAACATTTCTGTCAAAGATGTATGCCTTGGTAATGTGGCTGGTGATAGTAAGAATGACCCACCTATGGAAGCAGCCGGTTTCATTGCACAGGTTATAATCCTGAACCATCCAGGCCAAATCAGTGCTGGATATGCACCTGTTTTGGATTGTCACCCTGCTCACATTGCTTGCAAGTTTGCTGAACTGAAGGAAAAGATCGATCGTCATTCTGGTAAGAAGCTGACATGGTTCCAGGCAAGCCCATGTGTGTAGAGAGCTTCTCTGATTATCCCCCTCTGGGTCATTTTGCTGATCGTGATATGAGGCAGACTGTTGCAGTTGGTGTTATCAAGGCAGTTGACAAGAAAGCTGCTGGAGCTGGCAAGGTCACAAAATCTGCCCAGAAGGCTAAATAAATATTCTGTACAACACCTGTCACCCCAGTCTTAATCAGTGGTGGAAGAATGGTCTCAGAACTGTTTGTCTCAATTGGCCATTTAAGTTTAATAGTAAAAGACTGGTTAATGATTACAATGCATCATAAAAGCTTCATTGTAACAGGAATGTTTTTGTGGACCATTTGTTTCATGGCAGTTTTAAGTTATTAGTTTTTAAAATCAGTCATTTTTAAATGGAAACAACTTGACCAAAAATCTGTCACAGAATTTGGAGACCATTAAAACAGTTTAATGCAGAAAAAAAAAAAAGATTTTATCTTGACAGGAATCTGTTGTTTTTTTTTTGTCCCATGGATTCAGCTCTAATTGCTCTATGTCTAACATGAATACTCTTTGGTTGGGAGAGGTTGAGAGCTAGAAAGGACTGGGGAAAATGTCTAATCCACCATACTTTTGGTCACATACCAATGACCTTTTAATTGCCAAATCCAGTGATTTTTCTTAATATTTTCTTCCTTTCCCTTTCTCCAACTTTTGCCACTGTTGACAAACCCCATCCTGGATACACCCTCTTCCTTGAACTCCCTGTACCCTTTTTCCTGGTTCCCCTCCTACTGCTCAGTCTCTTTTTCTTGCTTATCTTCTCCAATGTTCTAATAGTTGATGTCCACCTGGGTCTTCTATATCATCTTTATACTCTTTCCTTTGTGAGGCTTATCTATTCCCTTCTGATTACTTCTATTAAGATTATTCACAAATTCTCTCTCTCTCTCTCTCTCTCTCTCTCTCTCTCTCTCTCTCTCTCTCCTTTCTCTTCTTACATCCCTCCATCTCCTTCTTTCTCTGTAGATAGATATCTATAGATGCATATCTATCTATCCATCTATCTATCTATCTATCTATCTATTTTTCTATCTATCTATCTATCTATCTATCTATCTATCTATCTATCTCCCTCAAGACTCTGTCCAGAACCTTGGATTATCCCTATACTCAATCTTCTGTGAGACTCATCTACTCTCTTTACTTTACACTCTGGTTTAGGACCTCCTTATACTTCATCTAGACAATCCCAATAGCCTTTTAACTGGTCTAGTTAGCCTCTAGATCTAAACCAGTCTTCATACAACTCCCAAAATAATCTTCCTAACACCCATGTCTGATCATATAGCTCTCTAGCTCAAAATATTCCAGTAGTTCCTTATCAACTTCAGAAGGAAAACCAGATAATTCAGCTGAGCATTCAAGGTCCCCTACAATCTGATTTCAATCTGATTCTTCTTTCCAGCTTTATTTCACAGTAATCATCTTCATATCCTTTCTTTCCAGTCAAACCAGATTACTTGGCAATTTAGTAGGGAAAATTCTGGATAAGAAGTTGAAAGATTAGGGTTTTTATCCTAATTGTGATACTTACTATCTATATAACCTCAGTAAAATTATTTTTACCACTCTAAATTTTAGTTTTCTCATCTATAAAATGAAAGAAATGGGCTAGATGATCTGTGTTTGTCTATGATCTAATGTTCTCAAGTTCATCTTGCTGTTTCCCACATCTGTATACACCTCCCATGCCTGGAAACATTCCCTCCTCATCTCCACCTATTGAAATCTTTCTAGACCCAGCTCAAATCCCTGAGAGTTGAAGTGAATTAAATTCTCCCACCTCACCTTATGATCTCTTTGTCGCCAAATCCAATGACCTTTTTGGGATCCTCATTCTTCTTGTCCTTTCTGTAGCTTTTGGCATTGTTGAGCACTCTCTCTTCCTTAATACTGTTTTCTACAAGTTTTTGGGACACCACTCTCTCCTGATTTTCCTTCTACCTATCCAACTACTCTTCCTCTAGTTCCTTTGCTGGATTCTCCACAAAATCATGTCCTCTAACCATAGGTGTCCCTCTGGGTTCTACAATAAGTCCCTTCTTGCTATACTACTTCACTTGGTTATCTCATTAGCTCTCATGAATATAGTTTCCATCTTTATGCTGAGGATTCTCAAATCTACCTTTCCTGTCCCAATCACTCGACTCACCTCCAATCTTGCATTTCCAACTATCTTTTAAATATCTTGAACTGGATGTCCAGTAGACATATGAAACTCAGTATGTCCAAAAATAGTACTCATTTTCTTTCCCCCTAAATCCTACTCCCCCCTCCTACCTTCCCTATTATTATAGAGGGAACACCATCCTTCTAGGCCTTCAGGATTACAACCTAGGAGTCATCCTGGACTCCTTACTATGTCTTACACACACACACACACACACACACACACACACACACACACACACACACACACCATATTCAAGCTGTTGCCAAGGCCTGCTTATTTCACCTATGTATCATATCTCAAATATGCCCCTCCTCTCCTCTGACATTGCCACCACTCTAGTGCAGGCCCTCATCACCTCATGTCTTGATTATTGCAAAAGTCTCCTGGTGAGTTTGCCAGGCCCAAATCTCTCTCTATTCTCCATTCAGCCCCTAAAGTGATTTTCCTAACATATAGGTCCTACCACGTCACACATCTACTCAATAAACTCCAGTGACTTCAGTAAAATACAAAATTCTCTGTTTAACATTCAAAGCCCTTCAAAATCTAGTCCCATCCTACCTTTCCTGTCTTCTTACACCTTGCTCCCCACCATGTCCTCTTTGCTCCACTGACACTGGCCTCCTGGCTATTCTACCAACAAGATGCTGTTTTCTGGCTTTCTTTAAGTCCCAACTGAAATCCCACCTTCTACAGGAAGCCTTCCCCAGTCTCTCTTAATTTGTTAATTATTTCCTGTTTATCTTATCTATAGCTTGCTTTGTATATATTTGTTAGCATGTTGTCTCCCCCTTTAGACTATAATCTCCTTGAGGGCAGGTACTGTCTTTTGCCTCTTTTTGTATCCTCAGCCTTAGCATAGTGCAGTACCAGGCATATAGTCGGTATTTAATAAATGTTTATTGATTGATTGACTAATTGAACTTATCTCCAACTGAAACTGTAGTCTTCCTCAGATTTTCTGAAAGTACTTTGTCTGGATTTCTTTGCCCTTATCATGTGCTTATTTGACTGTACATACCGTATCCTTCTCTCCCATACCTTTTAGAATATTAACTTCTTGGGGTCAGAGATTCATTTTTCAACTTTGTATTCCCAGCACCTGTCAGAGCCTTGCACATAAAAGGCACTTAATAAGCATTTGTTGAATTGAATTTATTGGATAAAATGGAAGGGACTTCCAGAAGGTTCTATAAAAAAATACAAGCTACAATTTTTATAGGAAGACAAGGACAGGATTTGTTCTTCCTCTCTCCTTTCCAATGGGCCCTGTTCACAAAAGGGAGACTATGGAAGTTTCTGATATTCAATTAACTTCAGTCCATTACAGTCTAGTTTACATAGTACATTGTGTGCCAACAAAGTACTGAGGCTAGTTTTGGTAAGCTCCATGTTAAGACAAAAACAACAATCTTTCTCTTCGGTAGTCACACATATACTACTGGTCCTTCCTCATGCTCCATCGTCCTTTCCTGGTCACATGACTACCACTGTACTCTTCAGGAGCAGACCTTGTCCCTGCCCTCCGAGAGCTCACCAGCTGGTTGGGAATAAATCCTAAATGGGACAGAATAACATGGGATAATGTAGGATCAAGGGAAAAAGAGAAAACACGATTTTCCAATTTAGAGAAACTTTGGATGAGACTTTTCACCTTGAGCTATGATCCTATGGACCTCTCCGGGCCTCAGTTCCCTCTTCTGTGAAATGAGAGGGGGTAATAATCCCTGCTCTGCCTCCATAACCTTGCTCCTAGCTGATCCCTGGATGGGCTGGAGATTGTTAGGGAAGGCTTCCTGGCAGAGAGGGTGCTTGAATTGAGCTTTGCTTGTTTTCCAGGAAACGGCCATAAGAGCACACTAAGCCTGGGATAGCCTTTCATAGAATTATAGATCTAGACCTGGAAGGACCTTAGAGGTTGTCTAGTCCAATCTTATTTTACAGATAAAGAAACTGAGACCTAAAGACGTAAGTAGTAGAAAATGGGCTATACAATCAAGTCAGGAATCCAATTCAGCCTTCTAAGTAGAAAAGTCCTTTACAATGCTTCTCTCAGTGTCTTTTGTGACCAACAATTTCACCAGGGTCTGGGGCCAGTATTAGAGTTCTTTATGAATTTTAGGAGCAAAGGTCAGTCTAGGGTCAGGGCCTAGTATGGAGCAGCAGCTAAGCATTAGGAGTGCAAATGGTTTCTTCATGCAAAGTAGGTCAATAGAATTATTGAACCCCAAAACCTTGGTCTCATTGGCTTTAACCAATGAAATTAGGTCAACCACACTTATCATCATCTTTGACCACCATGCACTTATGATCTCCTGGAAGGCTTGAGGTTGTTTAATCATCCAATCATGTCCAACCCCATTTGGGGTTTTCTTAGCGAAAATGCTGGTCAAGAGCATCAAATCAAATGGCAAATGGTCAAATTTGCCATTTCCTTCTCCAACTCATTTTACAGCTGAGGAAGCTGAGACAAACAAGATTAAGTGACTTGCCCAGGGTCACACAGTTAGCGAGTGTCTGAGGCCAGATTTGAATTGACAAAGATAAGTCTTTCTGACTCCAGGCCTGGTGCTCTATCCACTGTGCCACCTAGCTGTGCCTAGCAGGCTACCATAAGAATATATAAATTACAGGGGCATCTAGGTGGCGCAGTGAGTAGAGCGTCAATCCTGGAGTCAGAAGGACCTGAGTTCAAATCTCGCCTCAGACACTTAACACACACACAAACAAAAAAAAAACCTAGCTGTGTGACTTTGGGCAAGTTACTTAACCCTAATTGCCCTCCAAAAAGCAAAAAAAAAAAAAAAGAATATATAAACAACAAAAGCAAAGAAGCCATTTATAAGTTGTACCTTAAGTTTTTTATTCAGACACACTGGGAGCCTATGATGGAGGAGAAAGGAAAAATAAGCATGACTTTTTACCCTCTTGAGAAGTCTTCCTGCCCCTTATATAATAATCTTTCAAAAAACCTTCCCTTTCACTATATAGCTGTCATTTCCATAGTTCTGTACCTTTGCAAAGCACTTTATATCCTCAAAACTGGGCCAGAGAGGTGAAGCAACTTGGTCACATAACAAGTCCAGTTGCAGAGTCAGGACAAACACCCAGGTTTCCTGATTCCTAGGCCAGAGATTGTTTGGAGTCTTTCCTGGAACCCTAGGAACACCTGTTTTATCATGAAGACTGAGTATTTGTTGTATTTTCTCCACCCCTAGCTCTTGATCATTTTGTCCAAGAATAGTTGAATAAGAAACCTTTATATGAGATTTGGCAACTTGAGAATTCTAGATAAATTGCAACAGGACATTGGGGATACACACTTTCAGTCTCTTCTCTACATTAGTAAGAATGTTGTCTTAGTGGTTTCTAAAAACTGTCCTGGACCTCAAGTTCCCTTTCCCCTCCCTTCTGCTTTTGCCATGCCTCTCCCATGTCAATGGTGATGGAAGAGTCCAGATGGTAGGATAAAATAGAAAGAACACAGGGTTTAGAATGAGAGAACCTAAGTTTGAAACCTGACTTGGCCACTTACTACTAGTGTGACCCAGGAAAAAAATATTTCACCTCTCTGGGACTCGGTTTTCTTTTTAATGAAATGAGAGGGTCAGTCCAGATTATTTCTAGGGTCCCTTCTAGCTCTAAATTCCCCCATCCTGTGAGTTAGGACTCCTAGGTTCTGGTTCTAATCCTTGGAGTAATTGATTACTCCCATCTTTCCCTCTACATCCAATTAGTCAACCAATTCAACTTGACACACTTCCTTCTTTTATTGAGTCCCTAGCCTCCCTACCATTTCACCAATTGTGCCCTGAATGAAGATGTAGAAATCATACAATCATTATGATTTAGTCCGCTACAAATTCATGTTACATAACCTCAAATGGGCCGTCTCTGCTGCTAGGCAATTCCTCTCTCATCAAGTCACTATCCGTTTCTCCATAGTGATTTCTCCAAGCTTATTCATCCTTCCTCAAACCTCCTATGCCCCACCTCCTCCATCCACTCAACTGAGAATTTCATTTTATATTTTACCAAAAAAATTGAGACATTTAGCTGTGAGCTTCCTTTGCCCCCTCCTCCTCATCTCATGTCACTTAGATATCCTTCAAGAAATTCTCAAGGACCCAAAGACCCCAGTTTTTGGGATAAGAATGCACTATTTGACAAAAACTGCTGGGAAAACTGGAATACGGTATGGCAGAAACTGGGCATAGATCACTATCTAACACCATATACCAAAATCAAGTCTAAATGGGTGCATGATCTAGGTGTAAAGGATGATACTGTAAGCAGTTTGGGAAAGCAAGGAATAGTTTACCTGACAGATCTGTGGAGAGGGGAAGATTTTAGGACCAAACAAGAATTAGAGAGCATTATAAAATGCAAAATGGACAATTTTGATTACATTAAATTGAAAAGCTTCTGCACAAACAAAGCCAATGTAACCAAGATCAAGAGGGAGGTGGGAAATTGGGAAAGAATTTTTACAACCTGTGTCTCTGATAAAGGATTCATTTCTAAAATTTATAGAGAATTGAGCCAAATCTATATGAATACAAGTCATTCCCCAATTGAGAAATGGTCAAAGGATATGAATAGGAAGTTTTCAGAGAAAGAAATTAAAGATATCTATAAGCATATGAAGAAATGCTCTAAATCACTATTAATTAGAGAAATGCAAATCAAAACAACTCTGAGATACCACATCCCTCCAGTCAGATTGACTAAGATGACAAAACAAGAACGTGACAAATGCTGGAGAGGATGTGGACAAATTGGAACACTAATACATTGCTGGTGGAGTTGCGAACTTATCCAACCATTCTGGAGAGCAATCTGGAATTATGCCCAAAGGATTATAAATAATTTCATACCCTTTGACCCAGCCATACCACTTCTAGGGTTATATCCCAAAGAGATCATAGTAGTGGGAGGAAGAACCATATGTACAAAAATATTTTTAGCAGCTCTTTTTGTGGTTGCAAAGAATTGGAAACTAAAGGGGTGCCCACCAATTGGGGAATGGCTAAACAAGTTGTGGTATATGAATGTAATGGAATTTTATTGTGCTATAAGAAACGAGGAGGTGACGGATTTCATAATTACCTGGAGAGACTTATACAAACTGATGCTGAGAGAGAAGAGTAGAATCAGAAGAAATTTGTATACAATCACAGACATACCATATCTGTGACGACCAACTATGACAGACTGGACTCTTTTCAGCAATGCAGTGATATATGTTAATCCCGAATGACTCAAGAAAGTGAGAAATGCGCCATCCAGAGATATAACTAGAAAGAACTGAGCCTGAATCCTGATGGAAGCAAACTAAATGATCTTGTTCTTCTCATTGTTTGGTTTTACTTCTTCCTTACTATCTTTCATCCCACCTAGTACAATATGCCTTTGTAATTGGAATAATGTTTAATATGAATGCATTTGCAGACCCTATACTGTACTATATGCTGTCATGAGGGGAGGGGGAGGGAAGTAAAGGAAATTTGAAAATCAAGGAACTATGGAATTGAATCTTGTTAACTGAAACTAAACTAATAAATTAATTTTAAAAATATGCTGATATTATGCAATACTACACAAATATCATAAACATTTCTCATTTTCTAAATTTTTTCTCTGTTGTCTACTGGCCTTTGCATGTAGTCTGCAGCTTCCACAAAACTCCAAAAAAATTCCCATTTAACTTATGTCAACCCACAATATGTTGAAACTGTGATGGGGAAAGGGATAAGGAGAGCAGTTGACATCTGGTCTTATTCTATGTGAACAAGAATGGTCAACAGACTTGTACTTAACCTCTTTTAATGTCAGTGCCTTCTTTATGGGATTATCTCCAATTCATCCTATATTTTTGTTTGTACATAAATTATTTGCAAGCTGTCTTCCCCATTAGACCATGAGCTGCTTGAGGGAAGGAAATATCCTTGCCCTTCTTTGTATGCCCAGTGATTAGCCCACTTCCTGGCACATAGTAGGCCCATGATAAATGTTTGTTGAGATACTCCATTCAAATGCATTTGAACCTGAAAATCTCATTATATTTGGGCTATAAGTAAATAAAGATTTCTCTAATTTATGAAATAAAGCAATATATTTTACTACTATTCATTAAAAAAAAAAAAGAAATTCTCAAGGAAAATTGCCCTGATGTTTTAGACCCAGAGGGCAAAATAGAGGTTGAAAGAATCCACAGATCACCTCCCAAAAAAGATCCCCAAAAGAAAACTCCCAGGAATATTATAACCAGGTTCCAGAATCCCCAGATCAAGGAGAAAATACTACAAGCAGCCAGGAAGAAACAATTTCAATATTGTGGAAACACAATCAGAATAACACAGGACCTGGCAGCTTCTACACTGAGGGATCAAAGGGCATGGAACATGATATTCCGGAGATCAAAGGATCTGGGATTAAAACCAAGAATAACCTACCCAGCAAAACTGAGTATCATGTTTCAGGGGAAAATATGGTCATACAGTGGAATAGAGGAATTTCAAGCATTCTTGAGGAAAAAACCAGAGTTGAATAGAAAATTTGACATTCAGACACAAGAAGCAAGAGATGCTTGAGAAGGTAAACAGGAAAAGAAATCACTATGAACTTCTCAAAGTTGAACTATTTACATTCCTACAGGAAAAAACAATAACTGTAACTGATGAAACCTTTCTCAGTATTAAAATAGTTGAAGAAGAGTATATGGGCATATGAATACATATGTGAAAAAAAAAATATATATATATATGTTTACAGGTATACATAGATAGAGGGCACAGGTCGAATTTAATAGGAAGGGATGATACTTAAAAGGTGAAATTAAGAGGTGAGAGAGGAATATAATGAGAGGAGATGGGGAGATACAGAATGGGGTGAACTATCTCATATAGAAGAAACAAGGGAAAATGGCTACAAGGGAGGGGAAGAACAGGAAGGCAAAAAGGCAAAACCTTATTCTCATTCAATTTGGATCAGGGAGAGAATGACATACATACTAAATAGGGTTTCTCACCCTACAGGAGAGTAGGGGAGAAGGGGATAAGAGGGGGGGGACAATGGAAGGGAGGGCAGGCTGGGGGGGTAGTTGGAAGCACCCACTTTTGAAAAAGGACAGGACCAAAGTAGGGAGTAGACCAGGTGGGAGGTGGGATAGGAAGGAGGGAAATATAGTCAGTCTTTTACAATATATCTACTATGGTAATGTTTTGCATAGCTACACATGTACAGTATATACTGAGTTGCTTATCTTCCTTTTAAAATCAAAAAATTTTAAAATACTATGATTAATACTATTTTGCATATATTTGGGAGATAAGATGTGCAGGCATTGGGGCATGAGGATTCACCTTGCCCTACTGGAAAAATAGAAGGGTGTATGGGAGAAGAGATGGGAGAGAGCAGATTGGATGAGGGGATATCTTGTGGGACTGCTATTCTGGGGTGATGGGTAGGGGGAAAATGGGGGAAAATTGTAACTCAAAATCTGGCAGAAATGAATGATGTAAACCAGAAGTTAATAAAGCATTTGGAAAAGGAAAAATGGGAAATTAAAAGAACCTACCAAGTTCCAACTATAATACAAATATGCTCTTGATACTTTAACCAGCAAGAGTTAAAACAGAAAAACTACAGAATAATATCCCTTATGAATATTGATGCAAAAAAATATAGAAATATGTAGAAATATATTACAAAAATCATACACTATGTCAGGGTTAAATTTATACCAGGAATGCATTTCTGGTTCAACATTAGGAAAACTATTAACTTAATTGACCATATTAATATCAAGAGCAACAAAAATTACATGACACTATCATTAAATGCAGGGAAAGGTTTTGGCAAGAAAAATGCCCATTCCTGTTAAAAAAAAAACATTGGGGGGGGGTGGCTAGGTGGCATAGTGAGTAGAGCGCTGGCCCTGGAGTCAGAAGGACCTAAGTTTGGATCCGACCTCAGACACTTAACACACACAAACAAAAACCTAGCCGTGTGACCTTGGGCAAGTTACTTAACCCCAATTGCCCTCCAAAAAAAAAAAAAATTAGGAAGGAGAGGAATAAAATCAGTGGTAAAACAGATAAAGCAGTGGCCATGCAGTTAGGAAGACCCCAGTACACCTCTGCCCTCAGACATTTCCTAGCTATGTGACCCTCAGCAAGTCATTTAATTTGTCTGCCTCAGTTTCCTTATCTATGAAATGGATCCCCATTTCATAATAAATAATAGTACCTACTTCTTATGGATTATTATGAAGATCAAATAAGATTATCTTTATAATGTGCTTTGAAAACTTTAAAGTACTTATATAAATGCTAGCTATTGTTATTAATAATAATAATGTTAATATTTATTTTATAAGAAGTATCTAAATGAGGTAACTAGGTGGCACAGTGGATAGTATGTTGGGCCTGGAGTCAAGAATACCCCAGTTCAAATCTAGCCTCAGACACTTACTACTTGGACAAGTCACTTAAACCTGTTTGCCTCAGTTTCCTCATCTGTATAATTAGCTAGAGAAGGAAATGGCAAACCATTCCAGCATCTTTGCCCAAGAAAACCCCAAATGGGATCATGAAGAGTTGGACATGACTGAACAATAAACAACAAATATCTATCTAAAATTAAGAAGCACAATTATCTGTAACAGGGATAAACTAGAAATCTTTCCAATAAGATCAGGAAAAAAGCAAGAATGTTAGTTATTATTGTTGGTATTCAATATAGTACTAAGAATGCTAGCTACAGCAATAAGACAAGAAAGATAAATTGAAGGAATGAGCATAGGAAAAGAGGAAACAAAATTATTGCTTTCTGTAGATGATATGATAGTTTACTTGAAGAACTCTATAGTCAACTAAAAAAACTAATTGAAATAATTAACAATTTCATCAAAATTGCAAGATGTAAAACAAACTCACACAAATATTCAGTATTTCTGTATATCACCACCAAAACCCATCAGGAAGTGATACAATGATAAATTTCATTTAAATAACTGCACAAAATGCAAAATACTTGAAAGTCCACCTGCCAAGCCATATGCAAGAACTATATAAATACAACTACATAATACTCTTTACACAAAGACAGCTCTAAATAATTGGAGAATGATTGCTCATGGGTAGGCAGAGGCAATAAAAAATCGAGATAATAAAAATGAAAATGCTATCTAAATTAATTTACTTAGTTCCATGCAAATCAAAATACCAAAGAGTTTCTTTATAGAGCTGGAAAAAATAATAAAATCGTTATTATCTGGAAAAACAAAAGATCCAGAATTAATTGATGGAATTAATGAAAAAAATGGGAAGGAAGGAGATTAGCAATACTAAATAATTAACTATACTACAAATCAGCAATTATTAAAATAATTTGGTACTGATTAAGAAATAGTGGAATTGAGTAGTAAAACAGATTAGATACACAATATGGAAATGAGCATGGTAGTGTTTGATGAACCCAAAGATCTCTTCTTTTGGAGAAAGAGCTCACTATTTGACAAAACCTGTTGGGCAAACTGAAAAGTCATCTAGCAGAAACTTAGCATAGACCAACATTTCAATATCCAAGGTTAGCTCTATATAGGTATATGAGTTAGACATAAAGTATGACATCACAGATAAATTAGAAGAGCAAGAAAGAAATTACCTGTCATATCTATGAATAATGAAAAAGTTCATGACCAAAAAAAGATAAATGGAGATCACAAAAAATCAAATGGGGAACTGTAATTACATTTAAAAAATTAACTGGGGTGGCTAGGTGGTGCAGAGAGTAGAGCATCGGCCCTGGAGTCAGAAGGACCTGAGTTCAGATCTGGCCTCAGACACTTAATGCACGCACAAACAAAAACCTAGCCGTGTGACCTTGGGCAAGTTACTTAACCCCAATTGCCCTCCAAAAAAAAAAATTAACTAACACAAAACCAATACAACTAAGAATATAAGAAAAAAATAGGTGATGAAGGGCAAAAATCTTTGCAGCGAGTTTTTCTGATTATTCATTATTACCATATGTAGGAAATTGATTCAAATTTATAATAATAAGCCATTCCCCGGCTGATAAAATGACAAATGATGTGAATAAGCAATTTTTAGAGGAATAAATACAAGCTATTAATATCCATATTTTAAAAAATGTTCTAAATGACTACTAATTGGGAAATGCAAATTAAAACAGCTCTGATGTACCATCTTTTACCCATCAGATTGGTAAAATTAAGAAAAGCAAAAGGAAAATGACAAACGTTGGGGAGCCTGTAGGACTCGTCCTGCCATTCTATTAAGCAATTTGGAACTGTGCTCCAAAAGTTATTAAATTCTGCATACTCTTGACCCAATTCTACTAGCTCTATACTCCAAAGAGATAAAAACCAAATGAAAAAGATCTTTATGTACAAAAATACTTATGGTAACTCTATTTGTGGTGGCAATGAATTAGAAACTGAAGGATTACCCATCAATTGTGGCATGGCTGAACAAATTATGATATGTGATGAAATACTACTGTACTGTAAGAAATAATGAAGGGCATGGTTTCAGAGAAACCTGGAAAGATTTGTATTAATTTGTGCACAGAGAAGTGAGCAGAACCAGGAGAACAATTTCTATAATAACAAGACAATGTAAAGACAATGAACTTTGAAGTCTTAAGAGCTCTGATCAACATAATGACCAAACATGATTCCCAAGGACTCTTGACAAATCAGACTACGCACCTTTTGAGAGCATGGTAATGGACTCAGAATCTAGACTGAGACATTTATTTTTTGTACACAGTCAATGTGGGAATTTGTTTTGCCTGATTATACATGTTTACAACAGGAAATTTTGTTTTTCTTGCTTTATCAATGGTAGGGATCTGGAGAAAAAGTGGGAGGGAAAGAAGGCAGATTTTTGTTTGAGAAAATGTAATTTTAAAAACCAAAGTATCTCTGTTGAATGAATGAATGAACAAAAAGTATTTGTTAGACACTTAATGTATGCCAAGAACTGTGCCAAGTGCTGGGTTTACAAATACAAAAAGGCTTCGCCACTCAAAAAAATCCAAAAAAAACCAAAGTAAAAGTCATTTCTGGATCTTTTTTCTGTGTGCAAAACACTGACTAGTTCAAGCAAAAGTCAAAACACTAATGTAGAAATACAGATAAAAATGAACAGAAGAAATGGCTTACAATTGTAATAGCTTCAACTTTACTTGTCAACAAGCTAATTACACCCCAAATAGAAAAGTAATAAAGGAAAATACAGTGGCCGTGATTATCACTATTTAAGCTAAAGCAGTTTCCAAAATTAAAACAACAAAGGAGCCCAGAAACTACTTAAGTGAACAAATCCTTTGATCTTACCAATCAGAGTGACATAGAAGCCAAGAGCAACATCATTTAGAATATAAAGTCCCCCAAAGCCTCCTAGCATAGTGCTGGGAAATAAGGAGGAGGATGGTGAAAGCTTATGAGTAATTGCCTTGTAAAATACCCAAGAATTACAATGAGGAAAATGAGTCAGTAAAAATCTTGAGATAACATTTAAGCCAGACCACCCTAAGAGCATTTATAGATTAAACTAGAAGGAGGAAAACAAATAGGTGAAAAATGGAACAGATTTGTTTAGTTTCTGTACTGATCTAGCCTCCTCATTGATGAGACCACTTTTAGACTCTAACACCCCACTAACCCAAAGTGCTATAAAAAGAAGCAGGAAATGAAGAGAGGAAGAGGAACTGAGCCAAACTAAATTTTATATTGTGCTGTTGTCTTTCAGTTATTTTCAACTCCTCATGACCACACTTGGGGTTTTCTTGGCAAAGACACTAGACTGATTTGCCATTTCCTTTTCTGGTTCATTTTATAGAGGCAAATGGGGTTAAGTGATTTGCCCAACGTCACATAGCCAGTAAGTATCTGAGGCCACATTTGAACTCAGGTCTTCTTGACTTCAGTCTGGGCATTCTGTCTTTTGTGCCACCTCTGACCTTAAGCTTACATAAGAAAAATTATTGCTGTAATCAATTTTGAAAATGTTCAAGGATCAAGTCAATTTGACTAGCATTTTAAAAATACCATATATGTGCCAGGCACTGTGTTAACCACTGGGAATACAAAGAAAGGCCAAACAAAACAAAATAAACCCAACCCAAAACATAACAACAACAAAAAAAAAAACCCACAAAAAATCCTCCTCTCCAGGCACTCACAGCATATGC
Source organism: Gymnobelideus leadbeateri (assembly GCA_011680675.1). NCBI lineage: Eukaryota > Metazoa > Chordata > Mammalia > Diprotodontia > Petauridae > Gymnobelideus > Gymnobelideus leadbeateri. Next base: position 89,248 of record WOXC01010250.1, read on the forward strand.
AGACAACTACTTTTGTTGATAAATAAGACATAAACTGGATAAAATGGGAGTAGTTTTGGAAGGTAGAAAGATTAGGGACTAGGAAAGGCTTCTTTCAGAAGATGAGACTTTAGCTGAGGTTAAGGGAGGCAGTCAGTGAAATTACCTGAGTCAGGAGATAGAGGGTCCCTTGCAAGGCATAACAAGGAGGCCAGTGTTTGTGTATGGCAGAATCCATGGGGAGGAGTAAGATGTAAGAAGATGGGAAAGGTAGGAAGGGGCCAAGTTACCAAGGGCTTTAAAAGCCAAAGAGGAGATGTTATATTTGAACCTGGAGTTTATTGAATAGAGGGGTGATATTGTGAAACCTGTGCTTTAGGAAGAATCGATCCAACAGCTAAGTGGAGAATGGATTGAAGTGGAGAGAAATTGGTGGAAGGGAGATCAACCATCATGCTACTGCAATAGTCCACATATGAGGTAATAAGGGCCTGTTATTGCTGTTGTTCAGCTGTTTCAGTCGTGCCCAGCTCTTTGTGACCCCATCTGGGGTTTTCTTGGCAAAGACACTGGAGGGGTTTTACTCCTCCAGCTCATTTTACAGATGGGGAAACTGAGGCAAACAGGATTAAGTGACTTGCCCAGGGTCACCACAAACAGCTTGTAACTGTTTGAGGCCAGATTTGAACTCAGGTCTTCCTGACTCCTGTACCCTTAGAACACAGAATATGGAATAATAATAACAAATAACTAGCATTTATGTACTGCTTACTATGTGCCACACACTGTGATAAGCACTTCACTATTCTTATCTCATTTGATCCTCACAACAACTCTAGAAGAAGGGTGTTATTATTATCCCCATTTTACAGATGAAGAAATTGGGACAGCCAGAAGTTAAGTGATTTGCACAAGGTCACCCAGCCAGTGTTCGTTAATTTGTTTGTTAATTCAGATCTTCCTGGCTCCAGATCAGTGCTCTGTGCATAATGGTGCCACCTAGGCACTTTAGATCAAAGACTATGAAATGTCAGTCCTGGAAGGCATCTTGGAGATTATCTTGTCTAATCACTTCATTTTACAGAAGGGGAAACTGAGGTCCAGACAGGGGCTGTGACATGCCTTGGTCATATAGCTATTCAGTGGCAGAACCAGGGTGAGGATTCCATTCCCTTGGTTCCTAGCTTGATGCCCTTGTTACCACAGCCTACCAAGTAAGTAGGTTAAGATGGTTATGGTTGTCTCTCCAGCCCAATAGCCCTGTCAGTCTCCCGGATCCTGTAGGACGGCACCCCACACTCCGAGCACTCCCTTTCCTCCTCATTCCATAATCCAACCACACCTGTTCTATGTCTCATCCTACATAGGGCCTTCATCCAGCTCAATCAGTTCATTTCAATTAAAGTGTAAATCACTCATGAAGAGTCAATGTTTTTTCCTCATGGAAATATGTTTTAAAAGAGGCCTTCTATGACAGCCCAAAAGATCAACCTGTTTTGTTTTCTTCTTAGTTCAAAAGATTCTCATAGCAGCATAAGATAGAGCAGGGATTCTTAAATTTTTTGTTGATGTTTCAGATGGCCTTGGCCATCTGTTTGGCACAACTTGGTGTCAATGGGCATCTCTGAATAATTTTTATTGTAATTGAATTAAACATTAAATTTTGGTTAGAGGTTAATGAAAATAAATAGTAATTTTTTTCACCATCCATTCATGGACCCATAGAAGTTTATCCAAGGAATGAGTCTTCAGACCTCAGGTTAAGACCCCTTCTTATAGAAGAACGGTAAGGTTCTGTTGTTGTTCCGTTGTTTCAGTCATATCTGACTCTTCATGACCCCATTTTGGGGGTTTTCTAGGCAAAGATACTGGAGTGTTTTGCCATCTCCTTTTCCAACTCATTATATAAATGAGGAACTGAAGCAAACTGGGTTGAGTGACTTGCCCAGGATCACACAGCTAGTAAGTGTCTGAGGTTGGATTTGAACTCAGGTTTTCCAGACTCCAGGCTCAGCATGCTACTATCCACTGTGCTACCTAGCTGCCTGTTAGTAGGATTCTAGGCTGGGTTTTAGTTTTCCCTCAGCCATCTGCTAGCATTCTAACCTTGGGGCAATCATTTCACTATTCAGGATAATGGCCTGACCTGTCTCCATCATAAGGCTAATCTAAAAATTCAAATGAAATAATGTATATGCAGATGCTTTGTAAACAATAAATTGCTGAACTTGAAGTCAGGAAGACCCGAGTTTAAATTCTGCCTCAGATACTTATAAGTCATGAAACTGTGGGCTATCTTTTAGCCTTGTCTACCACAATTTACCCCTCTATAAAAAAGATGGTTATTCTCATAGAGACATTGTGAGAATCAAATTAGATAATAAATCAACCAATCAACATTTGTTAAGTGCCTACTATGTGTTCAGCACTGTGGTAAGCACTGGGGATACAAAAAGAGGCAAAAGACAGCTCCTGCCCTCAAGGAGCTTACAGTCTAATGGGAGAGACAAGAAACAAGTTATAAACAGGACAAATAGGAAATAATTAACAGAGGGGTGACAGTAGAATAAAGAAGAGTTGGAAAAGATTTTCTGTAAGTATGTAGAAGATAATATGTGTAAAATACTTTGCAAACTTTAAAGCATTATGTAAATATTAACTAAAATAATAATAAGTAGCTAATATTTATATAGTGCTTACTATGTGCCAAACACTATGCTAAATGAGTTTTTATAATTATTATCACATTTGATTCTTACCACAACCTTGGGAGGTAGGTGCTATTATTATCCCCATTTTATAGATTAGGAAACTCAAGCAAACAGGGTTAAGTGACTTGCCCAATGTCGCACAGATAGCAAGGTTCTGAGGCCACATTTGAACTCAGGTCTTCCTGACTCCAGGTCCAGTACTCTGTGTACTTCACCACCTAGCTGCCCATGGTATAAATAACATAAACATAAAAAATAACAATATTTTTGGCATTATTAATGCAAATGTGAAACATCAGTATTGCTTATTTGATAGTTATCACATACTGTTGATTATTTTTATGTATATAAAATACATACTTCTGATTTCCCAGACACAAGTCCCTTAAGGACAGAAATCTCACTAATTCCCTCTTTTGAAACAGTAGGTACATAAGGGGGTATGCCATAGAGATCAGCATACCTGGATTTCAACAAGGCATTTGACAAAGTCATATTATCCTTATTCGTGAGATGTGTGGGTTAAATAATAGTATAAACTGGTGTAGTGATATAGGCCTATAATCCTTTCTACTGCATGAGGCTGAGGTTGAAGGATCTCTTGAGTTTGGGACTTCCCAGCTTCAGGAGGGCTAACGTCCTGCAGCAGCATGGTGAACTCCAGAAAGCAGAGGCTCTACCAGCCTATCTAAAAAGAGGTGAACAGATCTAGGTCAGAAAAATGGGACAGGTTAAATCTTCTTTGCCAAATAGTGTTAGAAGTAAGGCCCGTGAGGAGCTGCTGTAGTTCCAGCCAGCCAGGGCAAGAAAGGAAGATCTGGGTTCTAGATAGAGAATAGATAAATAGATAGATACTATTGATAGGCAGACAATCAAACAGACAAATTCATGTATGATAGTATGGTGGTTAGGTAGATTTGAAACCAGGTGTACTCTAAAGGTGTTTGATGTTAACCAGGAAGAGGTATCAAGTGAAAGACCACAGATATCGCAGGCCCGTGTTGAGCAACATTTTCACCAATAATTTGGATTAAGGCCTAGCTGGTTTATACATCAGATTTGCAGATGACCCAAAGCTAAAAGGGATATATACGTAATACACTGAATAATTGTCAGCACTTTAATAAGTCTCTTGACATGCTGAAACAGCAGACCAAATTTATCAAGATTAAAATGAATACAAATCAATGTAAAGTCCTACACTTTGATTCAGAAAGATCATTGCCCAAAGAAAGACAGGATGGGGGAAGATGTGGCTAGATTGGCTTGGCTGCTTTGTCACGACGCGGACGTCCAGCTCAGTATGAATCAACAATGTGATGTGGCAACTAAAAAAAAATGACAGTGACCTCCACAGGCACATATAGAAAGCCTGGTGTGTGTGTGGGGGAGGAGATGTTAACATACCCTGGGGTGACCATTTAGCTCTTTCCCTAAAGGTCAATGCTAATGCTTGCCTCAGGGAGAACTGGCACATCCTGCCCAGATTCTATGATATCAGGTTGGATTAATAGAAGCATTGTATTCTGAATGAGAGGAGACGGTCAGTGCTGTACCTAGGATTTCTTGAATTCAGGGTAAATTCAGTTTATTTGAAAATGGGGAGGAGGATATAATTATTGAACATAGTGGAAAGCCCAACCTAAATAGAATTGCTCCAGGAAAGGGGGTAACTCACCCCTAAAAGAGTGTGGGCCAAGGATTCTTTTACCCAGCTGATGGTTCCTGACTTCTCTACCCTTCCAAAAAATGTGGAAGTTGTGGGGGTGGGGTGGTAAATATGATAGGCAAAGGGCAGCTAGGTGGGACAGTGGAACTGGTGTCAGGAAGACCTGAGTTCAAATCTGGCCTCAGACATTTACAAGCTGTGGGACCCTGGGCAAGTCACTTAACCCTGTTAACCTCAGTTTCCTGGTCTGTAAAATGAGTTGGTGAAGGAAATGGCAAACCACACCAGTATATTTGCCAAGAAAGCTCCAAATGAGGTCCCCAAAGAGTTGGGCACATCTGAATAAAAACAACTTCCCAAGGCTGCATTAGGATCAAATGAAATAATATTTATTGGATGTACTTACCACACTTCCTGGCACATAATAGGTGCTTAATAAAGGCTTGTTCCCTTCCCTTCTCTTCCCTTAAGAAAGCAGGTACCTTGGCTAGAGGAGACTAAAGGAGAAGACTAAGACCAGTTGAGTTGTACTTGCCTCATGTGCCTCAGTCCTCATCAAGAATAGATGAAAGCGGGGAGGCTAGGAGGTGCAGTGAACAGAGCACTGGCCCTCGAGTCAGGAGCACCTGAGTTCAATTCCAACCTCAGACATTTAACACTTAACTAGCTGTGTGCTTGGGCAAGTCACTTAACCCCCATTGCCCTGCCTTCCCCCTCCAAAAAGACCCCCCCCAAAAGAATAGATGAGAGGGGGGCAGCTAGGTGGTGCAGTAAATAGAGCACCCGCCCTGGAGTCAGGAGGACCTGAGTTCAAATCTGGCCTCAGACACTTAACACCAGCCGTGTGACCTTGGGCAAGTCACTTAACCCCAATTGTCTTCCTTACCCCCTCCAAAAAAAAAAAAAAAGAATAGATGAGAGGACCATGGGGGAAGTATAAATGCCCCTCCTCCACTTTATGTGTCATTATGAGGGAAAAACCCCAGTCTACCTCACCCTAGTTATAGTTTAGACCCTGATTAAACTACTTAGAGGGTCAGTTCTGAATATCACTCAGGATGGCAGCCAGGATGAAAATGGGGCTAGAAGACTAATTGATGGATGTTGGAATATTCAACTGAGGAAGAGGTGACTTGGGGAAATAGAATCCTTGAGTACTAGTCCCTGTGTTTTTCACTGGGGATAAAAGCACAGTACCTGCTCTTAGGGGCTTGCTATCTGATGGAGGAGGGGATTGGAGGAGATAATAGGTATGTGACTATAACAATGATACATGACAGACTGTCCTAAGCTCAGATGAGGAACCAGGCAAATACTATGAAAAATTTGAGGTTGAGGTAACTTTTAGAAAAAGTTTCGAAGTAATCAGAGAAGTCTGAGACGAGGGTAGTCTAAATAGGTCCTGAAGAGAAATGTTGTTAAGGGAACTCCTTCATCAGGTGGGAGATTGGACTCGAGATGGCTTGAAGTCACTACTAGCTCTGAGATTACAAAAAAATATGACTGGATCCACATTCTGCACAGAACTTCAAAAATAGCAAAGCCTGATTAAAACACTTTTCTCATGATTAAATGGGCTCCTTTTGGATGGGGCTGCTATTAATCAACCTATCAATCCATTAACACTTGTTAAATTCCTATTAAGTGCCAGGCATTCTACTAAATACTGGGAAGACAAAGAATGGTGACAGACAATCCCTAACCTCAAGGAGCTCACAATCTAATGGGGAAGTGACAAGCAAACAAATATGTATGAATAAGCTGTTGTTTGTCCTTCATCTTCAAAGAGGACCATGACTTGAGGAAGGTGGTACCATGACTTGCAAGTGAATTAGATTTAAGTGAGGGAGGGCTGTGCAAGGTCACCAGCCTCACATCTCCTCCAGAACCACTTGAGTCCAATGGCAAGATATCTATCAAGACAATTGGAGATTGCCCCCATGAATGAGCTATATAGAGAATAAATAGGAAATAAGTAACAGGGACAAGGCACTAAAATTAAGAGGGAAAGGCTCTCTGTAGAAGATGGGATTTTAGTTGGGACATGAAGGAGACCAGGGAAGTCAGATGGCAGAGATGAGTAGGGAGAGGCATTTCAGGCAATGGAAATGGACTGTCTTGTTCATGGATCAGCCTGGAGGTCAGTGTCAATAGATCAAATAGTACTTGTCAAGGACTAATGTATAAGAAGGTTGGAAAGGTACGAGAGAATTAGGTTATGAAGGGCTTTGAATAATGCTAAACAGAGCATTTTGTATTTGATCATAGAGGTGATAGGGATCCAGAGGAATTAACTGAATATGGGAATGACACAGCTGTTCTGTGCTTTAGGAAAATCAATTTGGCAACTCTCTGATGGGCAGGATACAAAAAAGTGCCCTCCATAACTCCAGTGCAACCTGTCCATCACTATCTGATTTTCCTTAAGCAGAGAATGGGGAAAAGAGGTAAAACAAATAATTCATATTTATGTAATAAAGTAGTATATCTGTATCTAAGTAATAAAGTTTGCAAATTACTTTACGTACATTGTCTTGTCTGAAAAAAAAATGAGGTGCCTAGTTAGAAGTAGCAGAAAAAGTATCAGAAAACAGCCCTCTTCCCACTTCCCAGCCCTGTCTCCAATCCAGGAATTGCCATCAACTCCATGTGATTTTTGAGTAAACACCTAGGTAGCACAATTAATAATTTGCTGGGCTGGAGTTAGAAATCCAATCTCATCCTGGACAACTCACTTAACCTCTGTTTGCCTCAGTTTCTTTATCTGTAAAATAGGGATAATAATAGTATCTATCTCCCATGATTGCTGTGAGGATCAAAAGAAAATATTTGTGAAGTCCTGGCACACAGCAGGCACTATATACCTTTTATATATATAATATACCTATTATAAAATTTTAGCTACTATTATCTAGGGATCAATTTCTTTATCTGGTACAATGATAGAGACTATATAATTATAGTTCAATATTGATTAATATTATTCACAAATCCCCTGAAGTAGTCCTTTTGGAAATTAAAGAAGTTACAATTATATAAAATATGGTGATTAGTTCCAATCCAATAGAAACATGTAGGACCACGTTGAATAAGTTAGACTACTTCAAAGTATTTATTGTTCACTGATCAGGACCTAGTTGTGGTTAACAAATATTTATTCAGACCTATTTGTGAAGAACACTGTGCTTGGCTTTTGGAGAAAGACAAAGTTCAAATAAGACACAAATTCTTGCCTTCGGGGAGCTCCCAGTCTAGTAGGTTGTCATAAACTCAGATAATTTTAATAAATGACACAAAGCCAATCGATCGCCACCACCCACCCCCAGTAATCACTGACATTCCACAAGGTGGCTTTGGAAGAGCTAGGGCATTTGGTCTAAGAGCACCTAAATTTTGTATTTAAATTGTTCTTATTTCTGCTCACTTCATTCTTCATTGGTTCATACGAGTCTTCTGAGGTTTCTTTTGAAACGTTCTTTCATTTTTAGACATGGCACCATGTGAGACAATTCAGATTTTTTTTTTTTTTAAGGTGCGGTAAAGGACCAGCAACACTTCAAATGGCAACTATACTACTTTTACAAAGTCAGAGAACACATTCTCCATTCCTGGATCTCAGTGTCCGTTCTGAAACACTGGGACGCTACAGCAGCGTAACAGTCAAGCTCCCCACCAGCTCAGAAGCCTACGATTTTATTACTGTATAACCATCTTCGTTCCTCTAAGCATCCTGGCATGCGGTCTCGTTCCCCATTTCACGTTCTGGACCCCCTCCCCCCACCCCGCCCCCACCAGCCGGGCCATCTGGAAGAGGAAGGGGGGATATTTCTGGAAAGGTTGTGGGTAGAGAAGGAGCCCGAAAGAGAAAGCCCTCCCATTTCAGATAACAGGGAGAACTTCGTGTAGTCCGTTCTTGCCAGTTTCCTAAATGTTTGCATACGCACTGCTGAAGAGAGGAAATTATGAAAGTCGGTGTGAGGCCTCCCTGCAGGAAGCTTTGGTATGTTCCGGGGTGGAGTCTTGGAGCGAGAAGGCGGGCTGTCTCACGTACCCAGTCCCACCCTCCCCCCTCCCCCGCGGAGGTGGGCGTGACCCCTCTGTGAGGTTAATAAATTGAGGCGCTCCAGAGGCTGCCGGCCGCAGAGCGAGCCGGCTCCGGAGCGAGCGCACACGGCGCCCGGGACACCCCCTCCCAGTCGCCGGTGCCGGTGCCGGTGCCGGTGCCGCTACTGCCACTGCCACCACCGCGGGTCGTCGCGCCCTCCTCTTCTTCCTGCCGCCGCCACCTCCTCCTTCTCCATCTCCGCCACCTCGTCCACCTCTGCCGTCCCGCAGGGCAGGCGGTGCTCCGGCCCCCCTCACCCCGCCCCCCTCCGGGGGAAGCCCTGGCCCTGCGGGCCGGGGGATGGAGCTGGGGCGCGCGGGGAGGAGGCGGCTGCTTCCCGCGGGCCACTGAGCGGCCATGAAGACCCTCATCGCCGCCTACTCTGGGGTCCTGCGAGGTGAGGGCCGGGCGGGAGGCACCATGGGAACCCCACCTTGGGATGCAGGGGCCTCCCCTCGGGGAGCTGGGGAGGGGTTTCAAGGGAGTGAGGTAAAGGGAGCCCCCTCTTAGATGGAGAGCTCGAGATAAAGGGGTGTCCGGGCAGTGAGGTCAGGGGGAGCCCCCTCAGGTGCCAAAACGGGTGCCTTGAGATCTCAGGATAGGGGTGAGCTAAGGGGAATTTCTTTAAGGTGTTAAAATCTGGTGAGCAGAGGCCCCTCAGATCTTCTAATAGTGGGTGTCGGGGAGCTCCTCGCCTATGTTAAAATAGAGTTGGGGGAAGGCCTCAGACCTCTTGCTTGGGGCTGCCCCAGGGATGGGGGAGGGGGGAGCTCTCAGGTGTTAAAACGGGGATGAGGAGGGGGGGATCTGGTGGGAGGTGAGAATAGGAGCGCTGGGAGGGGGAGGGGAGGCCCGTCTCAGAAGTTATAATGGGGGCACGGTGGCATGGTCCCGGTGAGAGAATCGCCCTCAGATATTGTTATGATTGGGGAGGGGGTTGGGGATAAAATGAGAGGAAGTAGGTGCTCAGGTTCTGTGATGTAGCAGAAGTATCTACATAAGAAAGAGCTGGGGAAGGAAATGCTTGTTCCCAGGATGATAAGAATTGTGTAGCTCTAGTTGGGTGAAAGGTCTAAGAAGGTTGAGTTTGAGGCACTGAGAGGTGAAGCAGGGTTGGAGAGGCGTGAGGCATATACTGTTCTTCATCTCCCAAGCTGTGTGCAATTCCCTGAAAAGGGGATTCTGTAAAGGAGAAGGAAAAAGTGGTTATGAGGGAACTTGGTTTTCTCTTTACTCTCCTCTTCAGGCTGGCATCTCACCCCTCCCCCAGATGGAAGCTAACACTCTGCACAGAAGGGGTCCTGGGCCCCTCTTGGCTGGGTTGGGCGAATCGGGGAAGATAATGTGCTTTCTTTACTAATCCCCAATACTAGTGAAGGTTAAATCATAGTAGATGGGGCTGGCACTGAACAAGGTGGGCTGGTTGGTGATGTGGGCCTCCTTCCCTGTTCTGGCGAATCTAAAACCCCTGTGATTTCTAGAAATGAGGTACAGAGAGGCAGATTTCACCTAGCTAACAGGAGAAATGTCTTACCAATGAGGTGCTAATAGTGGAATATGGCATGTCTCATCAGGTGGTGAGCTCCCCATCACTGGGAAGCTAAATGACTGTTGAGGATGTTGACTAGGTCACACTGCTTGCTAATAGGTGGCTTTTGTTGTCTCTTTGTCTAGTGTAGAAAGACTGGTTGTCAGAGTTGAGGAATTTGTACCCAGACCACCCAAGCTAGGAAATCAGGGCTAGGATTCACTAAATACCATTCTGCCTTTCACTGAGCTGTGCTTGATCCTGACTATTAGAAGATTTCCAGCCTTTTGATATTGGCAACATGAAAGACAATAATCTCCCCCACATCATCCCAGAGATAGAAAACTCAACTATAGGGACCTTAGAGCTGGCATAATTAGGGGAGAGAGGTGATATTTGTCATTCATTCATTCATCCATAATTTCCCCCGATTGGCCTCAGTTTCCTCACTTGTAAAGTGATTGGATTAGATGGTCTCTAAGTCTTTGACATATTTTATGTTCTGATGTAAGGGTTGGAACAAATAAACTCTCAAGGTCCTTTTCAAATCTGGGCTTCTGTAATTATGTAATACTAAGGCAGATCAGGTAATAAAGGGGAGAAATTATTGGCTTGCAGCTGCCTTTCAAAATGGAATCAGGGAAACTAATGATAGGGCTAGTCAAAGCTTTGGGCTGGTCAAGTTTGGCCAGAAGTTGCAGCTGAAACTGTGCTAGTTTAACATCACAGGGAAAATATTTAGGATCAGAGATCATGTGTTTACTAGAAAACATTTACTGAAATATTCCTTCACTTTCTTCTGGATCCCGTAGACAGTCAGCTCTGTTGTTCAAGTGCTGAATTATTTTGTGAAACCTCTTCTTACTCTAGTCCTCTATTTTTTCTTCTACTGATCTACTCTTTAGGAGATTTGCTGCTAGGAAACTAGGGGGCAAAGTAGATGGAGTGCCAGGCCTGGAGTCAAGAAGACTCATCTTCCTGAGTTCAGATCTGACCTCAGTCACTTATTAGCAGTGTGACCTTGGGCAAGTCACTTAACCCTGTTTGCCTCAGTTTCCTCATCTGTAAAATGAATTAGAGAAGGAAATGGCAAACCACACCAGTATCTTTGCCAAGAAATGGGGTCATGAAGAATCTGATGTGACTGAAAAGTGATGGAATAGCACAATAAAAATGGGTAGAAGTAGGGAATGGCACTCAGACCAGGCAGTGGAGCAAGTTTGATATTCTCTGTTCTAACCAGTCATGAGCTAGCCTGATGAGAGGCAGCATGGTAGTGGGGAGAGAACTCTAAATCCAGGTTCTGTTGTACAAAGCTACTTACTGTGTGACCTTGGGCAAGTTGCTTCATTCGTTTTAGCAGATCTCTCTAGGCTTTATTTTTTTCTCTGTAAAATAAAAGGGCTAGACTAAAATAGAGATTCTTAACCCTTTTCATGTCTTGGTCTCTTGTGGCAATATAATTTAGCCTGAATTTCTTCTCAGAAAAAAATGTTTTAAAATGTAATACAGTTATCAAATTTTTTTTGTGTGTTCATGGATCCCAAGTTAACCCTTGAACTAAATCCTATAAAAAATTAAAAAGTTAGAGGGTCACATCAGGTCTGAGATAAAATTTAACACAGAAAACTTAAACAAGTCATTTACTACATTTGTGACCATAAATGAGTCTCTTTAAACTCTTTGAACCTCAGTTTCTTTATCTGTAAAATGGAGACATTATTATTACTTTTACAAGGTTACATGAAGAAAGCAATTTATAAATATTAAAGCATTATACAAATGGGAGTCTTAACTATTCATGAACAGTACAGAGCACTGTATAGCACAGGGTTCAGAGAAGAAGAAGATCACTCTGTGCTGGAGTAGTCAGAGAGGGCTTCCTGGAAGAGGAAATTCAAACTGGGCCCTGTAAGATTCAGCTGGGGGAAGGGCACATGCAAAAGTGGCAGTGGCTTAATGTTTGTTGAATTTGTTTAATTGAATTAATAATTCACATACATGTTGCTCCCTCTGGCATAGAGAATATTTTTTCCCAACAGTTCACATAGGTAGTTGTCAATTGAAATATTACGTGTAAAGTGCTTTGTAATAATAATAATGGTGATTACTTGCTTGGGGTTATACAGCTAGTCAGTGTCTGAGATGGGGTTGAACTCAGGTCTTCCTCCCTCTAATCCAAGCATTGTCCATTTTGCTACTTAGCAACAGTAGTAGCTAGCATTTATGTAGTGCTTTAAGGTTTGCAAAACACTTCACCTATGTTGATCAGTAAAGTTTTATTAAGTACCTAGTGTGCTGGAGGTAAAAGTGCTAATTCTGGGGATACAAAGAAATATAAAAGACAGTCCCTTTTTCGAGGTATTTCTAGTCGAATGGAGGAGAAAACATGAAAACACCTATAAACAAAAAAAGCTATGTGTAAGATAAATTGGAAATAATCACTCCAGGGAAGACACTAGAATTAAGAGAAATCAGACAAGGCTTCCTCTGAAGGTGGTATTTTAGGCGGGACCTGAGAGAAGCCAGTAGGTGGAAATGAGAAAGCAGATTGTTCCTTCCAGGGGTGGGAGACAGCTATTGAAAATGATGAGGGTTTCGAGTCTGAGGAAAATAGCAAGGAGGTGAGTGTTACTGGATCCAAGAATACAGAAGCGGCAGAGGGCAAGCAAAGGAAAGTGGTATGAGTGTAAGAAGAATAGAAGGGTGTGGGTGGGTATAGGATAGTTATGAAGGCTTTGAATGCCACACAGAATCATATTTGATCTTGTAGGTGATAAAGAGCTATTGGAGTTTGTTAAACATGGGTGTGATATGGTTAGAACTGCTCTTCAGGAGGATCCCTTTGGCAGCTGAGTGGAGGATAGGCTTGAGGGGAAGAGAGAAGTACTTGAGGCAGGCAGACCAACCAGGTTATTTCGACAGTCTAGGTATCAGGAGATTAAAGACCTACACCAGGGCAGACAGCTTCAGAGGAAAGAAGGCAGCATATGTGAGAGGTGTTCTGCTTTTCTTTTTTTTTTTAAGGGGGAAGGTAGGGAAGTTGGGGTTAAGTGACTTGTCCAAGGTCACATGGCTAGTTTTGTGTGTGTGTGTGTGTGTGTGTGTGTACGCGCGCTCGCGCGCTCAAGAGCACGTTAAGTGTCTGAGGCTGGATTTGAACTCAGGTCCTCCTGACTCCAGGGCTGGTGCTCTATTCACAGCTCCATCTAGCTGCCCTGTGAGAGGTGTTCTGAAAATGAAATTAATGTTTCCTCATTTGATCCTCACAAAACCCTGGGAGAGTTTATTATTATCCCTATTTTACAGATAAGGAAACTGAGGCACAGAGGTTGCCTCAGAGTCACATACTAGATGTCTGAGGTGATATTTGATCTCTGGTCTTCCTGATTCCAGGTCTGGCACTGTGTGCATTTTGGTGCCACCAATTGTTAGCTGTTACCATCATTCCTTCTTTACAGATGCAGAAACTAAGGCCTGGAGAAATTGTGATGTGTTCATGGTCACAGATCTTGTAAGGATGGGAGCCTGACTTCAAGTTTAGTGATCTCTCCTTTATTAAACCATACTGCCTCTCCATGCTCCTTTTCAAGTACAGCCACAGGGGCACAAAGCCCAATACTCAGCATTGAGGGCACAAAGATGAAATGGGTCTCTGCTCTGAAGGAGTTTACATCCTACCATGGGGATTTCACAGGTCCATTGTAGTAGGGACAAAGGAGAGATCCAGACAATGAAAACATGTAAAAGGGACAGACTTGGAGCAGAAAAGTGGGAGGTAGGAAATAAGGTAAAGCTTCATGGCAAAGTGGAAATGTGAGCTGGGTTTTAAAGGAAAATAAGAATTTCACTAGACAGGGATGTGAAGGGACTGTGTTCCAGCCATTGGTGGGGAGGTAGGGAGCATTGGGCTAGAATGTGTGGAGCTGGGAAAAGGCAGGAGGAGAAATCTGGGGAATAATGCCTACTAGGCCATTTGGCTAGAGCATTGGATACCTGAAGGCTTCTAGTGTAAAGTGGGCTTGCATAAGTGACCCCACATAGATCACCCTGGTGGGTTATCCATGATCAGTGAAAAACCATGCAAATCCCTTGCTGATAACCTTTTGAAACCCAGCGTGATTTAGGATATGTGACACCTCCCCCCCACCCCTGGAAAACAACATCATCAAGAATATTTGGAATTATCTTTTTGAATATCTGTGCCTACTTTCTATAACATCAACAAAGGAGGCTAACTCTAACCTTCCTGAAGGGGTGGGGGGGGGGTGGGGGGGGGGCAGAATCCCTCAATTCTGTAGTGGATTTCTGAAAACCCAATTCGACCTAGTGAATAAAGGTCATAAAATGAGAAGACTTGGGTTCTAACCCCAACTTTGATATTTATTAAACTTAGTAACTTAGGGCAGGCAGAGCTAGGTGGATCAGTGACAGAGCCCCAGGCCTAGAGTCAGGAAGACCTAAGTTCAAATGTGTCCTCAGATACTTACTAGCTGTATGACTCTCAACAAGTCCCATCCTATTTTCATCAGTTTCCTCATCTGTAAAAGGAGCTAGAAAAGGAAATGGTAAACCACTCCAGTTTCTTTGCCAAGAAAATCCCAAATGGGGTCACAAAGAGATGGACATTACTGAAAAACAACTGAACAGCAAACTTACAGCAAGTCAACTTCAGTCAGTTTCTTCTGCTATTCCTCTGTAAAATGGGGCTAATATTTGTACTGCTTATTTCATAGGGTTGTTGGATCCAATGAGAATGTATGTAAAGACATTAAACTGATTTCATAAACATAGTCTGATATTAGGAATGTGAGTTTCTGGGGGGTTTTGTTTGTTTTTGAGCTCCTTTGTTCCAGCCATTTCATGTTACAGAGGAGAAAACAAGCCTAGATTGACAGTGACTTGCCCAGAGTTACATAGGAAGTTCATGTCAGAGCAGAGAGTAAAAAAGAAGCCCCCTCATTCTCATTTTAATACTTTTTCCACCTAGGGGAAAGGGTCAGAAAAAAATGTGAGAAGGGAATGTCATAGAATATGATAGATCACTTACAGAATTTATGGCTGCATAGCAACTTAAAGTTCATCTAAGATCTGAGTGACTTGGGTGGGCTTTGGGGCTTTCAGATGTTTTTCTCTCCCTTTCCCCTTTCTCCAAATCCCACGTAACACACTGACAATTTCCTTGTAGCCCTGTGATAGGGGGTGGGACTGGGGCTTCGTGTTTAGGTGTCTAGCCTTGGACAAGAGCCAGCCCCTCCCCTTGGCCATAAGTCATTAGCTTTATCTGGAAACAGCCTACCAGACTACCACTTCTTACCTTGTAGGTCACTAAGGACCTCCTGAACATAGTTGCTCAGGCTAATGTTGACTCCCTTAGCTCAAGGTTTGGTTAGAAAGATCCTTATGGATCTTTCTCAATCTGGAGTTAGCAGTTCTGGAGTCCAAGCTTCTGTTTATATTGATCAAGTGGAGATTGAAGATAAGAACCTGGCCAGGGTGCCAGCTGTATCAGAACAGTGGCCCACAGTTTCTCCTTCAGGGCTTCCTGCTGGTGATTTGGACTTGGCCTGGTCCCAGGGACAGCTAGCTCATCTGAGGCCTAGGAAAGATCAGAGAAGGTAATGAAAGGGTAGAAGTCGATTGCAAGCCCCCCTCCCTTCTTGAATCTTAGAAATACAGAGTTTGAGGGGACCTACCTTAGAGATCACCTTGCCCAATCCCATCATTTTACCCATGAGGAAATTGAGGCCCAGAGAGGGAGAAGGCACATGCCCAGGATCACAAAGCTAGTAAATTGCAGAGCCAGGCAGGACTTGAATCCAAGTCCTCCGACCCCAAATCTAGATCATCTAATCCAGTTTGCACAGGAACAGGAATCCCTTTTTCAGCCTTATCTATATTGTCTCTGTAGAGTAGTGTTAAACAAACTTTGAGGACATCTGTCAGAGACTAAAGCTTATAGGAGAAGGGCCTATATAGGAGAGGTAAAAAATTTCCTTAATCTGTGGGCACATATGAGGGACAAGAGCAGGCAAGCTGCCATATTATTGGCAGTCACTTGCCCTTTGGGGGAGGATGGCAAGACAGGCCAGCAGAGACAAGTTAGTCTTCTAACCCCTTCCCTCCATCACCGTAGTACCACCCTAGGAAGAGGTCCTTAAAATAAAATCTGTCTTAAATACCTAGTATGTACCTACCCCCAGGTCTGTGTATTAATAGGGAATAAAAAATATGCTATTTAATTTATTCATCTAGTACTAAGTATAAGATACAATCTCTGCCCTTGAAGAGATTAGGTAGTTAAGTGAGACCGACAAGAAAGTACTGTGCCTGGCACACAGGAGGTCCTAAATAAATTTTTGTGGATTGACTGACCTTCAAGGAATAATAGATCTTGCAAGACTTTTGAAAACCTTTTGAAAATGCTTTCTGCATTACTTATACTTTTTCTACTTAACCTTGGGGGGAGAACTAGCAGCTCTGGGCAGAAGTTGCAGAGGCAGATTTTAGCAGGATACAAGGTTAAACTTCCTAACCATTAGAGCTGACCAATGATGGGACAGTCTCTTAGTAGAGGTAGTGAGTTTTTTTTCAGAGATCTTTAAGGAGACCCTGGATTGACAATAGACTAGCCAATCTCTTAGATCCTTTTTAGCAGTGTTTGATCCAGTATGTTGTTGAGGGCATTCCTGCTCAGGAAACCTGTCAGAGGTTCTTGAATTTCTATGATTCTGCAAAATGTTACATGTTATTATTCACAATGAAAAGAGTTTGTATGAGGGGCCAAGATTGCCTGGGTTTGATTTTTACTTCTGACTTATCATATGACCCTTGACCACTCATCTATTTCTGTGCCTTATTCTTCTATCAGTAAAATGGAGTTCCTCCTTTAAATTACATCATCAGGCATGAAGGTGACTCTGGGTTCTTTAAGGCTATGACAATGGAGTGTAAACTTTGGTACCTAACTGGAAAGACTTCTTATTTAGGTCTGTTGTCTGTCTGTTTGAGGACCAATCTAGCTAAGTTTAAAAAGGCTTGCCACCAGGTGAGAATTATTTTAGCTATTATAATCCTCAAGAATGAGCTGCATATATGGAGAGAGCATGTGACATCTTTTGTAGTATGAAAATATGAAATAGGGATAAGTCACACCACCTATACATTCTAAGAGACCAGGGAAAGATAAGTATGATCAGCTTTCTGTTTTGCAAAAGGCTCCTTCTTTACAGGTGACAGAGTGGGCTCAGAGAGATGAAGTGACTTGAATTTTCCTGAAGTCACACAGCTAGTAAATGATAGCAATGAGACTTGAATTCCAATGTTTTGATAACAAGTTTAACATTCTTTACATTATGCCACACTTAAAACACAGAAGCCCATGACTGAACCATTGAGGGCTCCTTGGGGCTCAGAGTGTATCCATAAGAAACCAATTTCCACTTTTCACATGTCCCTGCACCGTGACTGCACCCCATTTGGGGAATGTGATGGTGACTGCTACTCTGACGTACTCTGAGTCTGGCATTGTCACCAAGCAACCTCAACTGCCTCCCACTCTGCTGGTTATTTAAAATTTACAGTCAAGTAGTGCGGAGATTTGCCACTGGGTGCTTGGTTCTGTTAAAGGTGATGGTCCCACAGAATGGGCCGGATATATGCCCCTAGAACAATAATACTTATTGTTATTACTATTATTACTTTTTGCTTTTTTTTTTTTTTTTTTGGAGGGCAATTGGGGTTAAGTAACTTGCCCAAGGTCACACGGCTAGGTTTTTGTTTGTGTGTGCGTTAAGTGTCTGGCCGGAACCGAACTCAGGTCCTTCTGACTCCAGGTCTGATGCTCTACTCACTGCACCACCTAGCTGCCCCTATTACTATTATTACTAAATGTCCCTAGAAAGTATGTGTGGCACAGGGTAGTAGAATTAAAAGTATGGGAAGTTTCCCAGACTCTGTGAGAACTCCTGGCCTCTTGTGCTCAAAGCAGACATTGCTTACTGTGTTTGCAACCAGTTTGCACTGTTTCTGCTGTAAATCTCAACTCACATAATGCTGAAGCTGGAAGGAGACCTGAGATAACCCTTAGTTAACCTCTTAATTTTATATGGGAAGAAACAGGACCTGGAGAGGATACCAAGATTACATAGTTAAGTAGGCGCAACTTTAGGAAATCGAATAGATGAACCATCTAGACTTTGATTCATGAAGCATACTTATTCAATCCTGACTAGCTCTGTGCTTTAAAAAAAAAAAGTTATTGCTGGGCTACTGTAAGTATTAATGCTTCCTTTAATGCACCTCAGTTCTGTTGGTTGGAAGATAGAGCACAATGTTGAAAGGACTGTGGGGAAACATACCCATTAATGTGCTATTGGTAGAATTTAGAGTGCAGCACTTTCCAAATGAAGATATTTTAAGTCACTTGTCAAGGAAAATAACGTTCACTGAGTGCAGAACCCTGGAGTGGGAACATAACCCACCCTCAGAGAACAAGGAATTGTTCATGTGAAAGAAGAGACAGGGTCTTCTACCATTGGAGAGATATAGCCCTTTCCCTTTTGGGGACTCCTAGTTAGAGAGACAGAGTTGGCCTTTACTTGTGCTGTTTTCCAGCTCTCCCAGTGTTTCTTATTCTTCAAGCCAGAGCTGTCTTTACTTTCTCCAGGAAGCCTCTCCTGGCCAATGTAGCCATCATTGATTTTTTCTCTCATTTGACCCATATAGCACTTAAAACCTATACCACAACATGTAATGTGGAATTATACACTGATTCACACATGGACATTATTAACTCTTAGGGTTTATCATGTTGTCTCTTCCAATATCTGTTGTTTGGTAAGATTGTTTATTTAGGCCTGGTCTTCCCCACCCCATCCTCTACTCGTTCCCCAAAGATGCACACACCCATGCAAATTAATATAATATAAAAGCACATACTTACTGCTGTAGGACCAGAGCTATGCATTAGGATATGAGAGTGGGTGGTGCTAGTCTGGGATAACTTCTTAGAGGAAATGAGGCTTTTAATTGAGATAGAGAAGTTGGGAGGAAGCTGACCTTGATGGAGGAGAAGGGGCTGATGCTGTAAAATGAGGTGCTTGACCTAGATGACCTCTAAGATCCTTCCTAACTCTAACAAGCTGAGGGTGCAGAATAGCTTCTGCTTCTATGATGGCAACATGGGATGAGATTTGGAGTTAGGAGAGACCTGGGCTCAAGTTTTCCTCAGATATTTATTAGCTGTGTAACCATGGACAAGACACTTAACCTTTTTTTAGTGTTTTCCTCATCTGTTAAGTAGGAGTAATAGTTGTACTTAATTCATGGCGTTCATGTGAATCTCAGATGAGATAATGCATATAAAGAATTTTGCAACCACATAAACTGACAATAAATGTCAGTTATTATTTATAAAACACTTCACTTGGCACAATGAGATAGGATTATTGTTTCTATTTTATGCCTTTAAGAAGCTGAGCCTTAGATGTGGAAATGACTTGCCCAATATCACAAAGCTGACAGGAACAGAGATAGGGAAGGGAGAGTTCATTTAATTCTTATATGGAGCTCCAGAATGAGGATATCATCCTCGTGAGTTAATGTCCACACAAAATAAATTATGTCATACTCCACATAACTTGCTCCAAATTGAAGAATTTGTGATTATGACTCATTTTCTCATTACCTTGGTGACCAGTGAGTAAAGCCATCACTGAAAAGGGCCTTAGAAGCCTTCTAATCCAACCTGTTCTAGGGTTCCCTTCTTTTTTTTTTTTTTTTTTTATCACACTATGATTTTTATTGAACCACATGACTAGGACTTTTTAAAATCCTGTCTTCTTCCATGAAATTACATTTCATTCCCAGGAGTTGAGCTATTTGCATCTTTTTTTTTTTAGTATTTATATATATATTTGAAACATTTAATGTCACGAACCTTGAATTTCATATCCATTCTCCTTCCTCCTTGTCACCCATTCCTTCTTGGTATATAAGTAATTCAGTATATGTTGTACATGTCTAGCTGTGCAAAACATTATCATAGTAGATACTACTGATACAACTGCTTATAATTCCCTCCCACTCATCCCACCCCCCACTGGTCCATCCTACATGATCCTGTCCCCTCCATATAGTGACACCTCCAACCTCCCCTCACCCCAAGGATGCCTCCCATCCATCATCTCCCTCCCCATCCCCCTTCCCTACTCAGGGTTCCCTTCTACAGCGTCCCCAGTGATGAGGGCCTTCTCTTCCTTTTAAAGCCACCTCTTCCAGAGTTGGAACTCAGTAAATGATGACTGAATTAAATTGACTGGAGGGTAGGGAAAGGGGCTTGACAATAGAGCAGTTAGATGGCCCAGACCTTTTCAATTTAAAGCTGAGAGAGTTTATTGGTTTTCTGATAAGGGTATTCACCAGGGAAGAGGGGAAGGGGGGGCAGTGATTCACATTGTTAATCTTTATCAGATGTTTGCCAAGAATGGATATAGACCTATGGGGAGATGGGGAAAGGAAGGGTAGGGAAGGAACTGATGAGTCATTGAAACCTCCCAAACCACTTTAGCTTTTTTTTTTGGAGGGGAGAAGGCAGGGCAATTGGGGTTAAAGTGACTTGCCCAAGGTCACATAGCTACTAAGTGTTAAGTGTCTGAGGCTGGATTTGAACTCAGGTCCTTCTCACTCCAGGGCCAGTGCTCTATTCAGTGTGCCACCTAGCTGCACCCCACTCCCCCAAACCACTTTAGGACAGAGATCCTTTTTTTATCCTATTTTATTTCTTCTAGGCATTGATACTTGAAACAAAAATTTGATTTCCAGGGAGGAACATAGAACAGAGAATGTTAGTGTTGGCAAGGATCTTAAAACTTAGAATTTTAGCACCAGAAGAGACTTAAGTGCAAGCCCCTAATTTTACAGAGAAGGAAACCCAAAGGTCAAGTGATCTGCCAAAAACCATATAATCTAGTATGGCAGTGTCAAAGCCAGGACTAGAACCCTGGTCTACTGACTCTCCGTCAGTTCATCTTTCCTATACAACACTATGCTTTCTTGAGACCTCATATCTTTAAGTAATGTAGACCAGAGTGGCCAGCCTCAGTTCATTTAAGAGACAGTATGAAGAAAGTTCTAGACTTTAGTCAATGGATTCAAAAACTTACTCTGACACTGACCGGTAATATGGCCATGAGCAAGTCTCCTCAGGGTTGTGAGCATCAGATTCGAAACTTTAAAGGGCTATTCGGGTGTCTGCTATCATTATTATTATTAAATTGTTGTTGCAGGTAGGTCTTCATTATAGTTCAGTAGATGTGTTTTAAAAATTGAGTAGAAATTCAGTATCATCCTGTTAACTTTGGAGATACTCTATCTTCTTTTTGACTGATTTTAAATTTGCTTTATTCTTCTGCCTTTCCTCTTTCCTAGCATCTATCAGGTCACTAACTTTTTTTTAAACAAATGCTTTATTAACTTCTGGTTTGCATCATTCATTTCCACCAGATTTTGAGTTACAATTTTCCCCCATTTTTTTCCCTACCCACCAGTCCAGAATAACAGTCCCACTAGATATCCCCTCATCCAATCTTCTCTCTCCCATATATTCTCTCATACCCCCTTCGACTTTGCCATTAGGGCAAGGTGAATCTCTGATCCCCAATGCCTGGACATCTTATGAAACATTTAATTTTAAAACTTCGATTTTCAGATCCATTCCCCTCCCTTGTCACCCACTCCCTCTGAGAAGATAAGCAATTCAGTATGTGTTGTACATGTATAGCTATGCAAAACATTACCATAGTAAAACATCTGTAAAAGACTGCTTACATCTCCCCTCCCACCCATCCCACCCCCACCTGCTCCATCCCTACTTTGATCCTGTCCCTCTTCGATAGTGGGCACTTCCAACCTCCCTCCCCAGAACGCCCTCCCCCCCACCATCCCCTCTCATCCCCCTTTCCCCTACTCTCCTGCAGGGTGAGATATCCCATTTAGTATGTATATGATTCTCTCCTTGTGCCAACTTCAATGAGAATATGGTTTTGCCTTTTTGTCTTCCTGTTCTTCCCCTCCCCTGCAACTACTTCTGCTTGCCTCTTCTACATGAGATAGTTTACCCTACCCTGTCTCTCCCCATCTCCTCTTGCCACTTTCCTTTGCAAAATGGCTTCTGTGCCGAGGTTTCTTCAGCAGCTTTTCGCCCCCAGGGGAGGAAGCCGACGCATTCCCCAAATGCTGGTCCCAAAGTCCATAGGGCACTAACCTCTCACTTTGTCCTAGGCATATCTGTGCTGATAATTCTGGAATCACCACAGTTGCTGGTGTTCTGGGGTCCCTCCAGCCAGCTGCCGGCCCAGCTGTCCTAGGGCTAACACCTTGGTCCCGGCAGCTCCCAGAGCGCTGTGCTGCCTGCTCTCAGAGCTGGCCGCTCTCTGCAGGGCTGCTGGGCTGTCCTCAGTGGGAGGTTAGCTTCTCTGTGTAGTTCTGTGGGTGCTGGGGCTCCAGAAGTTGTTCAGAGTCCCCTTTTACATT
The DNA here is from genome assembly GCA_011680675.1 of Gymnobelideus leadbeateri. Classification (NCBI taxonomy): domain Eukaryota; kingdom Metazoa; phylum Chordata; class Mammalia; order Diprotodontia; family Petauridae; genus Gymnobelideus; species Gymnobelideus leadbeateri. The sequence continues at coordinate 111,774 of WOXC01010250.1, forward strand.
ATTTGGAAGTTGTGTGGGGCAGAGCACCTTGGAAGTGCTGTTTCTACTCCGCCATCTTGGCTCCGCCCAGGTCACTAACTTTTAAGCTATTAAAGCTGACAACAATTTTGGGACACTGTGTTGGTGATTCTAGGGGAGTTGTTTCCCCTTCTTATGGTTCAGTTTCCTCATCCTAAAATACAGGGTTGAGATAGATGATTTCTTATATCCTTTGGCTCTAAAGAATCTACTTGAAAACCCAGAATCTCAGAATTGAAAGGATCTCAGAAGTCATCTGGTCTATCCCATAACTGAGCAGGCATATTTTTATGATACCCCAGCCCAGCAATAGTGAACCAGTGATTGCATTAAACAGGAATTAAATACCTCTGGAGGCACTCCTTTTGCTTTTTGATAGCTCTCATGGTTAAGAAGTTTTCCCAGATACTTGGTGTCCCAGAAGTCAATGCAATTTTAAGCTTATTAAAGCTGAAATCTACCTCTACAACCCCTCCTCCCTCCTCTTTACTTCCAGTTTTTCCATCTTGGGCCAAACAAAAGAAACCTAAGCCCTGGAGAGGACTCTAACCCTTTGAAAGACTTTCACCTCTTCAGTAATCTGTATAAACAAACATTTACATGCAAGAGGAAAATCCACCATTTGAAAACCCTGTAAAGAATCTGTTTGTAATGTAACCCATCACTCCTGAATTTAGTCAAGCATATATTTTCATTGTGACAAGGCATACCTGTTGTTTTTGAGCTACCCTCTGCTTGCCACGTACAGAAAACTCATAGACAAGCAGACTGTCAGATTCCATCACCCCAATCTAGCACTGTCGCTTACCTCTAGGTACGTGTAAGAGTGATGAAAAGACCTGCAAGGAGAGAATTTTTGTTACAGAATTATTTCAGTACTTTGGAGATCTGGGATGTGAGTATTTGCTCTGTCAGTCACTGATTACTACATGCCCAAGCTATGCAAAACATTATCATAGTAGATATTGAGGAGCAGGCTGCTTACAATTCCCTCCCACTCATCCCACCCCCCACCCTGTCCATCCCTACATGATCTGTCCTCTTCTGACATAGGGGACTTCCAACCTCCCCTCACCCCAAGGATGCCCTCCTAACCATCATCCCTCCTCCCATCCCCCTTCCCCCTATCCTGCTGCAGGTTGAGATATCCCATTTAGTATGTATGTCATTTTCTCCCTGAACCAAATTCAATGTGAATGTGGTTTTGCCTTTTTAGCCTTCCTTATGCAGATTGCAACACACCTAGATCTCGTGGTCCTGGGTAATTCTTATTTACAATCTTTCTCCACAGAAGAGCCACCCAACATACTGGAGGTCCTACTCTGGGTTATTTTACATGTTAAGGTTATCAGTCTACTTGGGCCATTTGACCAGCACATGTCTTTGTCTGATCATATGTGTCCTCAGTGATAGTGTTTATTCCACTTCTTGAACATAGTCTGTTTGTAAATATGATGCAGCTTACTTATGCCCATTGTTTTTCAGAAGACTGGACATTTTGTTGCATATTGTAATTTGGACAAAAGGCCTTTGTGTCCATTTGTGTTCTATGGATTATTAGACCAATCTCTTTTGAATAATCGCAGATCTCTATTATAAGGAGGTCCTATAATCTTCTGGCTTAATCAGCAAAATATCCATAAATAGGTTCAGCTGGAGAGCATCATGTACTGAGAATCCCTCTTCCATTTGGACCTTCCATAAGACCTATTCCTCATGGCAGTGGCAGACATCTCATTGCATTATGCCTTGTTTGTCATAAATAAACAAGAGGTCATTAGAGGGTTCTCCCTACTTATATTTACCAAAGGATTATGCATAATTTTATGCATGAGAAACTCCTTATTACAAGTTATCAATATTCATTTATTTTTCAGAACTGTGTAAGGTTTGCTTTTTACAAATGAGGAAACTGAGACCCAGAGTAGTGAAATGCTTTTGCCCATACTTGCCTGACTAAAAAGGTATAGATCCAAGAGTCAAATGTAGATCTTTTAATTCCACTATTTAGACTCTTTTCACCAAAACTATGTTTTACAAGAGGCTTCCCTACATATGCTAGAAGCCATTTTGATATAGCGTGGGGACTCCATGATCAAGCTGGCTCTGAAAAAGGTGATAACATTTGTCTCTCTTACTTGATGGAGGAGAGTTATGCAAGTATTCTTTGGGGTCCTCTAGCCCTCCAGTGCCACAGCACGTGAGGAAACAATTTTAGAACTGGAAGAGATCTTACATACAATGTTAGATCTAGGAAAAACCTGAGGACATAGAATGTTAAAGCTGCAAATAACATTGAGGATCATTTACTCTAAAGCCCTTGTTTTACAGAGGAGGGAACTGAGACCCCCAAAAGAGAACTGACCTGTCCAAAGTCACATCGCAAGGCTAGTGGTTGGGTTGGAACTTCTGAATTCAGATCCAGGTGTCTTTCTTTAACAATGCAGTGTCTCTCCATTTTTAAAGTGGTTCTTATGGTAGCTATAATAGCCTTTTTTTTTTCTTCTTTTTGGAGGGCTGTTGGGGTTAAGTAACTTGCCTAAGGTCACACGGCTAGGTTTTTGTTTGTGTGTGTGTTAAGTGTCTGAGGCCGGATCTGAACTCAGGTCCTTCTGACTCCAGGGCCGATGCTCTACTCACTGCACCACCTAGCCACCCCAATAATAGTCTTCTAAGGCTTCCTCTCGAATCAGATTTCAGCACCAACATCCCAAACAGCTAAACTCTAGATAATTTTCATTAGCAACCTGATATTGAAGCGCAAATGAGGAGCTAGCTTAGCTCTAAACATTCACCTTCAGAGTAAAAAAAAAAAATTGAATATGGACTTATGTGTGTTTGGGGAGGGGGTTGGAGGGGTCAAGGAGCATGGGAGAAGAGAATTGCCAGTTGAGGAGATCTTTTGACATTTTTGATTGCTGTATGCAGTTTCTTCTGGGTCTAGTTCCTTCTCTGGGCAGAAACCCCAAGTTCCACGAGCTAAACTGAAATCCTTACAGGAGCATAACATGTCAGACATAGAATGTTAGAGATAGGAGATTTTGGGGGACTAATCTGGTGCAACCCCTCTCCCTTAATTCTATCATAGTTCCAAAGATGAGGATGACTTGTCAAAGGTCATATATTGAGTTAATGAAAGTGCCAGGATCAAAGTCCAATCCTTGTGACGCCCAATCTAAAGCTCTTTTTACTTTGTCCCATAGAATAAGACTTAGAATGGACCTTAAAAGTAAGGGTAGGTTGGGGTGGCTAGGTGGCGCAGTGAATAGAGCACCAGCCCTGGAGTCAGGAGGACTTGAGTTCAAATCCAGCCTCAGACACTTAACACAAAACTAGCCATGTGACCCTGGGCAAGTTACTTAACCCCAATTGCCCTGCCTTCCCCCTCCATAAAGGAAAAAAGAACCTATAACCACAGAATTTTTTTTAAAAGTAAGGGTAGGATTAGATGGTGCCCTATACACAGTTGTCACCTTAAAAATTCATTTATTATGTACTTTGGTAGGTTAGCTGTGTTATAGCCATTCTGGGATGGTTGATAAATGCCTGGCTCTTCCTCTAAGGAGACAGATGAGACCCACGAAAGGCAGGTTAATGTACTCAGAAAAAACCTTGAGCTTAAGTGTCAAGAGATCTAGATGTTAGTCTTGGCTTTGCCTTTCTTTTACTATGTGACTCTGGGCAAGTCACTTCCCTATTGTGGACTTCAATTTATCTGAGAAATTTTTAGTTTCTGAGGTATCTTTCCAGTCTAAAAAGGCTATAATTTTATGAATATAATATTTATACATGTTACAGAGTGCTTTCCCCACAACAACCCTATCATAGGTGTACATAGTGTCAGGATTATTATCCCCAAGATTATTATCACTTGTAAAGTTGACGAAACAACCTTGGAAAGGAGTGGTCATCCTAAGATCATCATATAGGGGTGTGTTTATGTGTATGTATATGTGTCTATGTGTATGCAGTATGTGTATGTGTATATGCATACATACACATATAGATACACATATCTACATTTTTTTCCTAGTAAGCAGATAGTGTTAAATGGTATCAAGCTCAAACTAATCACTGAAGGCTTCCTGGAGGAGGTGAATCTGAAACTGGAGTTTCAAGCATAAGAGATGGGAGGAGGCAAGTCATTCCAGGCATATAGTACAGGCCAAGCCCAAATCTGGAGGAGGGGAAGTAAAAACAGAAGTCTTTTGGCAGCTGCAGCCAACTGGGCAGGTTTAAGGGAGAGGGAGGCACCTCACCTACGGGTCTTTTTTTTTTTTTTTAAATCAAGGCTGAGTTTTGGTGACTGAGCTCCTGTCCCAGAAGATTGACCTAATTTAATGGGTCTGGATTATCTAATGCTAAAAGAGCTGTAGGGATTTTTTTTAAACAAAAAAATTTTTCCATAAATGTCAGACAATACTGAAAGACCATATGGTATAGTTGAAAAAATATTAAATTAGGATCTAAAAATACTTGAATTAAGATCCCAGCTGTGTATCTATAATGACTTTGAGCAAATCATTGTAGCTCTCTGACCCTCAGTGTCTTTGTTTGTTAAATTGAAGGCCTTGGACTTCATGACTTCTAAGGTTCCTTTTAGTTCTGATGGTTTATGTTTGAGTGTTTACTTCTAGTTCTATATTGTATTATAGTGAAAAGAATACTGGACTGGAAGTCAGAGAACATGGGTTCGGGTTCCTGCTCAGCTGCTGTATGATCCTGGATAATCTTTCACCTCTCAATTAACTTTGGTTTTCACATGTGTAAGTTGAGGCATAATATTTAAAGTCCCTTCCAGGTCAATCTTATAAACTAATGGTAAGACAAAAGAGAGATGAAGGGTGGCCGAGCCCTTCTCCCTTTTCATTAGAATTTGGCCATATATGAAACCAATAAATCAGTCTGATCCTGATTTATTTTCATTCTGCTTCCTCTGCTCTACCTCAGCACAATCTAGTTGAAAAGGGATTTCATATTTGAAGGCCCAAATCTTCTTCCTCCTTGATTTTTCCAGTGAACTAGAAAAAAGAGATTACTCAGAAAGGAGTCTCTCCTTTTCCAAGAGCTGTGGGCTCTCCGATGTTTGGTTGCAGTGGACTTTTGAAGTAGAACACTCTTCTTTCCTTTAAATTCCACATCCCACAGGGAATCTCTGTTCTCTGGATTGTGATTAAGAAACCTCTTATGCCTAACCCCTACACTAGAACCATTTCCAATGTACCCTGTGCCACTTCTGGGAGGAAGTGTAGTACTGGGGGGAAATAAATTTTAAAAAATAATAATAATAAATAGATAATGAATGAATAAATTAAATTAAGGGTCTTAAAGTCAAGACTTGAGTTTAAACCCTGCAGGATATTTTAAGATCTGCCAACATGCAAATCATTTCCTTTCTCTTAGATTCAGTGTCTTCAGTCATCAAATGGGGTAACAAAACTTGCCCTTCCTACTGGTTGTTGTGAGGAAAGCACTTTATAAACTACAGAAATGTGAAGCATTTTTACTGTTGTTCTAAACTCTCTTCCCTTGTAAATGGGGATAATAAGACCTCCACCACCCATCTCATAGGGCTGTTGTGAAGAAAACATTTTATAAATGTTAAAGCATAATAGAAAAGTGTAGGGCATTAAAACTGCTGTCTTCTGATCGGGAACTCAGTCCTATACAATCTGAGTCAGTACAGACCTCAGAGCACTCTGTAGATAAAACCACATTGCCCTTCTACTCAGTCAACTCCAGCAGTTCTCTATCCCCTCCAGGATCAAATATCAAGTACTTTTCACAACCTGATCCCCTTTTTCCATTCCTACTACACTTTATTCCATTCTGCAAACTTCATGATCCAGGTACACTAGCTTTGCTTTTCCTCAAACAAAAATGTCCCTCTCCTGTCTCTCTGCTTTTGCATTGATTGTCTGTCGTGCCTGAAATGCTCTCCTTCTTCCCCTCCACTTCATAGTTTCTGGGCTTCTTATAAGAATCAGGTAGAGTCCTACCTTCTGTAAGATGCCTCATAATACTAGGGCCTTTTCTCTGACACCACCTCCAATTTACACTTAGAACTTGTTTGCCCTTTGTCTCCCCCATTTTAATGTGAGCTTTTTGAGGGCAGGGTCTGTTTTTACCTTTTTTTTTATACCCAGCACTTAACATTCTGCTTGACGTGAAAGCAATTAATAAGTATTTGTTTGTTGACCAACATCCTGTCAGGTCATCTACAGGTGGTCATTTGGCCTTTTCTCCTATGTTGTTCCCATCCTGTACCCTGATTTAGGGTTCTTTCTCGGACTTTTCTCATTCTCAACTCTGATGCTATGTTTCCTCATGCAAAGTAGGAGGTTGGATCCCCAGTCCTGTGCCTCAGTAGAGTACATCACTACTCACAGGTTTCTCAAGGCTCAGTTTTGTGCTATAAAATGGGTCACTGCCTTCCTCCCAGTTTCTTTCTTTCTCCCTTCCCCAGGGTAGGGTTGGGTAGATGAGCACTGATTGGACATCAGGTCCATCACCTAGAAGTAGCATCTTTCTTAAGCTTCTTCTCTCCTACTCCTTTTAAACCTACCCAACTCCTAGAACTAGGTTCTTTCTGAAGTACATAAAGACCAGACTTTCTGGTTCAATGGGAAGCTTGGCCAACCTTAGCTCCATCCCAAGCAACCCTAGGAATGATCAGATTGTGTCCTGAAGAATGAGGAACAGCCCTTACAGTCTAAACCACTCATTTATCTTCCCACAGAAGACTCTCATGTCATTTTTTTCTTTTAATTCACACACGCTCTGAAAATACAAACTCATGAGTTCTACAGTAGAAAGAGGTTAGAATTAAATGTTAGGAAGGAGGAAAGGAGTCACAGAGTATGAGAGTGGGCTAGACTGCCACAGCTTGGTGTGGGACACTGGGCAAAACACTTCAGTCCTTACAATGACCCTTTAAGATAGGGAAAACAAGTCTGCTGAACTCTTTAAGGATGAAGAAATTGGTTCAGAGAGATTCAGTGACTTGCCCAGAGCTACACAGCTAGTAGGTATAGAAAAATAGATTTAAACTTAGGTCTGTGAAAATGTGATTCCTTTGTAGAAAAGTCTTAATGTGAGGAAAAAGTTACAAAGGAAATTAGAGGAACTATTTAGGTCCTTGAGAGAAATTTTAGTCCTGGGTTTGTTTGTAGGACACATCTTCAGAGATAGTCATGAAATTTATTGGTCTTTAAAGTAAATTTCAGGGCTTAAACAGTGTTAATTACATATCCTCAAATTTAGAGTAGCTATATGTCTTTTTTGGAGAGGGTGTGAAAGGTAATTGGAGTTAAGTGACTTGCCCAGGATCACACAGCTAGTAAGTGTCTGAGGTCAGATTTGAATTCAACTCTTCCTGACTCCAGGGTCAGTGCCCTATCCACTACACCACCAAGCTATCCTGCTATATGTCATAAAAGTAGCACCTTACTACATTGTTTTACTGTCTTATCTTATTATTTTTTAAAATAGGATCATTTTTAAAACCGACCTCACTTTGTACCCTGAGAAGGTGCTTGTCTATATCGGTAACTTAATTGTGTTTCAGAAATTGAGTCCATGTGAACTGTAAGTTTCGTTCAGAATTATATTTATATACTTGTTCCTCTTGCTCCCTCTCCTCTTCTGGGCCTCTTTTGATACAATTTGTGCACGTAAAACCCACAGTTGCTCATTAAAATCTATAAGTATATTTCTCACACCATTACGGATTTGGAATGCCTAATTCAAACAGACTTGTTCCACTTGGACACCAGAGGGCAGAACCAGGAGCAAAGGGTGAAAGTTGCAGAGAAACAGATTTGTGTTTATTTTAAGGGAAAAACTTCCTAACAAATAGAATTGTCCCAAAATAGGGTCGGCTGCTTTAGGGAAAAGAAGCTGGTTGTCCCTTACTGGATGTCTATCTGTCAGGAATGTTGTAGAAGGGATTTTTACTCAGGTTTAGAATGCTAGATGATCACTGAAGTCCTTTCAGGTTCTGAGATTCTCACTTAAACTTGTTTCCTATTTTGCAAAATGGGGAACCTGAAATCTCCCTCCCCACTGATTATTTCCAGTGTTCTAGAAGACCTAGTTATAGCAGCTACTTCAGACTCTGTGGTAGGATAAAGAGCACTAGATTGAAAATGAGACCTGGGTTTGAGACCTGATTCCTCCTTTTAGGAGCTTTGCTACTTGGGACAAATCACTTAGCTTATTATGTCCTCCATTTACCCCCTCCAAAAAGTGGAGAGTCATGACTGGTTTAATAATTGGATCTAAAAATTAGTTATTAATGAGTAAGTTTCAACCTGGAGGCAGGTTCCTGATGAAGTCCCCCAAAGATATGTCCTTGGCCCTGTGTGATTTAATGCCTTTTATTATTTACTTGAATGAAGTAGTGGATGGCATGCTTTTCACATTTGCTGATGACATGAAGCTGACACTTCGGACAAGAGAATAGAGATCCAGAAAATTTTTGAGAGGTTAAAGCAATGAACCAAATCTAATTAAATGAAATTTAATAGGGGTAAATGTAAGATACTACTCTTGGGTTCAACAAAATCAACTTTATGGGACAGCTAAGTGGCACAGTGAGTAGAGCACCGGCCTTGGAGTCAGGAGGACCTGAGTTCAAATCTGGCCTCAGACACTTAACACTTAGTAGCCGTGTGATCTTGGGCAAGTCACTTAACTCCAATTGCTCTACCTTCCCCCCTCCAAAAAGCAAAAAAAAAAAAAAATCAACTTTATAGAATTGAGATGGGGGGGTGGGGAGGACTGGAACACAGCTAGACAATTGTGGGAAAATGTCTGCATTTTAGTGCACTACAAGCATAAGACAAGTCAACAGCATAACGTGGCAGCCAAAAAAAGTAATTTGGTTCTAGGTTGCATGATTCTAGATTTGGCATTGTGTGCATAGTAAAAGAGATGATAGCCCTGCTCTCCTCTTCTCTAGTAAGACCACTTCTGGAGTGCTGTGTCCCATTTTGGATACCACATGTTAATGCAGAAGACTCCAGGATGTTTAGAAGACTGGAAATTAGACTAGACCATATATGAAATCTTTGAAAGATCTAAGAATGTTTAGCCTGAAGAAAAAAAAAAGACTTAGAAGAGGGATTGGAGAGCATAATAACCATCTTCAAATATTTAAAGGTCTGTCCTGTGGAAGGAGGATTAGAATCCTTCTGTTTGGCTGTAGAAGACAGGAAGACAGGAGGAGGAGCCATGAGGCAGGGGTTGTAAGTTTCAAGGATTGTAGATTTCAGTAAGAAATAAGGAAAAACTTAATGGCAATTCAAGCTGTCTCAAAGTAGCCCAGGTGCTCTAGGAGGGCGTGGTTTTTTCCTCAAGCAAAGACTGGATGGCCTCTGATATATTCTCTAACTTTGAAATTCTTATCATGATTCTGCATGGCCCAGTGAGCTGGCAGATAGTCTGGGGCTCCCCACTAGTAGTGATAAGTCTTTCATTCTCACCTCATTTTGCTTCCCCCATTCTCTCATGTTGCTGTTTCTGCCTGCTGGATACCTGCCTCAAAGACTTTGGACTGGCAAAGTCTGAGTTTTTCATGTTCCTCATGTCCTCTGATCCATGAGAGCCATATGCAGATTCTCAGTTTTGAGAAAGGGTGTGCTTTCTACCACAACAGCCCCAGGCATTCCCTAGCTTTCTGAAGTAGAGATGGCAGGCTTCCTCAGGTTGGCCAAGTTAGGATGTCATTCCTCCACCCACTGCAGGGATTCTGTAAACCTCTTGGGATAGGGAAAAGAGTGCTGTATTTGTCCACAGACCTGGCTCTGTTGCTTTCTCTTGTTGCTTACTCTGTTACTTACTCTGTTACTTACTGTTGATCGTGATCTGGGATAATTACTTAAACTCTCTGGGCCTTAATAGCCTTTGTAAAATGAATGCATGGGACTAAATCTAATCAGACATTTTGATAGAATAGTAAGGCACTATATTTTAAGTTCAGAAGACCTGTGTTCAAGTCTCACTTCATATATTTACCAACCATGTGACTCTGAGTAAGTCACTTCATCTCTTTTTGCCTCGGGGCCTCATTTTTTTTAAATGAGGGTTTTGATCTTGATGGCCTCTGGAATTCCTTCTAGCTCTTTGATCTATGGTGATCTATGATCCTGATCTTTATGGGTTCTTGCTTACTCAAAATTCTTTGATAATACTATAAATGAAAGTTTGTCCTGGAACTTCTGGGATAGGACCTTACTTTACCAGTAACAGAATTTTAAGATTAGCTCGGAGGTAGGACAGGGGGTGGAGGTTTGTATCATATTTTCTTCTATAAGTTCCTGTAGCCCGTTTTATTCTATACTCTGATTGCTGAGTCTTGTATCCCCATCCACCACTTGCTCTATACCACATTTCCTCACCCACTTCATGGGTCTCATATTAACTCCCCTTTCTCGCCTTCATTTTCTCTCTTCCTGCTTCTGTAGCCTAGGCTCTCCCTACTGCCCAGGCTTTGTCCACTACACCCTAAAGGCTATGTTTAGACATTTTACCCTCACACCTCCCTCTGTCCCAACCTGCTTTAAACTATTTCAGATCTTCATTCCATTGGAAAGATACCTGTTCTCCCCAAACAGGCCCCAAATACATATTCTGGTAGCTTACAGATAAATATTGGGGTTTTCTCCTCCAGCATTTAAACTAAGCCACCCAAGATAGAACTGTTTTTCCAGCATCACACTTAAGGCAAGGGATATGTCTCCCCCTCATGCCATGGAAATCTTAGGTGGGGTTATTGTTCTTTCTTCATTGTATATTTTCCCTAAAGGTGGTTGCTGTTCTTCAATTGTTTCAGTTGTGTCTAACTCTTTGTGATCCCATTTGGAGTTTTCTTGGCAAAGATACTGGAGTAGTTCACCATTTCCTTCTCCAGCTCCCAGCTCAAGTTACAGATGTGAAAACTGGGGCAAACAGGGTGAAGTGACTTGCCCGGGGTTACATAGCTAGTAAGTTTCTGAGGTTAGATTTGAACTCATGAAGACGTCTTCCTGACTACAGGCTGGGTCCTCTATATGCTGTGACAGCTAGGCCACTGGACAGAATACCTGAGCACTCAGGATCTTTCTCTCCAAAGACTTAGTGGAGCACAGTGTCTCCTCGAGGAGAAGAAATTGGTCATTGACTTAGAAAAAAGGATGTCTGAGTTGGAAGGGACCTGGGAGATCATTTATCCCAATAGCGTCATTTTAGATAAGATAGAAAGCACCCCCAAGAGGGGAAGAGACATACATACTTATCTAAGGTCATACAGTGAGCCAATGACAAGAGCCAGGGCTAGACCTCCGAGCTTCCAACTGCCAGTCCAGGAATCAGTGACACCTCAAAGCATCTCACTTCTGCCCCTTGGCTGTAGCACTGAGTGCCAAACAAACCCTTGTCTCTGGTATCCTGCCTTTGTATCTCCACTTCATCCTGGTGGTATGAGGAACAGACCTGAAGATTATTGTGTACCAATAGAGCCTTTAACACAGTAACATGTAGAATAAGACTCCTGGAATGGAAGTCAGTAGACCTGGATTCTCATCCTAATCCTGTCACTAACTAGTTTTAGGACCTCAAACAAGTCACTGCCTGTTCTTAGGTGCTTCCTCTATAAAATGTGTGTGTTAGGACTGGATGAGAGGCCAGGATTTGGAATTGCAAGGCCTGAACTTGAATCCCAGCTTTGCTACTTATGACTTGTATGACCTTCAGCAAGCCCTGTTTGGGGTTTTTATAAGCATTCTAGTTCTCCTCCCACTACGGATACATATTTTTCTTCCCCCGTTAGATTAGGAGGTCCCAAAAGGAATGTGTGATTGTGGTTGTGGGGTTTGTCCTTTGTTCTCAAGAGGACCATGACATCAGGGAAACGATGACGTGACTTGCACTTGACTTGGATTTGAGAGAGGGAGGGCTGTGCAGGGTCACCAGCCTCACTTTCTCCTCCTGAGCCATCTGGATCCAGGGGCCAGATATCAGGATGACTGGAGATGGCCTGGGATGCAGTGGAAGACCTTGACCCTTTTGAGCTAAGGTCTTTTCAAGTTCTCACTTTGAGTGAAGCAGCACCCATTTATTACCCTCTTATTCAGATTTTTAAAAGAAGAGTTGAAATCTCCTTTCATGGCTGAGTGTATGAAGGATGATGGATAAAATTGCCCTCTAATCAATTTAGAGTTCCTGGTTTGAATTCTGTGTCACACATACAGTTGCCTAACCTGACTTGTTAAGCTGTTTTGATGCTGCTTTAGATAGTTAGATTGCCTTCCCAAGAGCCTAATAACAGTTTCAGACCTTGTAAATTTAATTACAGAGGTACTAATTAGTTTTAGTAAAGATTTCGTCTTTGGCCAAGACACAAATATTACTCTATTGTTTTCCTTCCTTTTTATCCACCCCTCCCCTGAAATATTCTTGGCTAACCCCCAAACAAGTCATTTAGGCAAGGCTAGCCTTCTACTTGGGCTTATATTGGTGTGATGTTAGGAGTACCTGAAAGGACCTCCCCCCTTCCCCTACTATCTAAAGAAATCTAGGCCTGAAACTTATCCTGAAGCCATAAAACCCTTTAGCTGTGGGATAAAGCCATTCATTTCCCAATGAGAGAATAGGCTTAAGCACAGGTCCTCCTTCTCTGTCCTACTGTCCAGAATAAGGGGGAGAGAGGAAGAGATATCTTCTATCCTCCTCATACAATGTCTATAATGCTTTGTCCAGTTCTAAGAAACACATTTTACGGGGAAAATTGATAATTTTGAGTCCTTCCAGAGGAGGATATCTAGAATGATGAGAAGAAAAGAGTCCATATCATTTGAGGATATGCTCAAGGAACTGCTCAGGAGATGTTAAAGACTTCTTTGGGGATGGAAAGTAAAGATGAGACATCAGTATTCAAGTTCTTGAAGTCTTATTGTGTGGAAGAGGGATGTGCCTTATTCTTCTTGGCACTAGAGTGCAGAAGTTAGGGCAGTGGATAGGTGGGCATAGAGGTAGTTTGAGGCTTTATGTCCAGAAGATCATCCTCATAATTAAAGATGCACCAGAGTAGAAGGAGTGGCCTTGTGAAGTAGTGAGGGATGACCCCTATCATTGGAGGTCTCTAAGAAGAAGCAGAATAACCGTTGTCAGGAATATTGTCAAGAAAGGATTGCTTCAGGTAGGTATTGAACTAGATTGCCTCTGTGTTTCCTTTCAGCTCCTGAGATTCTGAAGAATATAGGTACTTACACATGTTGAATTTTCTGTGACTTATGGCAGGGTTTGGTGGGAGGAGGGATAGGAGAAAGGGGACAAGGGTCCTAGAGCTTAGCTGAAAGGAAAAAAGGATACCTTCCACTGAACTGATTTGGGTACATCACCAGGAAACAGGATGTGCAGGCTTCCAAGGAAAACCAAGCCCCTCACTGTTATCACACCTCCCGTGGTCCTCTTTCATCAGAGCATCCCTTAGCAACTTTCTGGGTAACTCTGAGGTTGGGATAGCTTCTCTGCCTATGTGTCTGGGCAAGGAGTCTTCCAGAGAGCTGTGCAGATCTTTGACATAGGAGCAGAAGAAAGGCACTGTGGTATAAAGAAAAGAACCTTGAATTTGTGATGAGAGGATCTATGTTCAAATCCAAGTGTTGTCACTCAGTTTTCCATCACTGAAATGAAGGGGCTGAACTAGATCATCTAAATTCTCTTCCAACTTTTAACATTGTAAATTGCCAGGTGCCCTATAGTCTCAGAATCCTCTAAACTTAGAAAGCATATTGATAGCTGAACCACAATGATGAACTAACTAATTAATAGACAAAAAAGCACTTTAAAAGTATGAGGCAGAAGGGATCATTACTGTTAACAAGATAAATACTAATATTTTTAAATAGGAAATCTGCAAAGGTATCCTCCATATAGTCATTCATTTTTTTTTTCAGTTCTATCTCCACAATCTCTCTTGCATCCATCCTCTCTCCACTCCTATGGCACACACCCTAGTTCAAGTCATCATTTTGTGCCTGGACTTGGGCAACAACCTTCAAACACTAGTGTTCACACCCACATTCTCTCCATCTGTCCACATGGACGGATACCTAGTTTATCTTAGGTGTGCACAATTCTGACCATGTTAATTCCCTGCTCAAAAACCTTCAGGTGTTCCTTGGTACCACCATTGTGAACAGAATAAATCCCATCATGCCTGTCCCACTGCTCCTCCTCATGTATTCTTTGCTCCAGCCAAAGTTAGCCCTGTAACACATCTCATATTTTCTTTGTTATATTTTTTTGGTTTTGCCTAATCTGTGCTGTATGGTACGGTAGAGACGTGCAGTGGACTGAAGGCAGAAAACCTGGGTTCCAGTCCCAGCCCTGCCATTTACTACTGGCATTGTGACTTTGGACGAATCTCATTCCCCCTCTGAATCTGCTTTTCCTTATCTCTAAAATGGAGGTCAACAGTACTTGTGCTGTCCATTTCATGCAGTGATTGTAAAGCACCCATCCATTTTGTTGAAGCCTCGATACCACCATACCCTCCCTGCCATCTGAAACTCTTTCCCTTTTTCGAAGGTGAACAAAAAAAGCACTCACTCTGGAGTGGGAAGGCGAGTTCAAATCCTGCTCCTGTGGTTTTACTTTCTAAATGTCTTGGGCAAGGCACTTCTCCTCTGGGGCCTATAAAAGGAAAGGGTTGGATTCAATGCCTTTGAGTTCTCTCAGGCTCTTGATCTGTGTTCTCATGGCCAAATGCTCCCTCTCCCTTGGAGCCTCCCAGCCTTTGTCTTTCCTGTCTCCTTCAAAGCCAGTGAAGTCTCCCTCTAAACCCCCATGGTGCCTTGTACCTGTCACATCTGCCTTATTGTTAATAATTCAGTTATACTTTAAAGCTTGAAAACTGCTACTTTATGTCATTTGAGTCATACAAGAGCCCCAAGCAGTATTATTGCAAGATCTTATCATTTTCATTTTACAAATGAGGAAACTGAGGCTCAGAGGTTAAATACCTTTGCTCATATTCTCACAGCTTTACATACCCTAAATCTTACCCCTAGGTAGGATTTGAATTCAGGTCTTTCTGATTCTGAGTCCAGTACTTTACTCATTATGTTACTCCTGCCAAGTGACTTTTATGAGGTCAAAGACTATGTATTGTTCATCTTTGTCCCTCCCCCACCCCAGTATTGAGTACAGGGCTGTGTGCCCTCAAAATTGTGTTAAATGAGCCATCTGTAATGTCAGAAATTCCTGCCATTCTCTACATTGACTAGACTACATCTAGAATATCACATTCAGTTCTGGAAAGACATTTTTGCTTTTTTTTTTTTTTTTTTTGGAGGGCAGTTGGGGTTAAGTAACTTGCCCAAGGTCACACGGCTAGGTTTTTTGTTTGTGTTTGCGTTAAGTATCTGAGGCTGGATCCGAACTCAGGTCCTTCTGACTCCAGGGCCGATGCTCTACTCACTGCGCCATCTAGCCGCCCCTGGAAAGACATTTTATATAAAACATTGGCAAACTGGATAGTGAGCAAGATGGTGAGAGGAGTGGGCCTTCCCATACAAGAACTGACTGAATGAGCTGGGGATGTTTAACCCAAAGGAGAGTAGTGGGGCCCAATAGCTGACATTAGTGTTTGATGTCTGTCATAGGGAAGAAGGATTAGATTTGTTCTGCGTGGCTATTAAGATTAGAGCAGTGAGTGGACGTTGCAGAGAGGTAGTTTTGGGTCCAATGTAAAGAAAAACTTTGTTTTTGCTTTTAACATTTGTATTTTTTATTTTTAAAAATTATTTATAGTTTTCAATGTTTACTTCCATAAGATTTTGAGTTTCAAATTTTCTCCCCCTCTTTTCCCTCCCCCCACCCCAAGACAGCATGTAATTTGATATAGGCTCTACATACACATTCATATTGAACCTATTTAAAGAAAAACTTCTAATGCTATCCAGGTATGCAATGGGCTTCCTTGGAAGAAAGGGAGTTCCCCAACAGCGGAGATTTTCAGAGGTTGAAAGATCCCTAGACTGGACTAGATACTCTCTGAGGTATCTTCTAGCTCTGAGTTTCTGTGATGCTGAGGATTTGGGAGTCTGATTCTCTTTTTCTTTCTGATCTAGGCACTGGCTCTAGCATCCTCTCTGCACTACAGGACCTGTTCTCCATCCCCTGGCTAAATAAATCTAAGGTTGAGAAACAGCTTCAAGTCATCTCTGTGCTACAGTGGGTCCTTTCCTTCCTTGTCTTGGGTAAGATGGTTATTGTTGCTGTTGGGGGCAGGGTACAGAACCTAGGCTTGGAATAGAAAAAATGGTTAGAGATGTGCCCTGACAATCAGAGCAAAAAAGGTAAGTGAAAGAGTAATGCTGAACACACCCCCATTTCTATGGCACTTAAAGATGATCTCCTCACACTAACCCTGTGAGGTAGGGAGACAAAGTGATCAGCATTCTCCTCACCTTACAAATGAGAAAGCTGAGTTTTGGAGCAAGGAAGTCGCTTGCCTCAAGGTCACATAGCTAGCAAATGTTGGGATAATTGAGGTGATAGCTGGGAGGCTGGGGAACAGTGGGAGCCATGGACTCGGAGAAAACAGCCTTGATAACGTGGTTATTTCAGTACTTCAAGAATCTGTTGGGTCCTCCCTCCCACCTTCCACTAATGCAGAGCCAACCCTTCTGTGCCTTCAGAGGCACTGAAAGGTAGTGAGTTGCCACAGGCAAAAACTTCATCATCATTCATGTTTGATCAACCATTTTCCTAGGCTGGTCCTAAGGTAATAAACATGCAGCCCTTTTGGACCTGTGCTTAAGGATTCGGTAGCTTAGAGGACCTGCCAGAGTCCATACTCATCTAGAATAGGACCTAGTGAGAGTGATTATATCAGCAATAATAGTCCCTCTAGTGTACCAGCAATTTATCATCCATTGCCTCAATTGAGCCCTACTGTTAACAACCCTAGGAAAAAAGCATGCTTTAGGAGTTAGCATGCCTTTTATTTATATCTGGAGAAGGGAAATAATTTGGCCAGGAGCCAGAATAAGACTCAGTCTGAGATTGGGGCTGGGTCTTAGGCCAGGGCTGAGCCTTTCATCCTTAACTTTTATTCATTAACTAAAACTGGCTAGGCCAGATCATAATCAGTCCTGTTTCGGAGCCTAAAATGTTCCCAGACTGTCTCCTCTTTCCTTTCTCTGACCCTGTTTCCAAACTCTTTCCTTTCAGGAACCTGGAATCAAGTTGGAGACTTTAGTAGGCTAAGCATAGCCTCAGATTATCAGAGCCTTCCTGCTTGGCTGGATTCATAGTTTGCAAGTTAATGATTGATCCTGACCAAACCCAGAGCCGGCAAACCTGCTGGGGCTCCTCACCTGTCACTCCTCCAGGCCAAGGGCTTGGTGGTTGCAGCATACTGAGGGGGTGGGAAGATTAGCACGCCTGGGAAGCTTGACAGGCGGGGAACCTCATCATCAAGCTGGAGGCCCCACACACCAATGATAATTAACCTTTTTGCCAATTGTCACTCCCTCTGATGGCCCTCTAACCAGACCAGCTGGCTCAGAGGGGGTAGTGCCTAGTTTTGTAACCAGGGGTTTGTGTTGAAACCACTTTCATGTTTAACCCTAAATTTATTTCTCATGGCCCTGCTTCAAAATGTACCTCTACCCAATTAATGGCTAAGAGATTGAATCATGAGTGACAGTGGAGTGTAGTAGGAAGGTGGCAGGAGTTGGCATCAAAGGCCAGGGTTCTAGCCTTTTGGTTAGAGATGTGCCCTGGTTCTGGCTCTGTTCACTGTATGATCCCTGGGCAAGTCACTCTTCAGTCTTCAATTTTATGCGATCTTAGCCAGTCAGTCAATAAGCATTTATTTTAGGTCCTTACTGTGTACCAGGAACTGTGCTAACCACTCTAGGATACGAAGAGAAGCAAAACAGTCCTGTCCTCAAGGAAATCACATTCTAATTTAGGAGAAAACATGTAAATCATTAGGGATGTACAAGATATATTCAAGGCAGATGGAATATGGTCTCAGAGGGGCCTAAACTAGGAGCTAAGGGGACCAGAAAAGGCCTCCATGGAAAGTGGGATTTGGATGGAGTCTTGAAACAAGTCAGGGAAACTTAAGAGGAACAAGTGAAGAGGGAGAGTGATCCAGGAGTAAAGAATGGCCAGGAAATGGAGTTGTGTGAAACCCCTTCTGACTCCCCTAGCTTTCTTCCTTCTCTATGTGTTTGTTTCTCTTCCCCAGAACCCCAAATATACACTGCTTGAAGGAAGCAACTGTTTTCCATTTTCCTAATACACACAGTAGATGTTTAGTCAATGTTTGTTTAATTGAAAGCATCTAAGACATGGAGTCAGAAGAATCTAGGTTCAGTCTTTAGCCTTAACATGTGGTATGGGACCCTCTATATAGATCATTTCACCTTTGTAAGTCTGTTTCTTCATTCATAAAGTAAGGAATAATAATCCTTGCCTTGCATACTTTTGAGACCTTTTCTGAAGAAAGAGCCTTAAAACATAGAATTATGAACTATTCAATCAGAACTGAATGAAAAGGACATCCCCCCAAACTGGCCCTTCAGATGCCCACTTCAGGACTTTCAGTGATAAGCACCATTTCCCAAACCGGCCCATTCCATTCTGCGATAACTGTGTTTGTCTTTATGTTGTACATGCCTCATCTGTAAAATAATACTAAGTTCTATAAGGTGATAGGATTCAGAACTAAACTGGAATGAGAGTATCAGTCCAGTCCTTTTATGTTACAGATGAGGAAACTGAGGCCCAGAGTAGGGGAGGGATTTGTTCCTAGACATACAATTTAATAAGTACTTACTCCAGATTCTTTCATCAACACCATGCTAGTTCATGTAGCTGTCATAATAATCTTCTTTGAGACAGTATGGTCGAGTAAATGCAGTGCTAGACTTGGAGTTAGGAAAGACCTGAGTTCAGTTCCTAACTTTGAAACTTACTAACAAATCAATTAACTTTTCAGAGCCTCAATATTCTTATCTGTAAAATAGGGATAATAGTACCTCCCTCACAGGACAGTTATGAGAAAATAGGTTCAAAGTGTTTTAAAAACTATAAAGCCCCATCTTCATGTCAGTTGTTTTTAATACACACTTCTGACCTTGCTGTTCCTCTGATCTAGAACCTCCAAAAGCTTCCTTTCCTCTAGGATAAAATAAGTCTTTGACCAATACTCACTAACCCACTTCTTAGAGATATTCTGAGATCAAATGAGCATGTATGCCATATGTATGGAGATGTACAAAAAGTGCTTTGCTTCCTTCAAGGTCTGTGTAGATGGCATCTGGTAGTCCTGTTATCTATTTCCTAATAGTCACATTTCTGTCAGACAGGCCTGTAAAAATGCTGTGAAGTGTGTGGTGCGAACTATGACAGCCCCCTTGTACATGGGAGGCCATGGCTCCAGAGCTAGTCATTGTTCTAGCTGAGTGTCCAGCACAGGCCTCCCCTATCTCCACACCTCTTCTTTCTGAGGCAGTTTTTGCTGGCATTCTCCTCCAAACACTTTGTTTCATAGTCCTGATCTGTAGGCCCTATGACGACAAGGACTTTGTCTTTTCTAAATGTTACATCTCTCCCACTGCCTGCCCATTTTGTGCATATAATAAATGCTTAATAATGTTTGTTAAATCCACATTCCAGGTTTCAGTGATTCCTGTGAGGTCAAATTTACCACCTTGTATTATGACCCCTTATTTATATTGCCTATTACTGATTTCTACTTGTCCTCTTTTATCCTGGTGCATTTGCACAGGCCATTCCCATACCTGGAATGTATTCCTGCCATATCTCCAGTTGTCTGTTGAAATCTCTCTTCAAGGACAGACTCACAAAATCACAGCCTTTTAAAAGTGGGTCATTATTGATTATCTAGCCCAACCCCAAAGGAATCCTTATGATAACATACCTGATAGGTAACCATCTTCTTCTGAGACCTCACCTCCTAAGGCTGCCAATTGTACTTCTGGACTGCTCTGACTGTGGAGTGTTGTTGCTTTGCTTTTCCCCTGCTATCTGCCCTCACTTTACCCTCTAGACAGCTTCTACCTTGTGTTTCCTTAGGGCCCAACAAAGCAAGTCAAATCCCTTCTCCCCTCAGGTACAAGCCAGCATGTGACCTGGGTCTTCTTTTTAGGCTAATTGTCCCCACTTCCTTCAAATGATCCCTATATATGATGCATATTCACGAACCTTCCCGGTCCTGGTTGCCTTCATCTGTACACTCTCCAACTTAGCAATGTCCTTAAGTGTTGATGTCCTAAACTGACTACAGTTGTCCAGATAAAGTCTATCCAGGGCAGAGTATTGAGGAGCTGTTTTCACTTACCTTCTCCTTTAAAAAAAATCACTCATTTTAAACTTAAATACAAAACGAGAAAAGAAGAAAAACTTTCCATTTGCACAGCAGAACATGAGAGGATTCAATATGAAACAATAAATTTGGATTTCAAGAAAACCTATGTAACAAGTACTGCACATTTTTTTCAAGATACCCAGCTTTTCTGTGCTTACTTCTAGGTTTTCTTTTGTTCTCTGCTGTGCACTTTTTATTTTATCCCCTTCCCACCCCAGAAAAGGCTACAATTAAGCACAAATATATGTATAATATATGTACACATGCATATGTACACACTTATACTTATAAACATACACATATACATATATATAAGACCATACTATGCATATTTCTGTTCTTTCTCTGGAGGTGTGGATAGCATCTTCCTTCATAGGTCCTAGTCTTTCCATGTTTTTCTAAATAAACTAGCTCATCATGTCATGTCTTATATCACAGTAGTATAACATCACAGTCATATATACACACAGCCTGTTTAGCCATTCCCCAACTGAAAGGTATGTATCATTTTAGCCAACTTAATGACTTAGAGCTTTTTTCATGATTATATATAGTTCTGATTTTTTATCGAAAAACTGACTGTTCATGTCTCTTGACCATTTATCAGTTGGGGAATGACTCATATTCTTATAAATTTGACGTACCCCCTTCTTCCCAGAAGCTGTGCTTCTCTTGTTGTAGCTCAGAATTGCATTAGCTTGTTTGCTTCCAAGTCATACTGCTGACTACTTCAGCTTACAGTTAACTAAAACGTGGCACAGTGGATAGAATGCTGGGCCTGGAAAAACGAAGACCTGAGTTAAAATCTAGCCTCAGATACTTGCTAGCTATGTGACCCTGGGCAAGTCACTTAACCTCTGGTTGCTTTGGTTTCTTTAAGTGCAAAATGGGGATAACAACAGCACCTACCTCATGGGGTTCTTGTGAGAATCATATGAGATATTTGTAAGGCACAGTGCCTGGAACATAATAGCCACTTAATAATTGCCCATTCCCATCTATTCTCTAAAAATCCCAGTTTTTTTTTTTTTCAGACAAACTGCTATTTATCCATGCTTTCCCTATTCTGTACTTGTGTAAGATGTTACACTTATCCTTATTGAATTTCATCTCACTAGATTCAGCCCAGTGCTCTCTCTCCCCTGGCAGGATCTTTTTGGGTCTTGATTTTTGTCATTCAGAATATTAACTGTCTCCTCCAGCTTAGTGTCAGCTGCATGTCTGATGAGCATTGTAACTATGCCTTTATATGTCACCGATGAAAGTTTTAAACAGCATGGGGCCAAGCACAAATGCCAGGTGCTTTCTCCTGGAGACCTCTTTCAAAGCTAACATTGAATCATTAATGACTATTCTTTCAATTCAATTATTTAACTGTTCTAAATCTTGCTAATTTTGTATTATCTACTAATCTGTATTCCTTCGTGTTTTCCATGAGAATAGCATGTTGATGCTTTATATCAGATGCTTTGCTAAAATGTAGTTAAACTCTGTTTGTAATATTTCTTTGATCTATCAATTTAGTCCCTCTAATCTCCAATTAAACCATACTGGGTATATGTGATTATTGCTTCTTTTACTAGATGATCATTACCCATTTCTTTAATCCAATTTTTCCAAGAATCAAAGTCAAGTTTGCTGGCCTACAGTTTATGGACTTTTTTCCCCTCCCTATTTGAAGCTGTCCATGGTCTTCTACATATTACTTCCAGTAACTTAGACAAGGCAGCTGATATTTATTAAGATAAAGTGCTTACTATGTACTGAGTACTGGGGATATATGTGTGTGTATATATATCTAAACATATATGTATGTAAAGATTTTATAGACACATGAGCAAGTAGAAACATAGTCTCTGCCCTCAATGAACTTATAAGGAAGACAACACTTAAAAAAAAAAAACCCAACCTGGTAAGTGATAGGGGACGGGCAGAGATTAGAAGATACCCCCAAGGAAGCATAGTGTTAAAGTCTGTAAAGTCAGAAGCCCAGCTGGGATCCAGCCTAGCCCCCTCCCCAAAATGGAACCATGGAGAGGAACTTAACCAGTGGGAGGAAGCTAGCATGGCAGTTAGATGTTCTGAGTTGAAGAGGTCTTAAGTATTGAGGGAACTTCCAGAGTGAGACTGTAACTAAGACTTGGTGTTAGTCAGAAATATAGCTGGGAAGATATCTAAGATAATATCGCTCATCTTACCAGAGGATGTAATTCATCTTGGCCAGGTGACCTGAATTCACAAGAGCAAGTAGATTTTATGAACCTCTTTCCTTACTTTGAGTATGAAGTCTTTGTTAGCTATTTTTCTGTCACTTCTAGTCCCAAGGTCACAGCTGGTAGACAACAGAAGAAAAAAAATAGGTAATAGTTCTGTCTTCTGTCAGTTACTGGTTATCTTCCTGTCCATCTCAAGCAGATGTCTCATCATTTTTGTGATACTCTACTTTCCTCCCAATATTTAAAATTTATCTTTAAATATCCTTTTTTTTAATCTTCATTTTCTTCTCTAGCTTCAGCTTACTCTCAATTTTAGCACTGCTGGTGCAATTAACCTGCTCTAACTTCCATCTTCTGTACATGGCTTTTAAACAACTGAATTGGTGAGTTTTATATCAGTCCCTGAAGACAACTCTCCATTTTCCTCTTCATTCCCACTTCCTTTGTGTTTTCAGAATTTTACATTGTTGAGAGTCCTATCCTCACTGTTTTTCCCTATAGAACTTTGTAGTTCATTAGATCCTGCCTCTCTTTCTCTTAAACTCTTTCAAATGTGCTTTCCCCAAATCTAGGGTACATGTTTGTCCAACTATATCCAACTTCCTCTTCCTTTCTCAAATTTACCTTTAGGAGGAAATTGTCACTTTCCTTGAAAGGTGCCCATCATTTCTACCCCAACATTTCTTCCCTGTTAGTGAAAATCAGATACCGAGTAGAATTTCCTCTTGTTAGTTCCTCCATCCTTTTGCAAGATTAAATTATCACTAAGACAAATCAAGAAGTTATATAAGTTACTTTGCTTTTGGCAGAGAGAGAGAGCGCGCGCACACCCCAACAGATGTCTGCATGTGGTCTTAGCTGTGAGACATGAAACATGCCAGTCTTTAGAGAAGTGAAGATGGATAGCCCACAAAGGGCAATGGATAGGCACATGGTGCCCATGAGCAAGCTACAACATAGCTCCAGTGAAGAACTTTGTAGAGTTACAACAATAAAAGGTGGCACCAGGGAACTATACAAGATGAACTGGACATGTGGCAAGGGATGACAGATAATGCACTCACAGTGTCAGGAGAAATTCAGAAGGGCTTCTAGTACATTGAGTAAGACCCCCTGTAGAAAACTTGAGAGGACATGGACAAGAGATGGGTAGGACTTGGTGGGCTTTGCTATCTCTGTAAACTGAGTATGCCTTTTCCCTCTCTGGATTTTGGTTTCCTTTTATAAATGAGGGCATTGGATTTTTGGTCTTTAAGGTCCCATTGATTCTTTGTTCTTTCCTCCCACAGGAATTACATGCAGCCTCATCTTCATGTACATATTCTGCACAGACTGTTGGCTGATTTCAGTACTGTATTTCACATGGCTGGTTTTTGACTGGAACACCCCAAAGAAAGGTACTTAGTCCCTAGTCTTGCTATTTGCTAGAGGATCTGCCTTTCCCCCCTGAATCTCACATACAGGGAAAGTCATTTCCCACAGATTCAGAGTAGGAAGGGACTTCAGAGATTGTCTGGTCCAACCTATACCTGAGCAGGAGTCCTGTCAAAAGATTCCTGACAAGTGTCTGAATACCTTTAGTGATGGATGGCTCATTGCTTCTTAAGATACCCCATTTCACTTTTGGACAGCTGGAATTAGGAATATTTTTTCTTTATTTTAAGCTGAAACCTTTCTATAGCTTTCCCTATTTCCAGTTATGCTTCAAATCATTCATCATCCCAAGTGTTCCCAAGTCTTTTCTTCTTTAAAAGGCTAAACATCCTCAGTTGTTCACCCAGTTCTCCTATTGCCCAGACTCCAGTCTTCTCACCCAGCTGTTTGTGATTGTCCTTCCTGAGATGTGGTGCCCAGGTCAGAACCTAGAACTAATAGGTGAAATATGTCTAGGGTCTCTTATACCTCACCTTTGTCCCATAATCTATCCTCTGTGCCTCCACTCAGCTTCATAACATGGGTTATTCTCTTCTTCCTAAAGGTGGCAGGAGATCAAAATGGGTGAGAAATTGGGCTGTGTGGAGGTATTTCCGAGATTATTTTCCCATCCGGGTAAGTGTCTTTAAATGCAGTAAACATTTACTTTTCCTGTCCTTGTATCCCCGAGGGGGGCACTCTTTGGGGCCTTAGTGTTCATTGAGGTCTCTTATCTACAAGGCACCAGGGGAGAGACATGATCCCTTTCCCCATGGAGTTCACAGTCTAGTAGTGGATACTCCTAGTAACAGCATATATACCGAGTGCCTAAGAGGCTCTGAGATGTCTGTTGGGGAGGGAAGCAGGATCACACCTGAATAGAGGGGATTAAAGACAGCTTCCTAAGAAATGCTTCTGTGAGTTTGACTTTAAAGAATGGGGGAGAATTCAGTAGGTGATGGAATTAGTGAGGGAGGTCATTCTGGCATGACAGCAAGCTGGTAAGGGAAGGCCTAGGGGTAGTACAGTTCAGACATTGTGTGGAATGGAAAGAACATTGGATTTGGAGTCAGAAGACCTCAGTTTTTGAGGAAGTGTTGTTATATGTGACTTTCCATGACACATTTCCTCTCCCTTAGCCTCAGTTTCCACCTCCCCTTTCCTCCTATAGAATGAAGAGGTTGAGTTAGATGGTATTTAAGGTTCCTTACAGCCCTAAGGCCAAACTAAGGATTGAGAATAACCTAGCCTGTGCTTGAATACTCAGCACAGAAATTCAGTTAAGTGTTGGGTGAGATTGTGGGGAGTGGCAAATGAACTTCCAGGCTCTGAGATTCCCAAATGCAATTCTCTAAGACAAGTTATAGAGCAGGTGCTAACTTGCCTTTGTACAGGGTGTGCCTTGAGGAGAGTTCCTTATACCAATGAAATCACAGATCCAGTGGGGAAAAAAAAAGCCATGTTAACCTTGAGAGACCATGAAGATACTGCATAGAGAACAGAAGTGGGACAGTTGAAGTATTGGTTTCAGATTCCAGAAGACCTGGGTTCAGGTCCTGCCTCATGACTGTGTGACCTAGGGCAAGTCACTTACCTACAATGCCATGTTCCACTCTCTAAGACTAGAAGAGGACTAGTGGATTGGGAGATGGACCTAGAATTAGAAAGATCTGGCTTCAAAGCCCGTATCAGACACTTAGCTAAGTGTTGGTAACAAAATGTAACATACAGAATGGTCCCTGCCCGCAAGGAGTATTCTAGCTGAGGAAGTCTGAGCATGGGGGCATCCTCAGGGAGAGGAGACAGACAGACAAGGAGTCATGTGGGCAGTCCTAGTTGAAGGCAGGACAAGAGGAAAGCTCCGTTCTCACAAGCACAGACACTGCTGCTTCCTCTTTAGTGCTCCTTTCTGTTGGGGAAGGCCAAGAGCCCTTGGAATGCAGAACATGCCAGTTCTCAGAGTGAGACATAAAGTTGGTGTTCCTCACTGGGGATCACATCACCGGGGGTGAGGTGGTCTTTCCGGCAGTGTTGAGCACCTTGTCCTTGAAGACACAGATCCCATGGCCATTAGGATGATTCTGGGCTTCCAGCCTTCCCCTGGCAATGCTGGCGGTGGTTCCCCTCCCTCATGGCTAGAGCGAGGAGTAGTGGGGTGGGTATCAGGAAGGAGAAAAGGAGCACAAATGACCCCTCAGGTAGGATACAGTTTTCTGCTGGGCTTTTGTAGAGACTTAGAGCTGCTTTTCCTTAATGTGCCTGGCCCCTGCTCCCAGTGTAAATGATCCAGTATTCTGAGAATAGCACTGGAACATTCATAGGAAATCCAGTGTTTTCCAGCCTTTTTATGTTCAGAAGGTTCATCCTCTGGTCAGAGGGGTTGGAGCAAGGAAGAAGCAGATTCTCTCCTTCACCCCAATCAATTTCCTTCCAGGCTTAGGGGCTTGGCTGAAGCTGCTCTATCCTCTAGGCTCACCTGCCACTATACTAATTCTGAACTAGCTTATTACTGTTTATATGCTACCTGCAAGATAGCTTTTCCACTAACCTCATGGACATCCTGTGAATAGTACTGTCATTTCACCCAACAGGCTAAAAGTGTTTTGTTCTTCCAAATGGACTGAGTACTTTTCACACCCAGTTTAATTCCTCTGGTTAATTCAGAAGAGGTATTCTCATCGGATAAAAGTGTCAAAGTATAGTACTTGTTGCTGTAAGTGCTAGATACAATATGTGGCACATCTTGAGGATTCAGTCATTTCAGTCATGTCCAACTCTTTGTGACTCCATTTGGGGTTTTCTTGGCAAAGTGGTTTGCCATTTCTTTCTCCAGCTTATTTTACAGATAATAAAACTGAGGCAAACAGGGCTAAGTGACTCGCCCAGGGTCACACAGCTAGTAAGTGTCTAAGGCTAGATTTGAACTCAGGAAGAGGAGTCTCGAGGGGTCTTCCTGACTCCAGGCCTGGTGCTCTATGCACTGTGGCATCACCTAGCTGGCCCATGTGGCCCATAGTAAGTGCTTAATAAATGCTTATTAATGATGGTGATAACAGACTGCTGATCAAGACCATGGCCAGCCAGGATTCCTGAAGCCTGATAATGGACAGAGAGGTGATGGATTCAAGATGCTGAATAAGACACCAAGGTTCAGACTGTTGTGTACAGTACAGGGGAGGGGGAGAATTGATTTGGTCTAGTTTTATATTTGTTTGATTTTACGTGAGATGAGGGTAACTGATTGGTTCATTTAACCTCTATTCTTGTGTTATTCTGTTTCTGTGTGACGTTGGGCTAGTCACTCCCTCTCTGTTGGTCTCAGTTACTTTCTTTTTTTTTTTAAGTGTGTGTGTGTGTGTGTGTGTGTGTGTGTGTGTGTGTGTGTGTGTGTGGTGGGGGTGGGGGCTGACCTCAGTGATCTCAAAACACCCTTCTACCTGTAGAGGCTAAAAGAGGCCTCTAGCCCTTTTATGTTTCAGTTTCCCCAACTGTACAATGAGAATAATAAGAGCACTTACCTTATGGGGTGATTGTGAGAATAAGACTATCCATTTGACTGCCTGAGGGCTTTTTATTATTTTTTTTCTTGGCCCTGAACAAGTCACTTAATTTCACTGGATTTCAGTTCCTCATCTAAAAAGTAGAGATTGGACTAGATGACCATTAAGGTCCCTTCTAGCTCTATATTTGTGATCCTTTGAGCTGTTTTCTTCTCCCCACTTCATCATAGACTCTGACCTTAATTGCAGAACAAGAGCAAAGAAACAGTTGACTTATGGGATATGCTAAGTTTATATTCATAACCATTCAAGCATCCCTGAGAAATGCAGGATATGCTATAGACCAGAGTTCAGGTAGTAAGTGCTGTGAGAGTCCCAAGAAAGGAGAAGGTTGTGGGGGCTAGAGTGGGACCAGAGGGAAGTGGGAAGGAGGGGGTCTTGAAGGATAGATAGGATTTGGAGGGGAGGAGAGAAGAAAGCATTCCTGGTCCAAGTTGTCTTGCCAGATTGTACAGTTTGTATTTCCTCCAGCCTGATTTATATGAGGCCTTAAGATTTACAAAGAATACAGAAAACTCTATGACATGGTCAGTGCAGGCATTTCTATCGCTATTTTGCTGGAAATTGAGACCTAGAGAAGTCAAAAATTTGCCAGAAAATGGCTAGCAAGTGTGGAGCACATGCTCTAGCCCAGATATCTACTGTACCATATTGGCTCCCAAGGGATGAATTGTTATGTCATCCAAAAGGATTCTCCACAGGACTGCTTTAAAAAGAGCAGATTTCCCTTAATGTCATTAAAAATAGGGTTCAATATCTAGGTAATTTACCAGTAATTATGTAATTACTGTGTAAAGTAAAATTTACCTGTGTGTTCTTTGACTAGAAAAAACATGAAAGTTTGAGACTAAATAAATCGGGTTCAAAGTTCCCTTGCAAGGACATTTGTGATAGTTGAGAATAGTGAGTGGCCTTTGATTCCCTGCCCACCCCAGGTCTAAAACTGTGGTTCTGTGATCCTGAGGTGTGGTTGGTTCCCTACTGACAAGAAGTGGAAATGAAATTCAGAGAAGGAGTTCCCTGTAGGTTGTAGTGAAAATGGAAGGCTTTCCTGAAGAAGCAAGACTTGATATGGGTGGCCTTTGAAGGGTAGGTAGAGGGCATGGGAAGAAGAATCTGATGGTGCATGACCTCGGAGAAAGGTGTAGCTTAGTCTCCTCTCTTCCAGGACATTCTCCTAAACAGCTTGGTCCCACATTAATCCTCTCTACTCCCAGTTCCCATAGCACTGAGAACTTTGGCTCTGATGACCATGCCAAGGAGAACAGATGGAAGGGTGCTTGGAATACTGTAAGAGCTAAAAGTAAATCAGATCTTAGGACTTAAAAAGGACTTTTAAAACCATTTAGTCCAGTCTCCTTGTTTTATAGATAAGGAAACTAAGGCTCAAGAGAAAAAGTGAATTGCCCAGAGTTCTACCATGTGGTGGCTGAACTGGGATTGAAACCGAGGTCCTCTGACTGCAAGTTGAATGGCTTTTCTGTTCTGCCAGGAGTGTGTGGTGTTGCTTCTTGTAATGCTTCTAGAAGGACAGATAAGAACTCCAGTATATGATTGCCCATCAGACATTTGGTTCACTATGTGACCCTGGACTAGTCATTTTACTTCTGGCTTCAGTTTTACCATCTGTGAAATGAAGGTGATAATTCTTGCCTTTCTCTACCCTGCTCCTGCCCCATCCTGCCTCCATAGGCAGTTAAGTGGCACTGGCATGGAGTCAGAAAGGCCTGAGTTCAAATATGGTTTCAGACACTTACTAGCTGTTCGACCTTGAACAAGTCATCTTACTTCTGCCTCCGTTTCCTCATCTTAAAATGGAAATAATAATCACAACTACCTGCCAGGGTGTTTGTGAGGAACAAATGAGATGATGCCATAAAGCGCTATATAAATGCTCACTTGTTATTCCTTTAAGAGCTTTGTAAGCCTTCAAACATTATAGAAACAGCAGGTTTTGCTGGTGTTATTTCATGGGTTATCTTGATCAACATACTCACTACTTTGTAGAAAACTATTTTGATAAGCCCTCCCAAGCTTAGCCAGTCTGTTCCCTGACGACAGTGTATCTCTGGGTTGGCAGGACCTACCAGAGCTTAGGCCTTCTCAGAATGCACAGGGACTATCAGAACACGAGGCACCTGAGCATTATTTGTATGGAGGAAAAAGAGAAATAGAGATGGAGCAGGAAGTGGAACCTAAGTGCCAATGACCTGCATCCCCGAGTTGAGTGAAAACCTTTTTTTTTTTTTTTTTTTGTCATTTTCAACTCATCCCAGTCAAACAGCAGAAGGTCCTTGCCTTGGATACATCAAGCCAAGATCCAGGAAATCCCAGACTCTGGGCTTTGTTTTTGCCATGTACCTATTGAAAAGTAAACATCACTTCTCCTGCTGTGCTGCTTGTATTCCAAGCAAGTGACAGGACTTTGGGATTCTAAAGGGCAGGGACTGATGTTGGTTGTCATTATCCTCTTTTGGGTCTTTCTGTCCCTTCCTCCTCATGTGATTAGAAGAAAAAACACTACCCTGGCCTTTGTCCCTGGCAAGAGCCAGGTAGGTCTGTGGGAATGGATGCTTTGGGAGATGGGTCCTGGAAAGGGCATATGAGATATGCAAAACAGCCAGTGCTATGAGGTTTTCCCCAGAGTATCTGTCTTGCCCTGGGGGTGGAGGAGTGGGGAATGAAGGAGTGACCAATGATGGTATCTCCTTTCAGAGCATTCTCTGACATAGCCTGGTCAGCCTTGTTTATAGTCCTCAACAACAGAGGGAAGGGAGGTCAGCTCAAGGGCTCTAGGTCCCACTATGTTTTGTTTTCCCCTATCTGGGTTGGCATAGGTAGCTGGGCTCGGCTTCTCCCTCCCCTAGAGGCCTGTTGTGGCCTCTAGTAATATTGTCACTTATATAGCATCTTGAGATTTAAAAAGTACTTTTTCATATATTATCTCATCCAAAAAGGTCACAAAATAGAAAAGATGTTAAAGTAGATGGTCTCCAAAGCCCTTTCCAGGTCAAAAGCTGTGATCCTGTGACTTGGAGTCCGGTTACCAGGAAGTTTAAATTCTGAGCTCCACACTTAAAGTCACACGACAATGAACAAGTCACTTCATCACTCTGGGTTTCCTTCCTCATCTGTAAAATGGGGATAGTGATTCTTCAACCACCTATCTTAGAAGGTCATGATAAAGAAAGCTCTCTATGTGAGCTTTGGTTGTGTGGGGAAGGAGGAGAAGGGATAGATAGAAATGAAATACAAGGGTTATCCAATTATTAACTTATTAATTTTATAATTATTAGTTTTATCATTATTATTGGTGTCAATATGTTCAGACTCAGCCTGTGACTGAGAAAGAGAACAAAGGTAAATGAAACTAACATAAGGCTGAGTGGTTGGTCTGTGTGGCCCCTGTGGGCAGAATCAGAATGAGTGGGTTAAAGTTGTCCGGAGCCAGAATTTTCTAGCATCCAGAAGAGCTGTCTAGTAAAGTAACAAGTTCCCTAAAAATGTAGTAGTACTTAATATTACTGGAGATCTTCGAACATGGATCCCAACTGTGTGTCATACTATTAAGGAGATTTCTGTACTTGGTGAGAGATTGTACTAAATGCTTTCCAGATGTCCTTTCCAGCTCTGAGATTCTATTATTAAGTCTTTCCCTTTCCCCCAACTCTTTATCCCAGCTGGTGAAGACTCACAACTTGCTGACAACCCGGAATTACATCTTTGGGTATCACCCCCATGGTATCATGGGCCTGGGGGCCTTCTGCAACTTCAGCACCGAGGCTACAGAGGTTGGAAAGAAATTTCCTGGGATCCGGCCTTATCTGGCAACTTTAGCTGGGAACTTCAGGGTCCCTGTGTTAAGAGAATATTTAATGTCTGGAGGTAAGAAAATGAAAAGGTAATGCATCCTTCCCATGTCCTTGCAAGACAATCCCAAATAGTTTTACCTTTTGCTTTTTCTCTGCACATACCCACCAAGTCCTTTTTAGGGACAGGATGCCCTTAGTGTGTTCCTTGACTCCATCTTCACAGGTCAAGGATGAGCCTTAAGTTGCCCAAGTTCCTTCACTTTCCCTATCTGTAAAATTAGATAATTGTACTAGAGGATTTCTGAGATCCTTCTATCTCTTAAAAATTCTATTTATTCTATTCTAAATTTTCTAAGATTTTGCCCTGTCCCAAGCCTATTCCTATTCTGGGACAGGGCCTTAAGAGCAGTATTGTACAATGGAAAGGGGATGGGATTTGGAGTCAATGGACCAAGGTCCAAACCCCAGCTCTTCTACTTACTGACTTGTGTTTTTAAACAAGTCATGTCCCCTTTCTAGACCTCAGTTTCTTTATTTGTAAAATTGTAAGGTCCATTTTAGATCATAGATTATACTCCTTATCTATGCCAACTGGTTTCCCTGACTTACAGTCCCAACTAAAATCACACCTTCTATAGGAAGCCTATCCTGATTCACCCTTAATTCTAGTGCCTTTGTTAATTACTTTTTTAAAGAATGTTTTTATTTTATTATTTCTCAATTACATTTATAAATAATTTTTAGCATTCATTTTTTAATAATTTTAGAGTTCGGAGTCAGAAGGACCTGAGTTCAGATCCGGCCTCAGACACTTAACGCACACACAAACAAAAACCTAGCCGTGTGACCTTGGGCAAGTTACTTAACCCCAATTGCCCTCCAAAAAAAAAAAGCAAAAAAAAATAATAATAATTTTAGAGTTCTAAATTTTTTCCTTCCCTTACCTCCCCAACTCCTTGAGAAGGCAAGCACGTTGATATAGGTTATACATGTACAGTCCTGTAAAACATATTTCCATTTGCCTTGTTGCAAAGAACACAGACCAACAAAAATCCTTCTCTGTTAATCATTTCCAATTTATCCCATATATAACTTGTTTGTACATTGTTGTTTGCATGTTATCCTCCTCGTTGGACTGTGGGCTCCTTAAGAGCCAAGGTTGTCTTTTACCCTTTTTTGCATCATTGGGGCTTAGCATTGTGCCAGGCACATACTAGGCAATTAGTAAAAATTTACTAAATTTTAACACATTGGGTTAGTGCATTAAGTTTCATAAAGTACTTAGCTGATAACAATCCTATGAGGGAAGTAGCATTTTCTCTAGAGGTGGTAGTAAGGTAGTAACAGTAATAAGTATCTCCATTTTACACATAAGGAAACTGCAGCTGAGAAGTTAAGTGACTTGTCCAGTGTCTCACAGCTAGGATGTTAGAGCTGAAACTTATCCTCAGGTCTCCTGACTCCAAGACTTAGCGCTCTTTCTACTGTGTGGTATAGCTGCTTCTCAGAGGACAGTGACTTGTCTGTGTTGTGCCTTTGGAGCCTCTCATCTCAGTTCCCAGGGACTTCCTTCTTATTTCTTGTTGGGGAGCATCCAGGGTACCTCTTTCCATCCCCTTCTCTACTTGAGAGACGCAGTCCTGTGCTTTGTCAGTTTCTAGCTATCTCTACCCAAAGTGCCATTATAAGGTGTGCTACAAATCAGTACACAGATGTTGATTAAGTGTTTGTAGTTGGGGGAATCCAGCCCTTGAGGAGAAAGGTACGCTGGATTTAGATAAGATATAGTTTATGCCCTCATGGAACTTGGTCTTACAGGGAAGACACAAACAAGCATAGTTCTACCACCACACTATTACATAATTATGGTGTTCCAGAAAGAGGCAAACCAATTATTACATGAGGTTCATGGGGTTGATTAAAAGGGCATTACTAGAATTTATGGATCAAAAAAGGTAAAAAAAAAAAGAGACCAGTGATTGTCAACGTACAGAGTCCAAGAATCTTCCCAAAGAACCCATAATATGGCCTTATAGGATAGTACAGTTTGTAGGTTGTACAGCCTCAGTTAGCACATAGTCCTGATGGCCACAGAGCCCCTCCATCTTGCCTTGGAAGAGCCCAGCATATCCTTTCCCTAGATTTCCCCTAGAATTTGCTGAACTAATTTAGCCATTGAACATTTTGCGTAATAGAATATATTGTTGGACCCATAGGTAGTTCTAATTTAGAGTGAAGGAAGGACTGAGGGTTTGAAATTACTCCCAAGAGAAAGAGGAACTAGAGACCTTTGAGACTAAAACTGGAAACTTGGCCTTTTTTCACCAATGCCATCCTCTGTTGTCTTATTTTGGTGTAAAGGTGACCCTGGGTTCTCAGAAGTTGTGTCAGCCAAGCACAAACTCTGGTGGAACCTGCCAATTTTTAGAAAGGCCCCACATCACTTTGGTCTTGATGGCAGACTTATATCTTTTATTCCAGGCCTAGCTTAACAGCTAACTTCAGGGAGGCTCATAACCAGTCTGGCTGACGGGTATTAAAGTTTTCAGCTATAGCAGCTTAAGGAAACTGTATACTAATTGTAGCATCATTGCCATCTGTGCCAGTGGGTGCCTGGGAAGGTACAGATTCTTAAAATCTTAAAAGTGTCATAGTAAAAAACTAGCACACATTTTAGAAAATAGATAATTTCATATTCCAGATGGGAAAAATAGCACTGTTATCATTTGGAGCACCAGGGAACCCTTGCCAACATGGCCTTATAAGATCCCTTCTTTCTATGCCACTGTTCTAAAACAAGTTAGATTTGGCCAATCCACTATAACACTGGACAAATCATTCAGCCTCTCTGGTCATCATTTTCTCTTTTCTAAAATGGGGATGCCCTGCCTGCACCATAATGGTTGTAACATTCAAATGAAATCATGGACATTGAAAATGCTTTGAAAAGATTAGAGTCATAGAATATTAAATTTAGAACTGAACTGAAGCAAAGTAAGTGACTTCAGTCAGTACACCATGCATTTATTAAATACCTGCCGTGTATTAGGCACTGAGATTACAAAGAAAAAACAAAACCGCTCTTGCCCTCAAGTAGTTTATATTCTCTCTCTCAGTGGAGAGAATGAACATACATCCACATATAAAACATTTTCAGAATAAATGCAGTGTAATACTTTACAAAGATCACACAGCCAATAAGTGACAAAGCTGGGATATGAGCCCCAAGTCTTCTAATGTTAAGATCCATCTGGAGGTACCAGAGCCCGGAGAGTGAAGCCTGGATGACCAGGTAGGGGATGTTGGAGAGGGAACTTGTGTTTAGCTCCTGATATTTTTCTGAATTCTTGGAGAAAAAATGGAAGGAGTGCTGGATTTGGAGTAAAGGGACCTGGATTTGAATTCCAGCTCTGATGCTTATTTCTAGCATGACTTGGACAAGCCTCAGTTTTTGTATCTAAATTTGAGGGAGTTGGATTTGCTGGAAAAATGGAAGGTCCCTTTTCAGATCCCTAAATTCCAAATGAGTCTCTGGTCTGTGATTCTTGTTCTGATGCTGCCCCCTAATGGAATTTTGAAGCCATAGCCATAGTTGGCACCTAGCCCCTTAACTTTTCTCTTTTTCCAAAACTGTAGTTAGCTGTGTTTACGAGACCCTGTGGATGGATCAAGCCCTGGCTCATCTACGGTCCTTCACCCCAGCAAGATTCACTATGGCCCACAGTTCACCATGTGCACACATAACTCAATATAGTCATGTCCACTTACTACTAGTGAATGTGGCCTAGTCATTTACTAATGATGCATCTTTGTGCCCTCATCTGTAAAATGATAAAAAATGTTAATGATATCTGTATAGAGAATATATAAATATAAAGTGATATATATGAAATATATTGTATATGTCTGTGTACGTATGCATAGCTGTATATATATAACGTATATGTATGTGTCTATAGATATAGATATATAGATGTATATATACAATCTGCCTCATGGTTATAGTAAAGAATCTCTAAACTGCTTGAAAAATCTATTATTTTTATAACCGTTATTAGATGATGAAATGTGGTGTAGTGGCAGAGGAAGTTTTGGAATTGGGAAGACCTGGACTTAATTCCTGCCTTGGGCACAGAGTAGCTGTGTGATCCACTATGGATGGGTCATTTAGTACCCAGAAGGACTCTTTAAAACTTAAGTTCCAGATGATCTGTGTCCATGCAAGGGAGCTTCCACATGAGGGGTTCGTTGCCCTGATGGAATTACAGGACTAGACCAAAAAAATGTTTTCTACTGATATCCTCTTAGCTGACCACTGGCTTCCCCTTTGACTCTGCTTCTCTATAGAAGTGTGAGGATAATGTACCAGTTACCTCCCAGAACTTCGTTGAGGAACAAGTTTAAAAATAGAATAAGTAGAGGTGTCTCGCCCTGGGGCCAGCAGAACCCAAAGCACTGCTGACTTCCTCATGGATGACGCTCTTCTGCCACAGGTATCTGCCCTGTCAACCGTGACACCATTGACTATCTGCTTTCCAAGAATGGGAGCGGCAATGCTATCATCATTGTGGTGGGGGGTGCTGCCGAGTCCCTGAATTCCACACCAGGAAAGAATGCTGTCACTCTGAAGAACCGGAAGGGCTTTGTGAAGCTAGCCCTGAGACATGGGTGAGCAGGCTGGGAAAAAGAGGGCAGTGGCCAGGAAGTTGGGTGATTTTCTTAGCTGTGGGACCTTATTCAAATCATTTCCCATCTTTCAGACTCAGTTTTTTCCTATGTAAAATTACAAGCTTGGACTACCCAAGGCCTCTCTGTAGTTCTGATTTTCTGTAATTCCTTTGGTCCCTGCAGCCACCTTGTGTTGAGTTAGGGAGTTAGGAGTGGGGAAGATTATCTCAATTTTGCAAATGTAGAAACTAAACCTTAGGAAGGACCATAAAATGTCAGGACTAGAAGGGCTTTGCTTAGTATGTGGAACATAATCTAAGCCAGAAGAAACCAAAGAGATCTTCTAATTCACCTATTCTGTCTTTTATAGGTGAAGAAAATGAGGCCTAAAGAGGAGGGGGGTGACATATCTAAAGTCACACATTGTTATTTTTAGTTTTATTAGGAAATGAACTTTGAAGGTATGACAAAGACTTGAAAGTTTCTTCGGTGTTTCTTTTCCTCTAGAGCTGACTTGGTTCCCATCTATTCTTTTGGGGAGAATGAGGTTTACAAGCAAATAATCTTTGAAGAAGGTTCATGGGGCCGATGGGTCCAGAAGAAGTTCCAAAAATACATTGGCTTTGCTCCCTGCCTTTTCCACGGTCGGGGCTTCTTCTCTTCCAATACTTGGGGCCTAGTGCCATACTCTAAACCCATCACCACAGTTGGTAAGTGGGGTTGAGGATAGGGCAGGGGTGGGGATGAAATATAACCACCCAAGTAGAACTTGAAGATCCAGCAGAATAAATCGTTTCACAGACCCTTTTGTCAGGGCTGGGAGTAGGGTTGGCCTTCCTTGGATTTAGTCACAAAGCAGGAGAGGTACAGTGTGCTCTCGAGAGCCCTGAATTTATAGCCAGAAGTCCTCAGTTGAAATCCTGCCTCTGCTACTTACTAGCTTGGTGCCTAAGGAAGCCTTTTTAATCTCTCTGGGCCTCCACTCCTCCTCTGTAAAATGGAGATAGTCTTAGCATGGTATATGGAGAAGACCCTGGGCTCAAACCTCACCCCTGACACTCAGCACCTGTGTGACTTTGGGCAAGTCATTTAAACCTTCCTTTGTCTCAGTTTCCTCATCTGCATAATTGGACAAAAATCGGACTTTTATGCTGCCTTTGCACAACCTACCCTCTCAAGATTGTTGAGGAAATTCTTTGTAGACCACCATAGTAATGTAAAGATTGAAATAGTAGAGAGCTAAAGTTAAACTCAGACAGTGACTCTCTGCCAGCTTCTTGAAAACAAACGAGCAGAGTAGGGCCTGAACCTCAAAGTGGATCAGTAAACAAACTTATCAAGCACTTACTGGTGTCAGGCATTGGGCTAAGCACTGGGAAGACAAAGGTCATCCTCTAAGAGATTGTGCAAGTTAAGTCTGGGAAAGTATTTCTCATACCACCAAGGGCGAAATAAGGAGGGAAAGTTAGGGGGATAGAAGAAGCAGGCTAAGCTTGGGGCCCCCTGAAGATCCATTGCTGCACAGATTGTCCAAGTTGGAAGGGACCTTCTCTTGACTTCATTTTATAGTCTCCTTTAAACAGTTGTAAGCTCCTTTAGTAGACTCTCCATCTAGTTTCAATTCACCTTTATTTCACCCTACTTTGTACACTCTATATTCCAGCCAGACTAGACCATTAGCTATTCTTCAAACCTTCCCCACAACCCTGCCTCTGGCCATACATGCTGACCATCCTACCTGCCTGGAATTTACTGCCTCCTCTTTTCTGTCTGTTTGAAATTCTTTTCTTTGAAAGATCAGTGATAAAGTTGAAAGGACACCCTATTTGAAAGTTAGGACTTCTGGTGTCTGCACCCACTTTTCATGGTGGTATATTGCTGTGTCACAAGTGAATTTCCCTTTCTGGACTTCCGTTTTCTTACCTGTAAAATGAGTAGCTTGCACATAATGCCAGGTGAAACAGGTAGTACAAGTATTATCCTTGTTTATGTAGTTGGAGGGGGGGCATTTACTCTCAAAGAAAGAGGTGTGTAACTTACTCGTGGTCATATAGCCAACATGTATATGACATGCCATACCTCTTTTTTAAAAAATTTTTTTGGTCTTTATTAATTTGTTTGTTTACTTTTAGTTTTACAGGATTCAATTCCACAGTTCTTTGAGTTTCAAATTTTCTCCCCCTCCTTCCCCTACCCCTCCCATGGCAGCATACAATCAAGTATAGGATCTGAAAATAGTTTCACATTAGGTATTAGTCAGGTTACAAAGAAGGAGCCATACATCTTTTTTGTGCCTTAGTTTCTCCATCAAAAAAATGATGAACCAAGACTCAACTTCATATATCTTCTAACTCCCAAGACTAGTGTCCTTTTCATTAGACCACAAAACCTTTCCAGTTGTGACATTGTATAATGAAAAGAACATTGGACAGGAGTCAGGGTACCTGGGTTTGAGTGTTAGGTCCCACTTTTCTAGCTGTATAGGCCTCATTTTTGTCTTTTGTACCATAAATAGTATTTGTGCTACCTACCTTCATGGGCCTATTATGTGGAAAGGGCTTTAGGAAACATTGTAAAAGTAATAGCTCACATTCCTTTGGTGCTTTAAGATATACAAGAGATTTTCCTCTCAGTAGCCACAAGGATTATTCTTATCCCTTTTTCACGATGCAGAAACTAAGGCTGAGAGGTGAAGGGACTCTTCCGCACATCAGGGCTACAAGCATTAGGGGCAGATTTATTTGAACTTGGATTATTAAAGTTTAGCCCTGGAAAGGATTTTAGAGGTAATCAGGTCCAACCCTTCATTTGACAGTTGAGGAAACATGTGAATTGACTTTGCCCAAGGGTACACAGATAGTAAATAACTGGATTGGAAACTTAAGCTCGGGTCCTTTGACTGTAAAACTGAAGCTTTTTCCTCTTTCTTCCCTCTCTTGGTTACTAGTATTATATAAGCAATGAGTTTGGGGGTGCGGGAGCTGTGGGCAGGAGGTTGGCCTAGCAAGGCTTTTAACAAAATACCTGATAACATCTTTCTCTTGACAGTGGGTGAACCCATCACCATCCCCAAACTTGAGCACCCAAGCCAGAAGGACATCGACCTATACCATGGCATGTACATGGAGTCCTTGGTGAAACTCTTTGACAAGCACAAAACTAAGTTTGGTCTTCCTGAGACAGAAGTTCTGGAAGTGAACTGAGTGGACTGGGCTGGTGGCGGGCAGCGAGTGGCCTCCCCCTCGGGGAAGAGTCAGCCTCAAATCATTTTTCTACCAAGTTCTCAAGTGCTTTTTGTTCTGTAAATTTGGAAGCCTCATGGGTGTCCGTGGGTTATTTAAAAAAAATTATAATAACAAAATAATTTTGTTAAAATATTACAATGTTAGGTCTTTTTTAAGGAAAAAATGGTGAATGTATCCAAACTCTCTTGCTTCTAGTCCATCCCACTCTGAAGAGCTGATTTTTTCTTGGCTTCTCCCCACATTTCTCATCCTGATCCCTCCTTCCATCCTCAAAAACCAAAAAGAGCTACCTCCCTATTTAATTAGGAGGAGGAGACCAGGACTGTATTTGAAAGCATCTTGCATATGAAGTTAGAGGAAGCTGGACTCAAATTCAAACTCTGCAGTATACTTACCTTGGGCGATTCTCATGTTGCCTAAAGTCAGCTTCCACCCCTATTAAAATGATGGGGCTAGACCAGATAAGATCTAGCATCCTTCCTAGCCTAAGGATCTTATAATCCTATAAAGCTTCACCCAAGACCTTAGAGAAACATTTTTTTCAATCCCACCACATTCTTTTTGCCCTGTCCCCAGCCCTAGTGTATTCACATTGATGTGAACTTGTCCCCCAACATGACAGCCCCTACTTCTATCTGATCTTAAAGCAGGGAAACTGATGACCCTCTAATTCAATCCAGCTGCCACTGACCCTGACCTGTATTGAACAAATGGGGTGTACTTTTGTGTGATTTCATTCAACAGAGAACTGCCTTCCCAAGGTAGAGATGGTAACATGTAGTTGAGGAAATTATTGATGTTTTATTTCTTCTTGTCAGTTTGGGGGAGTGGAACTGGAAGCCCTGGGACTGGAAGGGGCCTGAAAACTACCATTTACTTTTTGAGATTTTTTTGCATAGTCCTCACCTTCCCTCCACCCCCCAGCTCTTTCTCTCACACATAGATTGGTGGAAACATAACCTATTGATGCTATCCCCCCTTCTTCCCATCCCACATTCCCCCTTGTTAAATATTTCCCTTTCAACTCTGGATGTCACAGGAAACCAGGCCTGGCATGAAGTCCTAACTTACTGCCTGAGTGACCCTGGCCTTGTCATTCCACAGATTTAGGCCTCAGTTTCTACTTCATTATGCAGAGGATAGGGACAGAAATACACTATTGGGGCTTGTGAGCTCCTTCTTGGAGGGGGAAATACAATTCAGCTCCTGTAATAGGAGAAAAACCGTGTGGCCTGAGTGAAATGAGTCTCTATATAGAACCAACCCCTGGGCCCAAGCTGTGCCTTTGATAACAGCTAAAACTTTACACAGGGGTACTCTCCCTTCCCATTTCTGTGTCTGAATGAAGATTTGACCTCAGAGCATTACTTCATTCAGGGCCTGAAGGCCAAAGCTCATGTCTGTGTCATTAGTTATACGTGTGATCTTGGGCAAGTTACCTTCCTTCCTTGGGCCTCATTTTCCTGCTATATAATGAGGAATATGGATTAGTTAACCTCTTAAATTCTCTTCCAGTGTCAATCCCTATGATCCTTTCATCTATGTGCCTTTGCAGAGCAGGGGGACCAGAGATGCCTTTTCATATCCCAGCACCTTATGGCAAAATGAGCCTGTATGTATATGTTCTCTCTTCGTAGTTCTGAAATCATTGTGCCATATCAAAACTTTTGTACAAATTTATAAAAATAAACTTTGGTTGGGACTAGTGTCTTTCCTGTGGCGTTTAGTCTTTCTCTTGGTGGAGAGGAAGAGGAGGTTTTATGGCATAGTGGGAGTGGAGGAGCCTAGGAAAAGAGGCCTCTGGCTGGTGAGGCTGGACCCTGGGCTGGAGTACAGATGATGTACATTTCTACAAGGCTTTTATCACCAATCCTACAAGAGTAGGTGGTGCAAATGTATGCAGTTTACAAATGAGGAAACTGAGGCTCAGGATGACCTAGCTTAGGGGTGAGCTTAGGCCTCTGTCCTCTCTTGACTTCAAACTCAGCCCTTTGTTTCTTTCTACCAGTAGAGAGTCTTGCCTGGATAATCAGCGAATTAATTAAGACTTAAGGTACATCTCCTGCTTGCATGCTCTACCCTAGGTGCTATGTATGGGTCAGACAGGAGGAGGATCTGTGATCCCTACCCTTTAAAAGGATTTTCTCCCTCCAAAGGAGAAGAGATTTTGCACACATGAAGGAACTGAGAAAACAGCTTACTTAAACTGAACTGCCTTCCTCATTTTTTGTCTATGTCTCCCCTTTGCCTTGGTTTCCCAGGTTTAAAGATCTGTAATTCCTCCTAAATTCAGTCTGCCCCAAATCCTAGCCCTGCCTACTAGAGCACATCTATCCTCTCTAATCATGAACCTTCATTGGCTCCCCATTGTCTATGGGATCAGCTCCATATTCAGCCAGGCTTTCAGTGCTCTTCATAGGTAGGTCTTAATTTTTCAGCCTCACCTGCCACTATTCTCAGGGCCATGGAGGGAATAAGGGAAATAGAAGCAGCTCCTGTTGTCAGTGAATGTGTAATGTAACTTGGGAGGCAGATAATCCCCACTAATTTACAAATGGGGAGGGGCTGTGAGATCAGCAGCTTAGAGAAGA
The DNA here is from genome assembly GCA_011680675.1 of Gymnobelideus leadbeateri. NCBI lineage: Eukaryota > Metazoa > Chordata > Mammalia > Diprotodontia > Petauridae > Gymnobelideus > Gymnobelideus leadbeateri. The sequence goes on from WOXC01010250.1 coordinate 153,689, forward strand.
GCCATCATTGTGGGATGGAGGGATAGAGGCATCACCTGGCCCTGGAAATGGGACACAGGGAAAGGATGAAGAGAAAGGGAGGAATGGGACAGAGGTAATGAAAGGGCGGCATGAAGCACTTAGTGTTAGATTGAGGGTCGGGTCTTCACAACATTAATCAAAGATAACTGGATTGTCACCTCTTCTCTGGACCCATCTCCTCATCCGAAAACTGAGGTGGCTGATCTAGCTCATCAATAGTGCCTTTTCTAACTCGTTCTATGGCATAGACCTAAAGCAGTGGTGGAGGGAGTGTCCCAGAGGTCTTCTAGTCCAACCACTTCATTGGGAAAAATGAGAACAAGAAAGTTCAATGACTTACCTTTTGTCATACAGTTTGTAGTAGAGCTGGAACGGAAACCCATTACCTTTTCCCTTCCAGCACTAACATTCTGTGAATGAGGAGAAGTGGGGCTGTATAGCAGGGTGGGGACCGGGGTGCTGAGAAGAATTTGTGGGCCCCCTCCCCGTGCCCAGAAAGCTGCTAGGACAAGTCACCTCTTAGGAGGGAGGGATGGGCAGAACAAAACTTTTTGCCTCATCCAGGAATGAACCTCAGAGAGAGTGGGGAGGTCTGGGGAGCTTAGGTGCAGAACTATTCCTGCTTCACGACTTTCTTTCCAGTGTGGGTCTGCTGCATCTCCCTGCAAAAGAAGTGACATCCCACCCCACTCCCTAGGGCTGCCCGGAGCACCAAGGCGAAGATCTTGCCCAGGGTGACCCAGCAAAGACGTATCAGAATAATAACTCTTCCTCAATGAAGTACTTTTTTCACAACCCTGTGAAGTAGTTATGGATATTGATTCCCCTTTCACAGAAGAGGAAACTAATGCTCCAGTAGTTTAAGTGATTTGCTCCAGGTCACACTAATAAATGTCGGTCAAGATTCTGGAGAAGACTTTATTTTTAATCTTTTGTTTTTATATCCCCTTCACTTCTAGAAACACTCTTCCCACATTATTCTCCTCCCTAGTGAATCATCCTCTTTAACAAAGAATGAGAAAGAAAGGGGGGAAAAGTACTTAAGTAAAACTAACAGAATAGGACAGTATATGCAATATCCCATGCAATACCTCCCCACCCTTGCACAAAGGGGGAGAGGTGCATTTTCTCATTCACTTAGGCCAAATTTGATCATTACAATAGCATGGCATGCAGTTTTCCCTCTTTACATATTGGCTGTAATCCTGGGTACTATTTTTTTTCTGGATTCTGCTTTATTCTGCATCAGTTCATATGTGTCTTCCCATGCCTCTCAGTTCTTCATATCCATTGCTGCTTATGGCACAGTAATAACCCATTACATTTTTGTACCACAGTTTGCTTAGCCATTCCCTGATCATGGACATCTACTTTGTTTCCCATTCTTTGTCATTACCAAAAATGCTGCCATTCAGAATACCCCAAGTCTCAATTTTAAACTGGTTTGTTGTATATGGAACTTGTCTGTCTCTGCCCTCCTGGGAATATGCTTATTATCAAGATGTCTGTGTCAAAGGGTTTGGCTATTTTAGTCACTTTCTTAGCATCCTTACACATTGTTTTCTAGAATGTTTGGACCCATTCACAAGTGAAGCAGTGTGCCTATCTTTCTGCTGCCCTATGTTTCATATCTTATCCTATTCTCAGTCCTTAGTCTAAAGCTGCCTAGCTGTAAAACTCTTGGTTCACTGCTCTTCCCACCTATCATTTAAAGAGCCTTAAAATACAGCTAGGGGCACAGTGGATAGAGTGCCATGCTTGAAGTCAGGAAGACATCCTCCTGAGTTTACATGTGACCTCAGACACTAGCTGTTTGACCCTGGGCAAGTCACTTAACCCTGTTTGCCTCAGTTTACTCAACTGTAAAATGAGCTGGAGAAGGAAATAGCAAACTACTCCAGTATCTCTGCCAAGAAAACCCTAAGTGGGGTCACGAAAGAGTCAGACATGACTGAAACAAATGAATGACAAAATGCTTCTACAGCTCTTCCCCTTTCACCCCTCAAGAGAGATAATATCTAAAATTCCTTAGCACAGTGCTGGGCACAATACATCAAAAATGGTTGTTTCTTTTTCCCCTTCCCAGCCCCTTTTTATATGTGTGCCTTTCAGGCAGCCTTCCCTGATTAAATAAAAGAGAATTCTAGAAACCCAGTGTCATATTTATGACAAATAGCTGTCCTAAACCATAACTGTCAGAGCTGGAAGGGATGGTAAAGGCCATCTAGTCTAACCCTCTTATTTTATAGAAAAGGAAACCAAGGCCCTCAAAATGAAATTGACTTGCCCAAGGTCACTGAACAAGTTTATGGCAGATCCAGGTCTCCTGATTCGTGGGCCAACACTCTTTGTACTGTACCTGATTGTAGAGATTATATTTAAGAGAGAGAAATGGTCCCTTTTCCTATAAAGGTAGCTCAGGTCCTGGAATGAAGATATTTTACAATAATGTTTACAAATCACTTTCCTCATAAGCTTCCCAAGAGGGCGGTAGGGCAAGTATTATTCTCATTCTACAGATTAAGAAACAGATTCAGGAGGGGGTCGCTAGGTGGCACAGTGAATAGAGCACTGGCCCTGGAGTCAGGAGGACGTGAGTTCAAATCCAACCTCAGACACTTAACACCTAGTAGCTGTGTGACCTTGGGCAAGTCACTTATCCCCAATTGCCCAGCCTTCCCCCCTCCAAAAAAAAAAAAGAAACAAACAAACAGATTCAGAGAAGAAAGGAACTGCCTATGGTGATCACAAGCAATTAAGTATTAGAGATAACCCTCAAACCCAGACCAACTTCGAAGATTCAGTATTTTCCCCAGCACCACATATGTGTCTCTGTGCTTATGGAGTTTAGGGTCCCCTGGGAGGTGAGGGGCAAGGATCCAAGGATAGATCAATCCATCAAGCTTCTCTTAAGTGCCTACTATATGCCAGGCACCATGCCAAGCACTGGAGATACAAAAATACAAAAGGGAAACAGCCCTTGCCCAGAGGGAGTTTATATTTAGCAGTAGACACAACATGTCAAGCAATTAGCATTTATGAAGCCTCTGATCTGTTCCAGGCACTGTGCTAAGAGGTGAGGATACAAAGAAATGGGGAGAAGTATGCTCTCAAGGAGTTCCCAGCCTAAAGAGGGAAACAATGTGCGAACAAGCTGTGTGTAGAACAAGTGAGAAATAATCACAGAAGGAAGGCAGTAGAATTAAGGGGGATTGAGAAAGGCTTGTAGAATGGGGCTGAGACTTGAAAGAAACCAGGAGATAAAGATGAGGAGAGTTATTATTCTAGGCATGGGAGATAGCAGGTGAAAATGCCTAGAGTCAGGAGATGGAGTGTCTATGTGTGAGTCTTGGCAAGGAGGCCAGTGCCCCTGGATCACAGAGTCTTTTGGGGCAGGGGGTGGTGTAAGGCATTAAAAAACTGGGCAAGTAAGAAAGTACTAGGCTATAAAGGGCTTGAAAGGGCAGAGGATTTGATATTTAATCCTGGAGGCAATAGAGATCCACCAGAGTTTGAATAGGGAGGTGACATTAGGCCTGATCTTTTAGAAAGGTCCATTTGACAGCCAAGAGGAGGACGAAATGGAGTGGGGAGAGACTTGAGACAGGGAGACCAAGCAGTAAGTTATTACGAAAGTCCAGGTGTGAAATAATGAGGGCCTATACCAGAGTGGTGGCAGGGTCAGGGGAGAAGGACATACATACACACACATATCTATCTGGTTATGAAAATAGAAATGGCAGGACTAGGCAACTTGGATTATTGGATATTGGAGGTGAGGGAGATGAGACAAGGGTGATGCCTAGGTTTAGAGCCTGTGTGCCTGGAAGGATTGTGGTAGCTTCCACAGTAATAGGGTAGTTAGAAAAGATTTGGAATACCTGTAGTGGTGGGTAGGGGAAGAAATCAACTTGGGAGTAGTAGTAGGATTGCTTTGTTGCCATGAAGGACTGAATGAATTAAGGAGCATAAATCTGTACTGGATCCAGTTAGCATGGCTTTGTGATTTTTTTCCTGTTCCATTCAGCATCAGGTAAAAAGGAGGGAAGAAGGAGGATGGAGGGAGTAATCTAGGGTTGGGGTTTGTAGGACAAAGGAACAGAAATTTGAAAGTATAATACAGGGTTGAACTTCTTCATCAAGAAGTTAAGATTAGAAGGAAGGAAAGTGTAACCAGGGCAAGGGTGATGGTACTGGAGTTTGGAGAGATGTCAGTCACCATGAAGATGGAATAGATTTAAGATGAGTAAGACCCAGGGAGAGATGAAAAGATAAGAAATTATGATCAGATAAAGGAAATTTCAAGTTCTTGATCATAAATGTAGAACATTTATGGGTGCTATCAAGATTAAAAGTTTGACCATCCTTCTGTGTCATTAGTAGATGGGAATTGAGTAGATTGAAGAACTGGGAAATTAGAGTACTTGAGTTATCATGGTTACGTTTCTTACAGCCCCATTCAGCAATATGAGTAGAAAGAGGAGGCAGATGATTGTACTAAGCCAGGGTTGGGACCTAGGAAGGGATGGAGGGTGATAATACCACTTCTAGAGTAAAGGGAATGACTTGAGCCCTGACCCCAGAATCTCAGAGTTGAAAGAATGTCAGAAGTCATCTAGTCCCTCTAGATTAGGAGAAGTTTTTAATCCTTTTTTGTCACAGACCCCTTTGGCATTCACTCTGATAAAATTTATGGACCCCATCTTAGAATTATGCCTTTAAATATACACTACAAAATACATAGGATTACAAAGAAAACCAATTCACTGAAATACAGTTATCAAAATATTTTTAGTCAGTAGGACCTGAGTTCAAATCTGGACTCAGACACTTAACACTTACTAGCCATGTGACCTTGGGCAAGTCATTTAACCCCAATTGCCCTGCCCTCCCCCCTCTAAAAAGCAAAAAAAAAAAAAATTAAAAACAAGTTCACTAACAACAGGTTAAGATCTCCTGCTCTAGAGAGTGTCGTAAGTGGCTTATATGTCAGCTTATTAGATTCTTAGGAACCTAAGATTCTGTCTCTCAAGTTCCTAATCCTTTTACCTCTCTGTTTCTTATAACAGTAAAGTAGATGATTCTTTCCATAGAGATCTAAGGGGTCTCAGGCTTTAAGGAAGTCCAATCCAATTCAGTTAGGTCATTGTTGATCTTGGAAAGAGTCAGTTCAGTAGAGTACTTGGGTAAAAGATTGCAGGTAGCTGAGGAATAAATGAATTTTGAGGAAGTAGGGGCAGGGCAAATGTGTTTGTTTTTTTTTAATATTTGCATCATTCATTTTTACATCACTCTATTTTCAAATACATCCCTTTCCATTTCTCTATATGTGTGTGTATTAACACACACCTCATAACAAAGAATAAAAAGGAAGAAAAGAACAATTAAAAAAAACCCAGCCAGTACATCAACAGTGTCTGACACTATATGTAATACTCCACACCTGTAGTCCCCCACCTCTTCGCATAGAGGAAGAAGGTTCAGTTCTCATTTCTATTCCAAAGGATACTATTTAAAAAAACTTTCTAAAAATGTGAGAGCAAAAGAGTAGAGTCTGACAGCTTAAAGGAGTAGCAGGGTCAAAGAAAGGGAATTTCAATGTTTTTGTTGTGTCTATGGTTTTTTTTTTTTTCAGGCTGAAGATGACTTGAGCATGAATTTATGATGAAGGAAAGTAACTAGTAGAATGAGAGAGAGATGGAAAATGCATGAAAAAGAGGGCATGATTGATTCAGCAAGGTCCTAAAGCAGACAGAAGGGGATAGATGAAGTCTGTGTCTGTGAATCTTGAGCTTTTGAATGTGCATACACATTCTCAGCCCTTAATCTCTCCTTTTTGGGAATAGAAATTACTGGGGACTTTCCACTCAAAATTTCTAATTTATTCTATGAGGGAAAGAAAAAAGCTAAACTTGTTCCTAATTATGGTAGTCCCAGGAAAGTTAGAGCTGGGTTGCCACAAACTAGTTGACACAGGTTGGGTGTATTGTGTATTGTAAAGGGGATTGTTTTTTAAGGTGAGACCTGGAACAGATGGCTGCTAAGGTCTCCTTCAGCTCATGAATTTTGTGATTCTGTGAGTTTGACTCCACACTCAGAGGCTAGCTCCTTTAAAAGCTCTCAGTAGATCCTATGGTTCCTCATAGCAGTTGTCCTATCTCTCTCCTCTCCTCTGCTAATGTCCTTGGGAAACCCTTCTACACTCAGTACCTCCTCTCCTTCTCCTCTCTTTCTCTTTTGAACCTTCTGCAAACCAGCTTCTGGTCTCATCCTTTAACTGAAACTGCTCTCTCCAAAGCCACCAATGATCTTTTCACCACCAAATACAAAGTACTTTTCTCAATCCTTATTCTTTCTCACTTTTCTGAAGCCTTTGACAGTGTTGATCACCTTCTTTCTAGGTTTTCATGATGCTGTTCTGTCCTGGGCTCTTCTACTCACTCAACAGCTCCTTCTCAGGCTACCTTTCCAACCTCTTTATATTTTGTTCTCCTTCATGTATTCTGCCAGCCTGTGACACTGGCCTTCTCACTGCTCTTTGTTCACAACACTCCATCTCCTGACTCTGCTTTTTCCTTGTCTATCTTCCATGCCTGGAATTCTCTCCCTCCTCCCCTCTACCTCCTGGCTTCCCTGGATTCCTCAAAGACTCATCTCCAATCCCAGCTTCTGCTGTAGTCCTCTCTCTACCTCTCCTATATACCATTAGCACTTTCCCTCTGACATCAGCTTCCCCCTAGTTTGCATATATCTTGTATGTACATTTCTTTTTTTCTCTTTCTTTCTTTTCTTTCTTTGTTTCTTCGTTTCTTCCTTTCTTTCCTTTCTTTCTTTCTTTCTTTCTTTCTTTCTTTCTTTCTTTCTTTCTTTCTTTCTTTCTTTCTTTCTTTCTTGTTTGCAGACACTTGGAAGTGCTGGGTAATGGAGAACATCACTGAGTCTTGAGACTGGGCATGGCCTGTATCAACTAATTTATAGAGAAGTCTGCCAAAAATATGGGAAAGGCGTGCTTTTGTGATAGTAAGTGTTAATGAGGCACATTAAACTTAAAAGTGTCTTAGTACCTATTCCTGCCAGAGAAGCAGTTCAACATTTACCAGGCATGCTTTCCCCACATTTTTGGCAGGCTTCTATCAGTCATTTAAGTATAGGCACTATACAAAAAATGAAACAACCCCTACTCTCAATAAGCTCACATAAAAATAAATGAAGCATAAACATAAAGGGAATAATACACAGAGTAGTTAAATGCAAGGCAGTTTGAGAGGAGGGCATTGGCCGTTGGATGATCCGTAGAGGTTTCAAGCAGAAGATAGTGCCTGAACTGAATCTTATAGAAGAGAAGGATTCTATGAAGTAGAATTGGGAGGAGTATATTCCAGGCATGGGACCTTAGTTAGTGGAAAAGCACAGAGATGGGGGATGCAATACCCTCTTTGAGGAATAGGAAGAAAGCTAGTTACCTTATTGCCCAGCAAACAAGGGGAGACATTTCCTAGAGATGACTCCTTTGACTTCTGAACTTAGCTCTAGTGGAAGAGGTAGGCACTGCCATGGATAGAATTTACTTAGCAAGGTCTTCCTTGGCACTAGTCATGGTTACCAGTGCTTGAGTGGATTTGTGTCTCAGTTTGATGCTAAAGTTTGGAGACATACAGAACTTCAAAGAAATAGAGGAACCATTCAGTGCTGAGAGCAATAGGCTTTTATTTGGCACGTCGTCGTAGGCCAAGCTTCTTAAGGCAGCTAGGTGGTACCGTGGATAGAGTGCTGGGCCCGAGCACAAATCCAGCCTCAGGCACTTATTAACTTTGTAGCCCTGGGCAAGTCGCTTAACCCTGTTTGCCTCAGTTTCCTCATCTGTAAAATGAACTGGAAAAGGAAATGGCAAACCAGTCTAGTATCTTTGCTAAGAAAACCCCAGTTTGGGTCTCAAAGAGTTAGGCATGACTGAAATGACCCAACAGCAAGAAGGAAAGGCTCCATGGCTTACCTGCAGCTGCACAAAGCTAGGAGCACAGAGAAGAGTGGTACCCACCCCTCATACTAGGGCAGCACTTTCCTGCCACATCAGGGCAGTAGCTGACATCTCTAAAATAGGATGGGAAGTTCAGAGAAGGGATACAACTAGGCTGATTCATAGCAAGGTCCTCAAGTTGTAGGGCCATTCTTCAGCAACTTTGAAAAGCAGAGTGGAGCATTTCTTCTACTGTGTGACTTCTGTGCACATCCATTCTTTCACCTTCTTCTCTTTCTTTCATCATCCCCTTAACTTCCCTCCCTTCCCATTCATGGGTAGATCTCCTGAGTCCATCATTCTGTACATCTGGGAGGGGCAGGGTCTTGCTCTGGTGTGTATGGTGTGTTTCACATCTCTGATGTCACTGGTAGTGGGGTACATAAGGTACACAAGGCAGCATAGGAAATGGAGTTTCTATCATGGAAGTTTTCAGGGATAAAATAATCCAAAAAGATTAGGGATGCTAGGCATAAGAAGGATCTCTGTGTAGAACAGAGACGGCCAGTCCCAACGAAGGGAAGGACAGAAACAAGAGAGGTTTTCTGTACTACCATAATCTGTCATGGACCAGTTTGACTTTGCTATTTCCTTAAGGATGCCGAGTGGTATAGTGGAAGGCATGCAGTCTCTGGAGGCAAAGAACCTGGGTTTATCTTCTGATGCTTACTACCCAGGTGACCTTGAGCAATTCACATAACTTCCTCAGGCTCAGTTTCCTGAACTGTACAATGACAGGAATTGATTTGATGGCCTCTAAGGCCCTTTCCTTAGAGTATAGATCCCTATTTGGCCTTTTGTCTCTCACATCTCTTCTTCCTTCACTAAATTGATCCAGCTCAGTGAAGGTGACCAATTCATTCACCTGTCTAGTCTTTGTTCTATAGATGAGAAGGGTCTTGCCCAAGTCACATGGCTAATAAGAATTCCTACAACTCTAGTCTAAGGCCTTGCCACTACTCAGTGCTGGGCAGCCAGTCCTGCTGCTCAGGCAGTGCAAGTTGTTTCAATACCAGTTCTTTTTCTAAGATCCCCTAAACCAAGGGGAGACACAAGTGGCCTTCTAGATCCTAGGGTGCGGCCTTTTGATTGAGTCCAAGTTTTACAGAACAAATCCTTCTATTAAGGGGATTTGTTCTGTGAAGTTGGAATTCAGTCAAAAGGCTGCACCTGAGGGGTGGCTAGGTGGTGCAGTGAATAGAGCACTGGCCCTGGAGTCAGGAGGACCTGGGTTCAAATCCTGCCTCAGACACTTAACACACTTACTAGCCGTATGACTTTGGGCAAGTCACTTAACCCCAATTGCCCTCCAAAAAAACAAAAAGGCCACACTTGAGGATCTAGAGGGCCACACGTGGCCTTGACGCTGCAGGTTCCCCACCTCTGCCCTAAACACTAGGGCCAATCTGATAAGATTCATACATTTTAAGATATTTAAGTTGTTTTTTTGTTCAGTCATTTTTCAGTAATATCCTCCTCTTTATGACCCTATTTGGGGTTTTCTTGGCAAAGATACTGGACTGGTTTGCCATTTCTTTCTCCAGCTCTTTTTAGAGTTGAGGAAACAGAGGCAAACAGGGTTAAGTGACTTGCCCAAGGTCACACAGCTAGTAAATGTTTGAGCCTAGATTTGAATTCAGGAAGATGTCTTCCTGACTCCTGGCCTAGCACTCTATCCACCACACCACCTAGCTGCCCAAAAACAGATAAGAAAACTGAGGCAAACAGGGTGAAGTGACTTGCCCAGAGTCATATAGCTAGTAAGTATCTAAAGTTGGATTTGAACTCAGGTCTATCCTGACCCCAGGCCAGGCACTCTATCCACTGTACCACCTAGCTCCCCCTAAAGGTGCAGTCACTGCACCTTTAATCCCCCTTCTCATCATTGCCTTCACTAGTCAAGGTCTGGAATGCTTTTCACCATCCTTTTGGATTCCCATCAAGAACCTGAGGTGAAAGTCTTCTGCAGGCTGCATATTTGCATAGTGGCTGTCCAGATTCCCTCAACTATTTGAATATGGTTAATGGAGGGGCATTTAGTCTCCAAGGCCTATAAAAATCAAATACAGGTCCCCTAGAACTCTCTAGCAGCTATGTCCATTTTTCTGTGCTAGGTACTTACCAATCCTACATGCATTTTGGGGGCATACTCTAAAAATGGTTCTAAATCTTTCCTCCTCAAGGAATCTGACTGTACTCAGAGCCATAACTCACAGTCTTTGATCCTGGAATCAGACAGTTGTGGGAAAAGGACTCAGCTTAGGGTTGAGAAAGGAGGGAGGGGATGACACTATGAATTTTCTATACTGCCTAAAGCCTGTATATGAGGGAGGATGGTGCTGATAGGAAGCCATTGGCAATTATGATGATCTGCTATAAAACAATAAATATGAAGGAACACTTAAACAATCAAAATGAATGAAATCCTCTCTAGGGAATGAGGGATGGACTATGGAGAGTGTGGCAGAAATACTTGGCTACAAGACCCTTCCTCTGTCTGTCAGCAATGAAATGTCCCTGGAAAGAAGTGCTCATGCAGTAAGGCAGGTTCTAAGACTAGCACTGTAGCGTCAGGTGGACCACAGCAACACATGATGGCTATTTTCAGGGAAATGTGATCCATAACCATTTGAAAGAAGGAAGCACACCCCTGGACACAGAAAAGTTTCTATTTGGGAGAAAGAGTATTATGAGATAAGCCCCAAAGTAGGGGGTTGAAAGAATAGAGGAATAAGCAAGCTTTTATTTACCTCCTAAACTGCTTGCTCTGATGCAAAACCCCAGTGGCCCTTGGCTGTTATGGCATGGATCACATTTTCATAAAAATAGCCATAATGTGTTGCTGTGGTCCACCTGAGGCTACAGTGCTAGTCTTGGAACCTGCCTTACTGCATGAACCCATCTTTCAAGGGACATTTCATTGCTGACAGAGGAAGGGTCTTATAGCCAAGTATTCCTGCCACAATCTCCATATCCATCCTTCATTCCCTAGAGAGGGTTTTATTTATTTTTATTGTTTTAGATAGTTCTTTGTATTTATTGTATCACAACAGACCATCATAACTGCCAGTCAGCTGTGTAAAACAGTATATATAATGTCTAAGTACAAATGGGAGATAATGATTTTTAAAATATGTTAATATAAATTGATGGTCCTACAAAAAGCATATAAACTAGTTGGTCTAAGTTTTATCTGCCTCCTTGGATCCACACTGTTATTCCCCCCCAAATTAATAGAATCAATATACTGAATCATCGTCAGCTCCATTATGTGGATAATGGTTCACAATAAATGAATTCCCTTTTCTAAGAGCTTTTCCTGGCTTCTCTGTGTGGCCTGGATAAAAAGACAAGAAGAATTTCTTGAAGGTCAGTGATCCAAAATGGTTGCTATGGTTAAGTATTCTATGTGCTCTATAGTCACAATTTCCATTTTTAGTTAGGATGTACTTACTTTCTTCAGTTCATCATGCAGGACAGACACAAAAGCTGCACCCATGCCTGTAAGGACATTGGAGCAGACACACTTGAAGAAAGCTTTGTTACACTCTTTAGCACTCTTCTTCCAGCAGTAATACTTGACAGCACAGCAATACATAATACACAGCCTTTGTGCCCTTTACCACATCAAAAGGATAGGAGACCACCAGTCACTCTGTTTGATCATCCAACTGATCATCATGAGTATTTGGGGGATCTGGGAGCCCACCTCCTGCTGTGTTCATAGATTCCAAAGTCGGCTGCTCCAGAGATAAGAATGCCCTCCACTGAGACTTGGAAATCTTAATACAAGCCAAGAATTCCATCATCCTTGGTCATTCTCCCAAGTTTTTGAATTCTCAGTCACGGCCAGATTTCCCAATGTCAGCTGCTAAGCAGGTTCTCACAAAATCCAAGGAAGAGACAAAGCAAGGAGAAGAGGTTCCTGCTGCACCACCAAGATTACCAGCAAAATGCCTCCCACACTGGGGGTGCTTGTCCACTCCTCCCCCAAACACCTGCTTATACTTATCGTGAAACGCAAAGTTAAGGGCCTGGGTGGGGAAGGATCTGATGACATCTGCTAAGTTATCTGACATTTGTTCCTTTGGAATTCAAATTATACTATCCATTATGCCTCCCCAAGGCTTATCAGCAGCAATTTGTTCCCTTGCATGCAGTAGTTGGATGGAGGCTACCAAAGTCTTGGAGACAGCTGCAGTGATACTACCTGCCCGGAAGTCCTTAGGAAAGAAGAGGGTCTCTTCTGTCTTGGTTACAGAAAGGACAGGTGGTGGAGGTGGAGACAGAGAGCCAATATGAGAGGGCCAAAAGCCAGAAAACATATTGCTACCCGCACAGCCCCTTGCCGCAGGGGGAAAAAATGGATTTCATCTTTTTAATATAATGAAGGGTGTCAACGTGTTGTGGCTCCCAGGGAGGCAGAATAGATATGTCTCTAGTCTATCCTCCCCTTACTCTTCTCCAAGGGAGACTGCCCCCACCCAGCCAGGTTTGGGCTAGAAGCTGACCCTCTACATTGCTCTGAAAGAGGGGATACCAGGTTAGAATTATATGTATCTGCTCTTTTAAATATTATTAGTCTAGGCTAGGGGATGCAATTTTAAGGTTTAATCTAAACTCCTGATCTCTGTTTATCAGTGGAAAAAAGGATTCAAGCTCTATATCCAAGACGACTCCATTTCTACCAAATACCAGTTCCACAGTGAACATAAACAAAAAATAGCAAATAAACTCTTTATCCAAGTCAATAGCAAAACAAAAATCAGTGAAAGTATACATGGGAGAATATAGACTAGACAATAAAGAGTGAGGGAGCTCTCCTTGGAAGTGAGATATCTCAGATTAACCAGAAGAAAGATTCCTAGATATCACCTAAAGGTGAAATTCCCTGAAGTCTTTAGCTTAACAAGCTATGCATAGTGACTTGGCAGATACTGCCAGCTCCTCTCACCAGCTTCTTCCTAAAGTCTTAATGTCCCATTAGCAACCTAAAGAGAGGTTGGTGTCATCCATCTTCTGTCTCAAAGCTAGAAACCAAAAGAACTTGCTTGCTTTCTCTTCCTTCCTTCCTTCTTTCCTTCCTTCCTTCCTTCCTTCCTTCCTTCCTTTCTTTCTTTCTTTCTTTCTTTCTCTTTCTTCTCTCTCTCTCTCTCTCTCTCTCTCTCTCTCTCTCTCTCTCTCTCTCTCTCTCTCTCTCTCTCTCTTTCTGTCTCTCCTCCCCACCGCCCCCCTCTCTCTTTACTTCCTTCCTTCTTTCCCCTCCCTCTCTCTCCCCCCTCCACCCCACCCATTATGCAGGCAAGTGACACTGATCTGGTTCAATGATTAGAGAGTCGGGTTCAGGTGACAAATGGATTCCAAGTCTCAGAAAGGATATTATCCCTGGGTATGTATATCTTTAGGACTTTGGAAGCATCCCTAGCTTCACAGAGCTCAAGCAAAGCAGCAGGTGCAGGCTTTCCTTCAGAATACCTTATCTTGTTGAAGAATTCAGTGTTCCAAGTTTTCTTGTCAAGTCAAGGCATTGTTCTTTATTCTCATAGCCGTAAGGGAAATCATACCTCAGACAAAACAAAAAGCACCACAACCAGGTTCTCCACCCCACTAAGCAATGCTGTTCATTTTAATATTTTTTGCACTGCATTGAGAACACTTAAGAGAAACAAGGGGACCACAGCATTGGGAGATAAATAAGGATAGTACAGAGTTGAGCGAGATGGCTCAGTGACTCAGTTTGTAGTAGGAACATTCTGGGAAAAGTGAACACTTGAACAGGAACAGTGATTATAGTGCACTGGGCAGATGCTTTTCATTGTTCTGCCCAGAGGCAGTAAAGCTTTTCATGGGATAGGTCATTTCTCATAGGCCTTCAGGGTAGTGATTTCTCTGCAGTAATGCCAAGTCCTAGAAGCACAGCTAATTAGGCCTAGATAATCCTGATTCCATAACCCAATATCCTTTACCCACCTGAGTTCAGATATGACTTCAGACTAGCTGGAAATCATTTAACCTCTGTCTGCCTCAGTTTCCTCAATTATATAATAGGGATAATAATAATACCTACATCCCAGGGTTGTTATGAAGATCAAAGGAAATAATATTTGTAAAGCACTCAGCCCAGTGCTTGGTACATAGTAAATGCTTAATAAACACTTATTCTTTTTCCTTCCCCATTCAGAGAGTCCAAGGCAGATAAGGCCTCATCAATGGTACTTTTGTCATACTTTACTGATATCCCCAAAATAAACAATTTATTTCTGATGGTCCCTCTTCATTTTGTTTGCCCATCCTCAAATAACTAAGCAACTATTTTCATTGCTTACCCCCAACATGGAACATTTCAAGGCCTACTAGGTTCATGTGTTAGAAATTTCAAGGGATTCTGTCCAGACTTGGCTACAGTAAATACAGAAGGTCAGTGTTTTACGTTAAAATCCTGGACAATCCCTGAAATGCAGCCCTGTTAGAGAATAATTCATGACACAAAGGGTCCCAGTGTATTTGGGGAAATTTCTCATCTATCTTATTGCCCTCATACAGAAGATCTGGAAGCTTCATTGTATAACACAACCTAGACATTGTACCCAACTCTCCAGTCAAGCACAGTGTTGATAAGGCTTAAAGAAGAGACAAATAGAGTTCCTTTCAGAACTCATAGGAAATACAACTGGACAACTATCAGTGAACAGTCTTTCCCCAGAGACTTGTATCACCTTAGTCAGTTTGACTCCTGTACTAGGTAGGGCTCCCAGCAGTTGTTGCTTCTCACTGCTCAGTCATGGCACCTACTGCCACTGTCTGAAGCTTCCAAAAGGGTAAAGTGGCTGCTCCATTTTTTTTGCCTTTCTTTTAAAAAAACAAACAAATGTTTCATTGATACTAGTATTAAAATATTACATCTAATGATCCTCCATCCTTGGCTGCCCCCTACTTTCCTGATTGGTTGGCCCCCACCACATTTAATTTTGCTTTCTACTTCCTGGCTATCTCCATATCAGCTACCCTTCTTTCTGCCCTCCTCCCTTTCCAGTTCTGAAACTGCCATTGCTTTTGGAGAGGCCATGCCAATCTACTCCCCTATAAATATACTCAACATCTCAGTTACTTTCTAAACTCTTGCTGTCATTTGCCTCTGTGTGTTGTTTTCTCCTATTAGAACTTAAGCTTATTGAGGGCAGATGTTCACTTTTGTATTTGTATTTTTGTTGCCTCATTTCTTACTTAACCTTAATCACTGAATGGGCTCTGCCTCAGTCAAACTGAGACCTGGGAAAGACCTTACCTTAAAAAGGCCAAGGTCTCCCACTGCTTCTAGGGCCATCTCCAGTCATCCTGATCTATCTATCTATCTATCTATCTATCTATCTATCTATCTATCTATCTATATCTATCTATATCTATATATCTTGCCACTAGACCCAGATAGCTCCAGAGGAGAGAATGAGGCTGGTGACTTTACACATTCAATTCACCTGCAAGTCATGGCATCAGCTTCCTGAAGTCATGGTCCTCTTTGAGAATGAAGGGCAAACAACTCTTTCCTCCTATTAGAATTTAAGCTTCTTGAGGGCAGGGACTATGTTCACTTTTGCATTTGTGCTCCAGTGCTTAGCACAGAGCTTGGTACATGTTAAGTGCTTAATAATTTTTTTTTTCATTCCTTCTTTCCTTTCTCTCAGACCAAGAAAAAGGAGATATGATTGGCCCTCAGTACTCTGAAGTCAAGATTGGCAATTTAAATCCGTCTGCGTTGGGTGTCTTTCAGGGTTGTTTCCCTTTATATTATTGCAGTCATGTATATTCAGTTGGTCCTGTTTCCTTTACTCTGCAAACAGTCCATATCGATCTCCCCAAATTTCTTTGAATTCTTTATAGTTAACATTTCTTATGACTTAACATTCCTTTACATTTATATACCACAATTTGTCCAGCCATTCCCCAATCAATCTGGTGCCTACTTTACTTCTAGTTCTTTCTATTGCTAAGTGCTGCTAGAAAGATTCTTGTATCTTTGGGACTTTTCCCACTTTGACCTCTTTGAGTCATATGTCCAGTAGTGGACACTAAGTCAAAGGTTATATACATTTCAGTAATTATCATAGTATGGTACCAATTTGTTTTCCCAAATGGTTGGACCAATTCACAATTCCAACTGTGCATTTGTGAACCTGTCTTCCCATGCCTTGCTAACCTTCACTACTTTCATCATTTGTCATCTTCATCTGTCATTCTCAGAGTTGATAGATTGCATTTCTTTTATTTGTGGGGAAGTCTTTCATATAATTGTTGATAATTTGCATTCCTTCTTTTGAAATCTTCAACCCCCCTTTCCAGGAAATATGCCTTAGACCACAGGTGGGGAATCTGTGGCCTCAAGGCCACATGTGGCTCTCTAGGTTCTCAAGAGCAGCCCTTTGACTAAATCCAAACTTCACAGTACAAAGCCCCTTAATAAAAGAATTTATTCTGTAAAACTTGAACTCAATCAAAAGGCTGTACCCAAGGACTAGAAGGCCACATGTGGCCTGGAGGCCACAGGTTCCCCATCCCTGTCCTAGGCTCTTGGCTCAGTACAACAAAACAGTCACTTGAAAGTTCTCCATAGTTTCAGAAGACAAAGGCTTGCTCTACACTCATTATACCTCAAACATACTAGAAGGTCAGTTTTTTATTGTCAGCAGGAACCATACCACAAACAAAATTATCAGAATGAAAAAATAAAACAAAAACAAAAGCCTGGCCTTTTAGTATGTCTGAGGTATAATTCTGAGCAAGCCTATGTCTCCTGAAACAATGGTAAAACTCTGAAATGACTACTCTGCTCATATCAGATCTAAGATAGTCTCTGTCAAGGACATTATTGTTCAGTTGTTTCAGTCTTGTTCAATTCTTTGTGACCCCATGTGGGGTTTTCTTGGCAAAGATACTGGAGTAGTTTGCCATTTCCTTCTCCAGCTCATTTTATAGATGAGGAAACTGAGGCAAATAGGGTTAAGTGACTTGCCCAGGGTCACATAGTAAGTGCCTGAGGTTGAATCAAGTCTTCCTGACTCCAAGCCCAGGGCTTTATGCATTGTGCCACCTAGTTGCCCAAGGACATTAGACTGGGGCAATTTCTTCTCAAGCTCCTGGATAATGTTTTCTGCCCACGAAAGCCTAAAAGTTGAACAAAAATACTCTCCCAATCTTCTCAATTTCTTTTAAAATGCAAGTTGGTTTAAGTTTATTTAAATTACTCAGGGTATGTCCATATGAGAAAAAAATGGTCCAAATAATTTATAATTAGAGAAATGGAAACTAAATCAATTCTGAGGTTCTACTTTGAACTCATCAGATTGGCAAAGATGACAAAAGAGGAATGTTGGAGGGGTTATGGGAAAATTAGGCACACTAGCACACTGTGGTAGAGATATCAGTTGGTCTAGCCATTCTGGAAAGCAATTTGTTCAATTACAATTCAAAGGACTGATGACAAAGAGTGCTACCCACCTTCTGGCAGAGAAGTGATTTGGATATGAAAAATACACTACTTTGTTTTGCTTGGTTGTGCTTATTAATCAATAAGACTTTGTTTTTCTTTTTCTTTTCCATGGTGGGGGAAGATGAAAAAAAATGCTTGACTGAAAAAAAAGTAAAACAACTAAAAAAAAGCCTTTGGGTCATTTTCCTTTGTCACATCTAAGAAACAGTGGATGAGCTTCCCACTGATGATATAAGGGAAAAAATTAAGTTCCTCCTCTATAACAGTAATAATCAGTATTTATAGAACATGTTAAGGTTTGTAAAATGCTTTACAAATATTATCTCATTTGATACTCACAACAACCCCCGGAAGACAGGTGCTATTATTACTCCCATTTTACAGGTGGAGAAGCTGAAGGAAAGAGAGGTTAAATGATTTGCCCAGGGTCATACAGCTAAATTGTCTGAAGTCAAATATATTCAAACTGAGGTTTCCTGACTTCAAGTCCAACACTCCAACACTGCGCCACCTAGCTGCCAAACCAAGAAGTACGTCACAATTGTAAACTGTCCCAAAGGGTATGGTCGGCTCTCCAACGTATATAGTGGGGTTCTTTTCACTACGCGAGATCTTTAGGTAGAGGCTGGATGATAGCCTGTATTTTCAAGGAGAATGCTATTTAGGTCATTTGGACTGGACGTCTCTTCCCATTCTATGAACCTCCTTCTTTCACAGCAGAGAAAACTAGACCAGAGGGGTGGAATGATCTGACCAGAGAGGTAGAGTGATCTGTCCAGAGTGGCAAAGCTAGAACTCCCCTCTCCTGCCTCTTAGCCCTTTGCCTTTCTTAAAACTCTTGGTCTGGTCTATTTACTTATACTCATTAGTTCCTGGGAACCTGGCGAAACAAAATATTTCTACTGGCACTTCAGTACAAAAGCCATTTCACCAAGGAATTAGAATGATCCAGGCGATTCTCTACACTGATATAACTCATTGTTCCAAGAACTGTTTGTTCTAGCTTCTAATTCGGAGAAGGAATACAAATTTATTTAATGCCTCTCTTTCTACAACTAGAGGTAGTTCAAGCATGGAGAAATCCACTGGCCCACCCACCTGTCTATTTATCAATCTAATCCGACAAGTGATTTTTTTTCAGGTGTTTTTTTTATCATGAACTTAATCACCAATGAATAAAAATGTCAATATGCCAAAAAGAACAAGGAGAGGACTGAATTCGAAACCTTGGGCTTTTTTTATGTGCAGTTTTTCTTAAAAGTATACATTAAATTTAGTATATATATAAAATACGTAAAGGTATATAAAACAAATATATAATATAAAACATATCAAAAGTACAGATTAAATTAAACATGTCATTGTACTCAGTACTAGGAATACAGAAACAAAAAGAAAACAACTCCTGCCCTCAAGGAGCTTACATTTTACTACTGGGTGCAACATGCAAATGGGTAAGTATATAACTATGACTCACTATGACTCTCTATGACCATGTGGGAAGGGAAAGGGCCTTTGTGGCAAAGTGGATTGGGAAGGCCTTCTCATGAGCTAAACCTTATCTCTGAGCCTCTTGAAAAGTCAAAACTTTTTTTTTTTAAAGCAATTGGGGTTAAGTAACTTGCTCAAGGTTACACGGCTAGTCATTATTTATGTGTGGGTGCTCATTTTCTGAGGCCGGATTTGATCTCGGGTCATCCCAACTCTGAGGCCGGTGCTCTTACTCACTGCGCCACCTAGCCGCCCCAAAAGTCAAAACTTTTGATTCTTCACACTCATGTTTTCTAGGTTGGCTGTCCTCCCTTGGATCCACTTCAGTTTGGCCATCCGTATTTGTTAATGGAAATGAATTTGCATGTAGGCTCTTTCATTGATTTATACAGGCACTAGCAAAACTTGTAAGCAAAGGTTCTCTCCCATCTGTCCTGTCCTCTCTATTCTCAGAGTCACCACTCAAGTACAGGTCTTCATGACAACCTTCCTGAATTGTTACAATAGCCTCAGACAGCTTTTTACACTTCGACTATGTTTACCTTCTAATCTATCCCTTATCCAACTGAAAAAATAATCATTCTAATACCTAGATGTTGTCATGCCATTCTTTTGCTCAATAATATTTGATGGTTCCCCATTGCTTAATGAATGGAGTTCAAAGTGCTTAGCTAACATTTAAGGACTTCTACAATTTCATGACATCTTACCTTTCTTGAACTCAGGAAGGATGGGGTCCCTAATTAAGCTGTAATTACCCCCATCTTAGGCTAGCAAACTCCCCTTTCCTTCTTCCTTAATCCCTAATTTGTCTATTTAGCGAAAAACAAGGGCTCATAATACCACTTCCTGAATTCCCATGCCCATCCAGTTCATTTCTACTCCTCTCCAGTTTCTAACTCCTTCATTCCTTTCATTGTGCCTTCTGAGTCTCTCTCTGCCTCCCCCCCCTTTTTTTTAAAACATTAACAAAATCCTCTTCACTCTAGAACTCTTCCTTTCTCACTCTTTCCAAATACTTGTAGTTTGGGAAACTTTGTTCTCTCCAGAAGATACTTTATTGCCGGCCACCTTTTCCAGGTCTAATGGTTTTTCTTTCATGTCTTGACACTGGGGGCCAGTAAGAAGAGTCATCTTTGCTCTTTGCTTCCGATTGTCTCCATGTCTCTGTATACTCTGGTCTTTATTTGTTTGATAACTCATAACATGTAATGATAGAAAGAGCTGGACATGGAGTAAGGATGCTTAGAAAGTGGAAAAGTACTCAAGTAACAGCAGGGTTGAAGGTCTTCAAGGAAAGTTTGCTAGAGGAGGGGAGCTTCAAGCTGGATATTGAGGAGTGCATTGATTTTGTATTGCTGGTTCATAGAGGATGAAAAAGATTTTAGAAATACCTTAACTAGGGAGTGTGTGTGTGCATATGTGTGTTGACCATGTAGTCAGAGGTTCCCAAAATGGACGATACTGTCCCCTGTGGGGCACTGGAATGATGTTGGGGGGGAAGTGGTAGTAGCCTCAGGTACAATGGGGGGCGTGTTGAGTAAGGGCGTGAGGGAAGCATAAGGAAAGGAGAGAAGATAAGAAAAATTCGCAAAACCATTTGTACATTTTTCATCTGTTGTATAGCAGAGTTAAAATTATAGTGATTACATTATTTTCCAAATAAACACACAAAATAGAAGTTTAACCAATCAGTGGTCAAGTCCACCAACAGATCTTAACAAGGAAGTCCAACATACATCAGCAGGAATATAAGTGTAATGACTTGTTTACATATGATACTAGCCAATTACATGAAGTAATATTGCATCATCAAATTTTCAATGCAGGAAAAACCCCACAAATTTACAATAAATTATTAAATTTAAGATGTGTAATTTTTTAAAAAATATTTTATATATTTTTGAAATGATGAGAATCTTTTTTAAATGATAAAGGGTTAAAGAAAATAGATTTCCAGGGGGGTACTGAGTAATTTTTTTTAAAGGGGATGGTAGGTCAAATAAGTTTGGGAACCTTTGATATAGATTACGTGGGTCTACATGGGTCTATTAGATATGGCTTTCTGAGAGGCATGAGTAGGTGTCTTTGCCCATCTTTTTCTAAGAGAGTCTCCTTCCAAGAGAGGAGAAGAAGTTTGGCAACAAGAGGCTAGCTGAACTGTTATCCTCAGAGACGTGGAGTACTGGGCTAGAATTTTATCTATTTGCTCTCATATGTTAGTCTAAGGGAAATAATCTTTAGGGTCAAGCTGCTCTCTTGATCACTATTCCTTAATGGAGAGTGCCCCAAGCTATATATCTAAGTCAACATATATATATATATATATATATATATATATATATATATATATATATATATAAACTCCTTTCCCACTAAATGCTGATTACATAAAGACCATACATAGTTAATAGCAAATAAACCCATTTGTCTAAGACAATAGCAAACAAAAATCAGAGAAGTTATACAGCTGAGAATATACTAGATAATATACAGAGAATGAGCTCTTCTATTGGGAGTGATATATCTCAGACAGAGAGAGACACACACACAGAGACAGAGTGTCAGAATCCCAGATCTCACCCAAGTCTCTAAGTAGTCTCTGAAGTGGTAAGCTAAGGATGGAGACCAAGGTGACAACTTTTCTACATGCTGACTTTTCCCCAGAATTTTTTTTCATTTCAGAGATATCTTCCTGACATGAATATAGAATTTCTTGTCTACTTTCCTTGCACTCAAAGCCAGAAGACAAAGATCTTTACTCTTCTAAACTCTCCCAACTCTATTCCTCCTGCAGGTATATAGGAGGGGAGTCTTAAGCAAATGGGATCAAGATCACACTTAAAGATTACACTTAAAAACATCATTAAAGAATGCTAAAGCAACCTAGATTGTTGAAGTATGGATCAGGACTTGAGATTGGCCAGTTCCTCTTATGTCAGCTTATTCCTAGAGTCTTGCTTTCTTTTTAGCAACTTGAAGACAGGTTGGCATTATGGTTCTCTCTCAAAGTTGGAAGCCAGAAGTCCTGATGAGACTCAAAAGCCTGGATTTTATCAGCTTCCATGGATTAAATTATCATATCTATGCCGATCATTCCCAAATCCACATGTCCAGCTCTAACTTCTTTCCTGAGCTCCAGTCTTATATTATCACCAACAACCTTTTAAATATTTTGAAGTGGTTGTCTTATTGACATCTTAAACTCAAAATGTTGGAAAAAAAGTTCAGCATTTTTCCCTCAAACTTACTTCCATTTCAAACTTCCCTGTTACTGCCCACTGTCTTCACAGTGACCATGTTCACAGCTTAAGCATCCTTAACTCTTCACTCTCTATTACCCTACACAGTCAGCTGCCAAATCTTGTCATCTTTCCCACCCCCACAATATCCCTCAGATACACCCTTTTCTCTACTCACACAGTGGTCCCACTATTCAGGCCCTCATCACCTCTGATTTGTTTCCTTACCTTAATTGTTTTTCCGCTCTAACATAGTCCACTGCTGTTCATTTGTTCAGTCATGTCTGACTCTTCATGACCTTATGGCACCACAACATGCCAGGCCCTTCTATTCTCCACTACCTTTTGAGGTTTGTCCAAGTTCATGTTCATTGTTTCCAAACCATTATCTGTTTATCTCATCCTGTGCCATCCCCTTTTCCTTTTGCCTTCAATCTTACCCAACATCAGAGTCTTTTCTAATTTGTCCTGTCTTCTCATTATGTGACCAAAGTATTGAAGCTTCAGCTTCGGTATTTGACTTTGTAGTGAATAGCCTGAATTAATTTCTTTAAGTATTGACTTATTTGATCTTCTTGCTGTCCAAGGGACTTTAAAAAGTCTTCTCCTGCATCACATTTAGAAAGTGCTGATTCTTCAGTGCTCAGCTTTCCTTATAGTCTGACTCTTACAACCATACATTGATACTGGAAAAACCATAGTTTTGACTATATGGACCTCTTATGGGAATGGGAATCTAAGATCTTCTCTGCTCGTAGGCCTTTTGATAGGCTTAAGTGACTCTGAGAACCTTCCTTGATTTGAAAATATATTCTGCCCCCTAATAGGCTGAATGTGGTCACATGGAGCCTGTGGCGGGAGGCTTATTTTTCAGGAACGCCCACGCTTTGTTGCTTTGTGATTGGGCAGTGAGTCAAGAGGGTGGTTACATTCTCTGAGCCAGGAAAAGGCTATATATACCCTGATGTGAGGTTTTGTTTTGGGGCTTGCTTTGAGAAGAGTTGTGTTATTTGACCAGATGAGACTCTGGGCAGCCGTTGAGAGCCCCCTGGCTTTGAAAACCCAGATGCTGGTGCTTCCCTCTCTGGTAACTGACTAGGTCAGATAGCTGGAAGCCTGTTTGCTGATCTGTTTCTCTGTCTGCTTGTAACTTCTGCTTGCAACTTGTTTGTATTCTCTGAAGTTTAGGGTGCTGACTTTTTCCCCTGAACTAGGTAAATGATATATGTTTGATTGATTAAAGTAAGATTGTTAACCCATTTTGAGTTACTTTCCTTTAGAAAAGCAGATCTAGGAACCTGTGTTGGAAGCCACCCTGGGCATGCTAGGGTGCTTGCTGCTATAGGACCTTTGTAAGCAAGATGATATCTTTGCTTTTTAGTATGTTGTCCAGATTTGCCATAGCTTTCCTTCCAAGGAGCAGTTGTCTTTTAATATCATGGCAGCAGTTGCTATTTGCAGTGATCTTTGAGCCCAAGAATATAAAATCTCAAACTGCTTCTTTTTCTTTTTCCTCTATTTGCCAAGAAGTGATAGGATCAGTTGCTAAGATCTTAGGGGTTTTTTTTTCATGTTAAGTTTCAAGACAGCTTTTACACTTTCTTCTTTCACCCTCATTAAGAGGCTTCTTAATTCTTTTTCACCTTCTGCCATTTGAGTGACATCATCTGCATATGTGTAATGGTAATAGAAATTTGAAGAACTTCCCTGCCCCTTAATAAGCCTAAGTTGAACTTGAGGACCTTTTCTGATTTGGGGCTCACTTTGAGCCCCAAAGCAAAACCTCACCTCAGAGGTATATATAGCCTTCTCCAGGGTCAGACAACGTCACAACCCTCATGACCCACTTGATTACAAAGTAACAAAAGCTGTGCCTTCCTGAAAAACAAGCCTCCCACCAAAGGCTCCAAGTGAGCACATGAAGCCTATTGGGGGCAGAGTATGTTTGGTTTAGACAGATGAGACTCTGGGCAGCTGTTGAGTCCCCTGGCTTTGAAAACCCAGATTTTGGTACTTTTCTCCCTGGTGACTAACTAGGTATGGATGTAATGGTCAGACAGCTAGAAGCCCTGTCTGTTAAACTGTGTTATTTTCTCTTGTAACTTCTGTTTGCTGATCTGTTTCTCTGTCTGCTTGTAACTTCTGCTTGCAACTTGTTTGTATTCTCTGAAGTTCAGGGTGCTAACTTTTTCCCCTGAACTAGGTAAATGATATATGTTTGATTGATTAAAGTAAGATTGTTAACCCTTTTTGAGTTGCTTTCCTTTTAGAAAGCAGTCATCCTAGGCATACTAGGCTGCCACATACTGCCACAATATGTGAGATTATTGATTTTTCTCCCAGCAACCTTATTTCCAGCTTTTGATTCATTCAGCCTGACATTTCACATGATATACTCTGCATATAAGTTAAATAAGGTGACAATATATAGTCTTGTCATATATCTTTCCCAATCTTAAACCAATCAGTTGTTCCATGTCCAGTACTAACTGTTGCTTCTGGGCTTGCATACTAGTTCCTCAGGACACAGGTAAGATGATCTGGTATTCCCATCTCTTTGAATATTTGCCACATTTTATTGTGATCTATATAGTCAAAGGCTTTAGTGTAGTCAACGAAGCAGAAGTAGATGTTTTTCTGGAACTTTTTTGCTTTCTTCATAATCCAGTGAATGCTGGCAATTTGGTCTCTAGTTCCTTTGCCTCTTCAAAGAACAGCCTGTTCTTCTGGTCATTCTCAGTTTACATATTGCTGAAGCCTAGCTTGCAGAATCTTAAGCATAATCTTGCTGGTGTGTAAAATGAATGCAATTGTTTGATAATTTGACCATTCCTTGCCATTGCCCTTCTTTAGGATTGGGACATAAATCGATCTTTTCCAATCCAGTGGCCACTGTTGTGTTTTCCAAATTTGCTGGAATATTGAATGCAGCACTTTAACAGCATCATCTTACAGGGTTTTTAATAGTTCAGCTGGCATTCCATCATCTTCAATAGCCTTATTGTTAGTAAAAATTCCTAAAGCCCATTTGATTTCATTCTGTAGGATGTCTGGTTCTAGAGCATTGATGATGTTAAGATATTTCCTGTATAGTTCTTTTGTGTATTCTTGCCACCTTTTTTATTCTCTTTTGCTTCTGTTAAGTCTCAACCATTTGTGTCTTTTATCACACCCATTTTTTTTGCATTAAACTTCCCCTTTTTTGAAGAGATCTCTTGTCTTTCCCATTCTATTGTTTTCTTCTGTTTCTTTGCATTGATCATTTAAGAAAACTTTCTTATCTCTATTTGCTGTTCTCTGGAATTCTGCTTTCAGTTGGGTATATCTCTTTCTCATTTCCTTTTTGCTTTCTTTCTTTCTTCAGCTATTTCTAAAGCCTTACCAGACAGTCATTATGCTTTCTTGCTCTTTTTTTTTCTTTGGAATGCTTTTTGTGACTACCTTTGGTACAATATTGCGAACCTCTGACAAAAGATAATCCCCTGGAGGAGGAAAAGGCAAACTTCTCTTGGTATCTTTGCCAAGAAAACTCTGTGGTCAGCATTACAATGATAAAAGATATGACATTGGAAGAAAAGCCCCTTAGATTGGAAGGCATCCAATACACTACTGGGAAAGAGCAGGGGACAACTATAAGTGGTTCAAGTACTAATGAAGTGGTTGGGCCAAAGCCAAAAGGAAGATCAGCTACAGATGTTATCTGATGACGAAAGGAAAATCTGATGCTGTAAAGATCAGTATTGCATAGGAACCTGGAATGTAAGGTCTATGAACCAAGGTAAGCTGGATGTGGTCAAATAGGAGATGGAAAGATTAAACAGCATTATCTTCAGTGTCAGTGAACTTAAATGGATGGGAATGGGTGAATTTAATCCTGGTGATCATTACATATACTCATGTGGGCAAGAATCCTTTAAAAGAAACAGAATAGCCCTCATAGTCAATAAAAGGGTAAGAAAAGCAGTAGTGGGGTATCATCTCAAAAATGACCAAATGATATCTGTTCAGATCCAAGGCAAACCATTCAATATCACAGTAATAAAAGTCTGTGCTTCAGCCTATGATACCAAAGAAGCCAAAGTTGATCAGATCTATGAAGACCTATGATATTTTTTAGAAATAACATTAAAAAAAGATATCACATTCATCATAGTAGATTGGAATGCAAAAGTAGGAAATCAAAAGATAACTGGAATAATAGGCAAGGTTGGCCTTAAAGTACAAAATTAATCAGGGCAGAGACTAATGGAGTTTTGTCAAGCCAATCCTCTGGTCATAACAAACACTCTTTTTCAACAACCCAAAAGGAGACTCTACACATGGATATTACCAGATGGTCAATATAGAAATCAGATTGATTATGTACTTTGCATCCAAAGGTGGAGGATCTCTATACAGTTAGTTAGAACAAAATTTGGAGCTGACTGTGGCTCAGATGATGAGTTCTTATTGTAAAATTCAGACAAATTGAAGAAAGTAAGGAAAACCATCAGACCATAAAGGTATGACAAATAAAATACCTTATGCATATGAAGTGGAGGTGATGAATAGACTTAAGGGATTAGATCTGGTAGACAGAGTTCCTGAAGAATTATGAACAGAGGTTTGCAATATTGTACAGAAGGAAGCAACAAAAAATATCCCAAAGAAAAAGAAAAAGCAAGAAAGCAAAATGACTGACTGATGAAGCT
The DNA here is from genome assembly GCA_011680675.1 of Gymnobelideus leadbeateri. NCBI lineage: Eukaryota > Metazoa > Chordata > Mammalia > Diprotodontia > Petauridae > Gymnobelideus > Gymnobelideus leadbeateri. Next base: position 180,635 of record WOXC01010250.1, read on the forward strand.
TTACAAATATATATATATATGACATATATATGATATATATGACATATATATGATATATACATATATACACACAGAGAGATATAAATTCAGATGCCAAATTAGTTTTCTTTAATTATAAGCCTAACAGTGTCACTTCCTTCCCTCCCCCCTTCCCCCCACTCAGTAAATTCAGTGGCTCTCTATTACCTCTAGAATTAAATAGAAGCACTGTTGGTATTTAAAACCCGATCTTTTCTTGCCTTTCCCCATCTTATTATCCCCCTTATACACTATATTGTGCCCACATTGGCTGTTCCTCACACATAATACTGCTTTTCTTATCTATGCCCTGGATGTCCCTCATTTCTGGAGGGTTCTTCCTCCTTACCTCCACCTCTTAGAATCCCTGGCTTTTTTGTTCTTTTTTGCTTTTTGGAGTGGGAGAAGGCTGGACAATTGGGGTTGCTCAGTGACTTGTCCAAGGTCACACAGCTAGTAAGTGTTAAGTGTCTGAGGCCAGATTTGAACTCAGGTCCTCCTGACCCCAGGGCCAGTGCTCTATTCACTGTACCACCTAGCTGCCCCATCCCTGGCTTTAAGACTCAGAGAAAGGTCTGCTTTTGTTTTTTCTTTATATCCCCAATATTTGGTACATTGCCTGATACATAGCAAGAACTTCACAAATTCTTCTTGATTTCTTTATATGGGACCTTTTCTTCTGTTTTTGCCTTCTTTGGGATATTTGTTCAATCAGAAGATCACTAGTCAAAGGATGTTAAGAGGTCAGTGACTTCTAACATTGACTATTTCTGTCATTTATCATTTGTACCACTTTGATTGAATCCCCTTACTTTATAGATGGGGAAACAATCCCAGATAAGTGAAGTGACTTGTCTAAGGATATCACACAGGTAACAGGACTGGAATAAGTCTTCTCCCAATCCAGTATTTTCTGCATCATTTCACTGCCTTTCACACAAGGCCCTTCAGAGTGGGAGTTGCCTACTGGGGCATTGAAGGTAGTGGTGCCTTGGGAATTTTTTTTCTTTCAAGAGTGCTTGTTTTAAGCATCCTTTGGGGGCTTGAAGGAGAGAACCAAGCACAATTGTTAGGTTTCTACTTCAAGAACAGCAAGTTTGGCAGGAGAGAGTTTGAAATGGATGCAGTCTGTGAAAAGACTGGAAAGATAGGTCACTGAGGGCTTGAATGCCAGGCTAGGAATTTGTTTTATATTTGACACTGGCTTTAGAGTCATAAGATGTAGCTTTACAGTATCACAGGATTTAGAGTTGATAGGGACCTTAGAGATCATCTAGTTCAATTCCATTTTATAGATGAGGAAACTGGAATCCAAGAAATATTAAATGACTTGCTTAGGGTCTCCCAGGTAGTAAGTAGCAAGACTAGGATTTAAACCAAGTCTTCCAACTCAAAACCTATTTCTTATTCCACTACTGTAGGCTGCTTCGTGAATTAGCTACTTAGTAGCTATGTGACCTTAGGCTAACAGTTCCTCTCTCTCCCCTGTAATAAAACGGGGATGACAAAAATACTTGCATATTAATCAGCTGTTAAGAGGCAGCTTTTATCATCTTTATTATGCTTGGATTGTAAGCTCTCCTACCAAGTACCCACAAGTCTTATCGTCATTTCACCGACGAGATAATTGAGGCTCAGAGAATTAAATGATTTAGAGCTATTAATTGTCAAAGTCAGAAAATTCCAAACCTAAGAGGCTTCCTAAGAGTCCCGCCCCTCTATTCGGGGCATCAAGCTAAATGCTTGCTGAGTTGGACGACCGCTAATTATTATTATTTGTCAGGCAGTGGGGAGCTATACAAGGAAATCAGCAAATGTTTGCTAACTAGAAGTCAGTCCTATGCTGCTGTCAGGGCCCCAAGAGTGTTCTCAAAAGTATAGTAATTCTAGCACCCTGGCTTCCTGATACCTTGTACCTTTCACAGCCCCTCCCCTTTTTCTAGGTAGTCTGTTACTACGGTAACTAGGTCTGGGCGGAAGTGGCTCAGAGTACAGACTGTCAGTACTCAGATGACGCTACAGCCACCTGCACGTGACAGGGGAGCCCCAGGGCGCTCCTCCCCCGACCCCTTCAGTTCTCTCCTCTCTCTCCCCTTCGTTTCGATCGACGGGGACTTGGACCAATAAACCAACAGCTCTTGTCACGAGGCTCTGCCCTCCCGGGAGGCCTCAAACCAGTCAAAATCCGCTTCCCCGGCTTCAGTCCCGCTCCTCCGACGCAATTTAGGCCGCTCTGTGAGTCCCCAGCTTCCTTTCCCCGCCCCGCTTCCCGGTCCTCCTCGGGAGTGATCGACGGGACGTCTTTCCAGTAGCACGGGGCTGAGGCAGCTTACGGTCCCGCCCCCTGTGGAGCGGGGCCAATGAGCGCGCCGTGTCTCGGCAGCGGCCGGCCCGGGAGAGAGGTTTTGCACTGCGGTAATATGGCCCTTCCCTGAGGAGCTGAAGAGGCGGCCCGCGGAGGAATTGTCCGCTCGCCGCCGGACGTGTGGGGAGTTCCGAGGAACCGAGCGCGGCAGGGCAGAGGAAGGGCGGGAGGAGGAGCAGGAGGAGAAGCCGGCGGAGGAAGCGGCTCGGGGCGCGGATGCGGGAGAAGCGCGGACGCCACCGCGGGGCAGCCCCGGGCTCGCGATGAGCGGCTCGGCCGCCACCGCCGCCGTGGTCGCCTTGCCCGGCGCCGGGGTTTCCCCTCTGGCCCCGGGCCCCGCCGCCGCCTCCTCGCGGGCCCTGCATGTGGAGCTGCCGTCGCAGCAGGTGAGCGCGGCCGCGTGCCGGGAGTCCAACCCGGTCTGCCTGGGCTCTTCCCTTTACGGGGCCCCCGGATTCCCCCGAGGGCGGCATGGGCGCCTTCCTGAGGCCGCGGAGGCTCTGCCCCCTGGGGCTCCGGGGTCACCCTAACCTTCCGGATTTCAGACCACTGTCCCCTCTGGGTTCTTCCTCACCAGGGAAGCCCCCAGGGCTTCGTAGTCAACCACCCCTTCCCCCTTGCTGTCCTCTCTGGACTTGGTAGTCACCCGCTTCCCCCAGCACTGTCCGTCTCTGGACTCTTAGTCACTCACCCTCCACCCCCAACTTCATAGTTGCCTTCTTCCCGGGGCTTTATAGTCACTCGCTTCTCCCAGTAGAGTCCCTTCTAACTAAACAGTCATCCCGGTTCCCCTCCCCCCCTTCCCCGGGCTTCGTAGTAACCTCTCCCTCCACTGTTCTCTCTGGGCTTCATGGTCAACCCTCCCCCCCCCCGCCACTTTCCCCTCTTGGCTCCATAATCACACAGCATCCCACCCCTTTTACTGTCCCTTAAAGGCTTCTTATTTGCCCCCCCCACACTCGTATTGTCCTCTCAAGATTTCATAATCACCCTTTTTCTATTCCTTTTAAGGCTCCTCATACTGTCCTCTCACTGTTCCCTTAATGCTTCCTAGCCTCACAGCTTTCCCTCTGCTATATCCCTCCACCTTCATCCTCTTAGAATAGAGAGGGGAGAGAGAGAGAGAGAGAGAGAGAGAGAGAGAGAGAGTGAGAGAGAGAGTGAGTGTGTTCTACTCTTGCCAAGCCTCAGGGTCACTTTTACCTCTTAGCTTTTACCTCTTCTCTCCCAGGAGGCACCTCCTTAGGTGGTCTTTAAGGTCATTTAAAGGAGGGGCTGTTAGTGGTGGTCTCATGGTCTAGGGATGACTGCCTTTCCATGACTTCATGGTCATTTTGCCAGGGTCACCTCCCTCTGGGCAACTATGATACTTCCTCCTTGGATTCTTCAGGGTGGTGGGATGGTGATGGTCATCATGGTGGTGTTCTCCTGTGAAGGAGTCCGGATCACCTCCTCCTTACTCAGAGTCCACTGTTGAATGTGACTTTATCATGGTTTTTCCTCGAAGCTTCTGGGTTTCAGTCCTCTTAGAGTGGCTCCTCTCCCTCCTCATCCCCAATAGTTAAGGATTCCAAGTGGTACTTAAGAGTAAAGATGAAGGTGGGGAAGGGGAAGGGGGAGGACAGGAAGAGAGGAATGAAATGGAAAAGGTGATGATGAGAGGAAAGGAGGTGGTGAGGACTTCCAGGTGTGGAAGGAGTCAACTTGGTGTAAAATAATGATCTTAACTGTTATAGATGGCGCTTTGCTTTATATAGTGGTCAAGGAGAGAACTTTGGATTTGAAGGCAGGAGAGCCCCCTCTCTGCTGGCTTGTTTGCACTCTGACCTTGGGCAAGTCACTCAACCTCTCTGCCTTCATTCTCTCATTTGTAAGTTAAAGGAGTGTGGGACTAGATGATTTCTAAGGGTTTTTCCAGCTTCAAGATCCTTAGGGGAAGGGATTGGTGAAAAATTGTCAGTTGTGCTTTTTATGCTGGTGAGGAGTTTGGGAATGAAGGAAAACTCACAGTAGGATAATAAGGAAACTTTGAGAAAGTTGGCCAAGAAGTTTTAGGACTGGGGGGAACTTTGAGATTTGGGGTGAGGTGAGGGAGAAAGAAAGGGAAAGAGAACATTGGTTAACAACCTAGAAGAGCTTTCTGAAAACCATTAAATTTCATTTTTGGAGTGACTCTCAAAACAGATTAGACTAGGTTTTTGATGGATTTTGAAGTTCTTTCAAATGATAGCCTGCAATTTTTGGCTGTTTTTTGTATTCATCAAATTTTTGGAATCTTAGCAAAGTATTAAATGCCATACAAATGCTAAGTATGGCTATAGCATCTTCCTTAGGTGTCATCCTTTTGGAATGTTTTGGATGGCTATGGTGAAGACTCCATGAGTTCTTTACTCTTGGTTTTTACTTAGTATGCTGGAAAGCAAACATGGCTCACAATCTGGGTTGGAATGCTCGGGTTTCTAGGCTTGGTATGAGACACCTTTTAAAAGGTATTGCTTCTCTGGTTCTTTGCCCACCCACAGCCAGGGCCTTATTCTCTTTGTACTGGCAGAAAGTATATAGAATTTGATACCCTAAGAGTGGTGCTTGATTTTAAACCTGTCTGTGTGTTTTTTAAAAAATATGTAGATTAAATGTGATACCTGACTAAAAGACAGTATTAATCTATAAACTTTTCTAGCCATTACAAAAGCTTAAGTTATAAATGTGTGTTTTAGTCAGTATTTTCTTTGCTATGTTTTCTTTGAGTTTACAAAAGTCCTTGTTTTTTTCTGGTTCAAATTCAGATCGAGAGACTGAGACTCATGTATTTTGGGTGACTTGCCTACAGGTATGCTGGATAATGAGGAGGTAAAATTGAGTTTCTTCACAGTTATTAGATCTTCTGACTTCAGGTCCTGTTCTCTTTCATTGTCTTGAATGTATAAAATCTAGGGGGTAGTCTCCAAGGTCCCTTCCAGCTCTGAAGTTCCATGCTTCTCTGTAATGGAACTACTCATTCTTGGCCTATGGTTCTAGTGGGATATGCTCTTACCTATACTCATATAAGTGCCTGATATGAAATTGTGGAGATTGTCTATATTTATATATTTTTGGTTAGGTTTATAATTAACCACTGGTTGTAAGCTTTTAAAAGTTCTTTTGACATAATAAACTATTATATTATAAAAGACATTATAATGAATGTCTTTCACATCCTTCTAGGTGGGAACCTGGAAGTAAACCTAAGGTAACCATTTCACATATTCTTAAAAGCTTAGCTGAGAACTTTTCCTCTGAACTCCTTCCTCGTTCTTCAGGAAAGAAAAACGCCTGCTAACTAAATTTATTGAGAACCCGCTATGTGCAGAACTTGGTGAAGAGCTAAATTTCTTAATAGCAGAGATGAGTTTCATCTTTGGACAGAGTCAGTAAAGTGGTGGGATTCAGTGAATATTTGAACTGCCTTTCAGGACCTTAGAGTTGAAAGTGACAAAAACATACACTAGAAATACAAACAATTACCTAACTTTTAGTCACTACTAATAATAGCTCATATTTGTATGGCATTTACACTTTACAAAGCACTTTCTTTGCTACAGATATGTGAAATAGCCAGTCCAAGTATTATTGTTCCCATTCTACAGAGGAGTAAAAGAAAGTTAATATCTAAAATGACTTGTCCAGAGGTCACACAATTAATGGCAGAGCTAGGGATTGAACCCAGGTCTTATGACTTCAAATCAGTTTTTCTTTCTTTACATTAGAGGCAGTGTTCATAGTAGGTAGAGTACTGGTCTATTAGTTCAGGATACTCTGCTTCAAGCCCCCTTCCTGACACAGTGAATATGTGACCACCTGTTAGTACCCCAGCTTAAAAAAAAAAATATATATATATATATATATATATATATATATATATATAATTTATTTACCACAGTTCAATAAAACCATATTTAATAAAGGCCTTGGAAGAAAGGATTCAACATGAGTTGGAAACTAAATAAATTTAAACCTTAAGAATGCAGCTAGGTAGCACAGTGAATAGAGCACAGGCCCTTGAATCAGGAGGACCTGAGTTCAAATGCATCTTCAGACACTTAATGTTTACTAGCCATGTAGCCTTGGACAAGTCACTTAACCCCAACTGTCCTGCCTTCCCCCCTCCAAAAAGCCAAAAAAAAAAAAAAAGAATTGGTAAAGCAAGAATGTAAATAGTCATTGGTTTTTGTTTGTTTTTTCATTTTGGAGGGGGGAAGGCAGGGCAATTGGGGTTAAGTGACTAGGCAAAGGTCTACATGGCTAAAAAGTGTGTCAAGTGTCTGAGGCCGGATTTGAACTCAGGTCCTCCTGACTCCAGGGCCTGTGTTATATTCACTGCGCCACCTATCTGCCCCATTGTCATTGTTTTTTGACAGTGTTAGAAATGCAGCTCTAACAGTGTGATAAGAAAAAGAAATCGAGGGAAGAGTTAGGCAAAAGCAATTTGGAACTGTGCCCTCACAGTCACTAAACTATGAATATTTTTTGACTTGGTGATACCACTGATAGGCCTATACTCTCAAAGAAATTAGAGAGGAAAAAGGACCAGGATGAACAAAAATACTCATAGTAGCTCTTACTGTAGTGGCAAAGAACTGGTTGCTCATCAACTGGAGAATGGATGAACAAAATATGGTAATAATTTATATTAGGATATTATTACTCCAAAAGACTAACGATGGAATATGCTATCCACAAACAGGGAAAGAACTTTGGAGCCTGAATGCAGATGGAAGCCTACTCTTTGCTCTCCCCTTTTTGTTGTTGTTTTGTTCTTTCTTGTGGTTCCTCCCATTAGTTCTAACTCTTCTATACATCATGACTAATGTGCCCAGGCAACGTTCTAAGGCTAGGTTGCCAAAAAGATGCTGGTCAGTCTTGGTAGATTCACCAGGAACTTCACAGGTCCGATCAAAAACAAATGCACAAAAGAGTAGCCTACATTTATACAACACTTTAAAATTTATAAAAGTGCTTTTTTCAGTGTAGGTAGGGTAATTCATTTAACCAGTCATTTGTCAAGTGTCTGCTCTGTGCAGAGGGCTGTACAAGACTGAGAAAGATACAAAGTTTATTATGGAACTTTGTATGGGTGTAGAGATTTGACCATATTCCTGTAACTATAATACATAATTGCATAAGGAGGTAGTGAGAAAACAGTTGAAGAGATAGGTTTGGAGCTAGAAACGGACTTAGCCACAGTCTCACTGCATATCAGTAGCAGAGCCAGGATTAGAAGCCAAGATTTTCTGGCTCACAGCTCCTCCTCCCCATCTTCCCTTCCCAGCAGTTTTGATGGAGGATACCTTACTACTAACAAACCACTTTTGCTTTTGCTTTCTTGTCCAAATCTTACTGTTAGTCCATAGACACTAAAGTTAATCATCTGTTAGTTATACTTTCTCTATTGAAGTGTACTTCGGTTCCTGGAATAATGTGACTTTCAGTATATTACAGGCATATAATAATACCCTGCCTAATGTCATTAATTGGTTCTGCAAAAACATGGTAGGCCAGATGGTGTTACAGGGTCAGTTTCATAAGAACTGTTTTAAATAGGCAGTTGTGTGAATAATGTGGTGTTAAGTAAACATTAAAGTTTCTACATGTACTTGTGAATCTTACAGTATAATGAAGATTATACTGAAGATAAGATACAAACATGTAATTTCCACTTTTAGATAGTTCTAATGGGAGGTGTAGAGTGGGAGAGAGGATGTTCCTGGAATAAGAGGAAGCATGAAACAAGATGTGGAGGTAGGGAAGATAAAGCATATTTGGGTGATTAGTCCATTTTGGTCAGAGCTTAGAGTACATGAAGAACAGTAAAGTGATGTAAGTCCAGAAAGGGAGAATGGTACTAAATTGTGGAGGACCCTGAATGCAAGGCAAAGGAAGGTGGATTCCTAGGGAGTTTTCTGAAGATTTTAAAGGAAAGAAGTGACACAGACTGATTATGGAGGACAGAGTGAAGTTGGAAAGGCTTGTTATTTTTAAAAATTTTTTTATTTTTGGTCATAGGATAGGTGGATAGTAATGAAGTCCTGTATTAGTCGTGGCAGTGGGAATAAATAGGAGGGGAGGGATTTGAGAGAGATTGTGGGTTTATAATTGATAGGAGTTGGTAACTGTCTGCCCAAGTAGTTTTTTTTAAAGCATAAATCTTACAATGTTACTCCCCTACTCAATAAACTGCATTAATTCCCTATTGCCTCTTGAATAAAATATAAACACCTCTATTTAACTTTTTAAAGCCTTTTTGAACCTGGCTGTAAATTATTTTTCCAGTCTCATTGAGGTTAGGTTAGGGTTAATGATAAAGATTAGAGAGTACATGGAAATGGTAGTTGAAGCCATAGGAGTAAATGACGTTGCTAAGGGAAAGCGTAGAAAGAAAATAAGGATGCCAAAAACAGAATATTGAGGAGCATCCATGTAAAGAAGTAGGATGAATAGTGTGTCTGAAGCCAAGAGGGGAAAGACGGCCCACAGTAGGCAGGGATTTAATGTGTTAGAAGCTCTAGAAAGGTCAGAGGATGAAAACTGGTAGGAAAAGAAAAACTGCTTGTTTCATTTAGGTATTAGGAGTTTGCTGGTGACCTTTGATTAGTTTAAGTAGGGAGGAAATCAGATCGAAAGGGATTAAACTGTGTCCTGAGGAAGGAGGCATTGATTGTACTGACTGAAGACAGCTTTGTGAAAAGGAGAGGGGAGAGATGGAAACATTTCTGGGTGGCTAGACAGATCAAAGGAAGACTTTTCCTAGGCTAGGGCATGGTTAATATTAAATAAGATTTTAGGCAGATAGGCACTAGTTAGTGGAGACAGAGATACGGTAAGTTCATGATGGAAAGGGAATGACTGAGAACACTTCTGTAGGAGTGAGGAAAGAACTAGATCTGAGTGCTAGCAGAAGGATTATTGTTATGGAAGGGTTTAGTGACGTGGACTCGGTTTCTAATGTTTTAATGAGGTGGTTGTGCAATATTATGGTCAAGGTAAAGTTATTTGGAATTTACCTGTAATTAATGAAGATGTTTCTGTTCTAAATTCCTTCAGCTCCTGTTATTAACAAGCATGAGAAGGTGAATATAATTTGATATAATAATGAATTTAGGAAACTTCAGAAACTTAAAGGTTGCATCAGTAGCTTAGTGTCATTATTTCTTCTTGACAAGCAGGTTTGTCACAGATGGTGGCACCAGTTAGGTTTGGCCTTTTGGTCAGTTACACTGTATATTTCATGTGAAAACATTTTCTAGTTTTTCTTCAAGAGGAAAAGATGACTTGATATTTGGTTCATATATTAACATTTTTCTCCAGCAGGGTCACAACTCAGACTATATAGTAGGAAACTAAGAAGTGAAACTGCCTGAAATAGAACAAGAACAGAATTGAAATGAATCAGTTGAGCCTTAAGGACTTGAGAAGATGAAAAAGTTTTCTTGACTGGTTTCCAAATGTACTTTTCTTATTTTTATAAATGAACTGAAGAGAAAAGACACATATTTGAGATATCTCCTATTTCAAGTAGCATGTAAATTGAGATATACTTTAGAGTATTTCAAGAGAAGAGTCTAAAACCTCTTCCATAATATGGGGATGAAGTTTCCTTCATTTGTTTAGTAATTACATTGCTGTGTTAGATTAGTGGGACAGAAGAACATATAGAAAATTGAAAGCTTGGAATTGGGCCCTCAATATATTGGCATTACTCCTTTATACACTAGTGTCAAATATCCTTGTTTCCAATTTCCTTTGAGAAGGGTACATGTACACACTGAATTAAAGAACTTAGAATGTGAAAAGGCCTTAGAGATCATTTGGTCCAGGGGTTTTAAACTTTTTTTATGTCATGGGTCTTTTTGGCAGTTGGGTAAAGCCTATAGACTCTTTCTCAAAATAATGTTTTAAAATGCATAAGATGCAATATATACAATTACAAAGGAGGCCAGTTATATTAAAATATGATTATCAAAATATTATAAACAAATTCTCCTGTTACATTGAAATAAAATTATCAAAATATTATAAAACAAGTTCATAGATTAGGATTAAGAATTTCTGGTCTAATCTGATTCCTTTATTACATAGATGAGTTCTCAGGCAATAATCTCTTCCTTGTCTATCATATAGGATTATTATAAAGATCAAATGAATAAGCATAGATTCATAGATGTTTAGAATGAAGAGACCTTGTACTTGATTATTTAGTTCAATTCCCTTTGTTTACTTATGGGAAAACTGAGGCTAAATGTGGCGTAGTAATGTAGCTGGGATTCAAATCTAACACTTAATTATAGAATCGTTTTTGTAAACAGCATTGTGTCATATAAATTTGAGGTATAGTTAAGTGATTTGCCAAAGGTCTTGTAACAAGCTCATGGTACAGTTTGGATTATAACTCTTGTCTATCAGTTCCTGGTCTTCTATATTATTATATGATAATTAATAACAAATCTATTAAATCTATACCTCTACTTTATTTTTTAGTACCATAGCCTTTCAGGTTTTAGACTAGATTCCAGTTAAATTCATCAAACCCTTATTTAAGAACCTTCTGTGTGTCAGGTATTGTGCTAGGCTTGGGATAAAAAGACCACTCCTGCCCTCAAGGAGCTTACATTTTCCTGGGTGAGTGAACATTTTCATGTTATATAAAAAATAAAAAGTAAGTTTCCTCATCTGTAAAACATGGGGGTTAGAGTACATGATTTCTGAGGTTCCTACAACTCTACAGCTGTGGAGTGGTGATGGTTCACAATAACACGTGGGAATCAGGAAAGGCCTCTTGGAGGTGGGACTTGAAAGGAATCTTGGAGGGACCTTGGGGTTCCAAGAAGTAGAGGTAAGGGGTCATGAGGGATAGCCTGTGTCAAAACACAGAGACTGAGGATGGAACATGTCTACAAAGAATAGCATTAGGCCTTTTTTGTTGGAACTTAAGAGAGTGAATGAAGGGAGTAATGTATAACCAGCCTTCAGAGGGAGACTGGAACCAGATTGGAAAAAGCTTTAAATTCCAAATGAGAGTTTGTATTAAATCTCAGGAGAAGTAGGGAGTCTCCGCCCCCCCCCCCTTTTTTTAAATCTAGGGAGTAATATGGTCAGACCTGTATTTTAGGATATCAGTTTGGTGGTTTTGTGGAGGATAGATTAAAGAAGGGAAGGACTGAAATTCTGGGAAACCATCACTCAACTAGTATTTTAAAAAAATTTATTTTATTAAAATTGTTTATCTACTTTTATTTTACAACATTCAGTTCCACAATCCCTTGAGTTCCAAATTTTCTCCTCCTCCCTCCTCCCCATGGCAGCATGCAATCCCATATAGGCTCTACAAATACCTTTGCATTAAGAATTAGTCAGGTTGTAAAGAAGAATTATAACCAATGAAGTAATCAGTGAGAAAGAAGGAATGAAACAAAACAAAACACAAAAGAGAGAGAGCAAGTAGTTTGCTTCAGTCTGCATTCTTTTCTGTGGATGTGGATATCCTTTCCATCATGAATCTTTTGGAGTTGTCTTACAACCTTGCATTGCTGAGAGGAGCCCAGCCTATCTAAGTTAGTCATCACAGATATGATGTGTCTGTAATTGTGTACAAAGTTTTCCTGGTTCTGCTTTCCTCATTTAGCATCAGATCATATAAGTCTCTCCAGGACATTATGAAGTCCATCTGCTCCTCATTTCTTATAGCACAATAGTATTCCATTACATTCATGTACCATAACTTGTTTAGCCATTCCCCAATTGATGGGCATCCCCTCAATTTCCAATTCTTTGCCACCACAAAAAGAGCTATAAATATTTTTGTGCAAACGGGTCTTCCTCCCACTTGTATGCTCTCTTTAGGATACAGCCTGTAGCAGCAAGCACCCCAACATCCCCAGGGTGGCTGCCAACACAGGTTCTTAGATCTGCTTTTGTAAAGGAAAGCAACTCAAAATGGGTTAACAAGCTTGCTTTAATCAAACAAACATATTACCTAGTTTAGGGGAAAAAGGTCAGCACCCCAAACTTCAGAGTATACAGACAGATCAAATAGACAGGCTTCCAAACTGTCCAACCATCATCAATACCAAAATCAGTTACCAGAGAGGGAAGCATCAACATCTGGGTTTTCAAAGGCGGGGGGCTCTCAACGGCTACCCAGAGTCTCATCTGGTCAAATCACACAACACTTCCCAAAGTAAGCCCCAAAGAAAAGCCTCACATTAGGAATTATATAGCTTTCTTCTGGGTCAGAGAATGTAACCACCCTCTTGACCCAAGGCCCAGTCACACAGCATCAAGGTGTGGTCATTCCTGAAAACCAAGCTACCTACCACAGGCTCCATGTGACCACATTCAGCCTATTAGGGGGCAGAGTATATTTTCAAATTAAAGAAGGTTCTCAGAGTCACTTAAGCCAATCAAAGGGCCTAGGGGCAGGGAAGATCTTCTCAAATCTGCATTTCTAAAGATCCCAAGATCTTTCATGCCCATAGCATACACAATTTACATTTGAATTAGCACTAAAACATCTCTTAGGTCACATTTTCCAGGTACATAAGAAAATCACAATATAATCTCAGAGTACAATAGTCGAAGTCTTCCACTCAGGGAGCAACTGTTAACTCAGTCACTTATCAGTAAAATCATAAAATAATCACTCTTAAGTTAACTCAATCAGTCACATCAGTAATTTCAAAGTACATGGTCAAAGTCTTCCACTCATGGGGCAAAGTCTTGATTAACTCAACTAGTCTCTTATCAGTAACAATATCTCAAAGTACAATCAGTCACTTAGTCTTAAAGTCTTACTAAGTATGCCCATAGCATAGACAATTTACATTTCAATTAGCACTAACCATCTCTTAAGTCATATTTTCAAGGTACGTCTAAAGTTACCAAAGTGGCCACTGGGCCTTAAACACAAAATACAAAGCATTATCACATCAATTCAAAACAAGAGTCCAAATAAAGTTCTCTTGGGAGGAGGGGGGGTGTCCTTCCCCTCATACTGCTCCAGCCCTGCTTCCAAGTCCAGAGAGGGGGCTGGGCAACAAAACGAACGTAGGGTTCTTGGGGGTTCATGGCACTTCACCCCACCCACCATAGTCACAAGTCCATCCTCCCCCTGGGTCCCAAACTGTGGGATGAAGCAAGGAAACACATTCAGTGCCCCTGCTTTGCCACACAGTCCTTATCTTGTCGTGTGGCTGAATTCCCAACCCCTGGGTTCCTTCTCCTCCAGCAGAAGGCAGCAGCTCCTGGCTTCTCCACAGGTCTCCATGTAAGCAGCTCACCATTCCTGCTCTCAGCTCAGTGAAGTCAGCATGCAGGCCGTTCTTCTCTCCTGCTCCATGGCTCCACAGAATCAAAGCTACCACAACTGGGAAACAAACAATTATCCCAGCCCCCATACTTTTCCTTTTACTCAGTAGATCCCATCCCTTGTCACCATTTTGTAGCGGCAAGCACCCCAACATCCCCAGGGTGGCTGCCAACACAGGTTCCTAGATCTGCTTTTGTAAAGGAAAGCAACTCAAAATGGGTTAACAAGCTTACTTTAATCAATATTACCTAGTTCAGGGGAAAAAGGTCAGCACCCTGAACTTCAGAGTATACGGACAGATCAAATAGACAGGCTTCCAAACTGTCCAACCATTATCAATACCAAAATCACAGTTACCAGAGAGGGAAGCATCAACATCTGGATTTTCAAAGCCGGGGGGCTCTCAACGGCTACCCAGAGTCTCATCTGGTCAAATCACACAACACTTCTCAAAGTGAGCCCCAAAGCAAAGCCTCACATCAGGAATTATATACCTTTCTCCTGGGTCAGGGAATGTAACCACCCTCTTGACCCAAGGCCCAATCACACAGCATCAAGGTGTGATCATTCCTGAAAACCAAGCTACCTACCACAGGCTCCATGTGACCACATTCAACCTGTTAGGGGGCAGAGTATATTTTCAAATTAAAGAAGGTTCTCAGAGTCACTTAAGCCAATCAAAGGGCCTAGGGGCAGGGAAGATCTTCTCAAATCTGCATTTCCATTACACAGCCCTAGAAGTTCAACCAGTATTTTTAAGCAACTAAAATGTGTCAAATACTGTACTATAATTTATATTTCTGATGGATCTCCTATTTTAATTAGCATATAAATGAAAATACTTTAGAATAAAGTACAAAAAAGTGAATCAATTCCTATTCTCAATGAGCATGCATTTTAATGGGAAGGACAACAAAACAAAAACATGTACAACATAAGAATAGAAGGAAGAAGTACACATATATGCAAAGTAGTTAAATACAGAGTTATCTGGGAGGGCAGATATTAGCAGTTGGAAGGCAATCAAAAAAGACTTTATGCAAAGATGGTTTTTGAACTGTATCTTAAAGAAAGAGAAGGGCACTCTCTGAGGTGGGAGTAAGGTAGGAATGCATTCCAGGTGGGAGGATTGGCTAGTGCAAAAGTATGAGGATGGGAGATGGAGTGTCATGTGAAGAACAGAAGGAAAACCATTTCTTTCTTACCTTTGTAGAGTATGCAGAGGGGCATAATATCTTCTGAGGTTAGAAAGATAAGTTGGGGGAGTTGGGCCAAGATGGGGGAGTATGAACAGGATTTCCATGTGGCTCCCACTTCCACCTCCTCCAATACATGTAAAAAAATGACTAAACAAACTAGAGCTACTGAACCCACAGAGTGACAGAGAGAAACTAACCTCCTACTGAACACAACCCGGCAGGCTGGCAGGAAGGAGCCATTGCAGGTGTCTGGGAGCAGAGCCCAGCACTGTGTGAGCCCAAAGGTTTTAGCCTTAGGGCAGCCATGATCAGCTCTGGCTGGAGGGACTTCGGGAGAGTGGAGCACCAGCAGTTGTGGAGGTTGCCAGAATTATCAACCCATAAATACCAAAGACAAAGGGAGGGGTCAGTGGACTTTGGGAACAGGGGGTCCGGGAGTGTAGTTGGGCCTCTGCCCCTGGAGGGAGAAGGGGCTGAGGCGCTGCCAACGTGGCTGCTTCAGAGATCCTGGGCTGCAGATTGTAGGGGGACCAAGTGACCAGTCTGAGCGATAATCACTCTTGCTTTAACCTGCTTAGATCTGGATCACTATCTAGGGTGGAGGTCCTGGGGCGTGTGACCAGTGTGCCAGAGCGTGGGGAGGCTTCAGAGAGGGCAGCCAACTAATAGCTCTAGCAGCTGACAAAACCCTAGCGATTTGGGACAAAGCTCCCCTCTCTGGAAGCAGAGTTCTGCTGTGGCAAAAAGCTCAAAATCAAGTAATTGAGTGGCAGTATGAGCAAGTAAAGGAAGCAAAGCAAGCAGAGCAGTCCAACATTAGACTCCTATTTTGGGAACAAAGAGGACCAAAGCATGAAACAGGAGGAAGATGGTAAAGTCAGAACTCCTGCACCAAAAGCTTCCAGGAAAAATATGGACTGGTTATAGGCCATAGAGGAGCTTAAGAAGGATTTTGAAAACCAAGTAAGAGAACTAGAGGAAAATTGGGAAGAGAAATGGCAATGATGCAAGAAAATCATGAAAAGAGAGTCAACAACCTGACTGAAGAAAATAACACCTTAAAAAACAGACTAACACAAATGGCAAAAGAGGCTCAAAAAGCCCACCAGGAGAAAAATGCCTTAAAAAAGCTGAATTTTCCAGATGGAAAAAGAATCTCAAAAGCTCACTGAAGAGACTTATTCCTTCAGAATTAGGTTGGGGCAAATGGAAGCTAGTGACTTTATGAGAAATCAAGATACTATTAAACAGATCCAAACAAATAAAAAAATAGAAGGCAGTGTGAAATATCTCATGGGAAAAACCGCTGACCTGGAAAATAGATCCAGGAGAGACAATTTAAAAATTATTGGACTACCTGAAAGACAAGATTGAAAAAAGAACCTAGAAATCCTTCAAGAAATTCTCAAGGAAAATTGCCCTGATGTTTTAGAACCAGAGGGCAAAATAGAGGTTGAAAGAATCCAACAATGACCTGAAAAAGATCCCAAAAAGAAAACTCCTAGGAATATTATAGCCAGATTCCGGAATTCCCAGATCAAGGAGAAAATATCAGAAGCAACCAGGAAGAAACAGTTTGAATACTGTGGAGACACAATCTGGATAACACAGGATCTGGCAGCTTCTACACTGAGGGATTGAAGGGCTTGGAATATGGTATTCTGGCGGTCAAAGGAGCTGTGATTAAAACCAAGAATCACCTACCCAGCAAAACTGAATATCATGTTTCAAGGGGAAATATGGATATTCAGTGGCATAGAGGACTTTCAAGCTTTCTTGATGAAAAAACCAGAGCTGAAAAGAAAATTTGACATTCAGATACAAGAAGTAAGAGAAGCATGAGTAGGTAAACAGGGAAAAGAAATCATAAGGAGCTTATCAAAGTTGAACTATTTACATTCCTACATGGAAAACTGATAATTGTAACTTATGAAACTTTTCTCAGTATGAGAATAGTTGAAGGGAATAGAAATGTGTGTGTATACATATATATGCATATATGTATATATACATATGTATATATATGTATATACACACATACATACATATATATGTTTTTATAGGAGGGTATATGGGCATATAAATACATAAGTGAGTGTGTGTATATATGTGTACAGGTATACATAGATAGAGGGCACAGGACCAATTTAATGGGAAGGGATGATAATTAAAAGGTGTAATTGAGAGGTGAGAGAGGAATATAATGAGGAGATGGGGTGAGACAGAATGGGGTAAATTATCTCATATAGAAGAGGCAAAGGAAAACTTACAATGGAGAGGAAGAACAGGAAGGCAAAAGGGAATGAGTCAACCTTACTCTTATTGAATTTGGTCTAGGGAGGGAATGACATACACACTAAATAGGGTATCTCACCCTACAGGAGAGTAAAGGGGGGAAGGGGATGAGGTGGGGGATGATGGGGGGAAGGGCAGGTTGGGTTGGAGGGAAGGGAAGTTGGAAGCATCCACTTTTGAAAAGGGACAGGATCAAAGTAGAGAATAGAACAAGTGGGGAGCAGGATAAGATGAAGTGAAATGTTGTTAGTCTTTTACAGTATACCCACTATGGAAATGTTTTGCATAGCTACACATGTACAACCTATATTGAATTGCTTATCTTCCAGCAGGGGTGGGTGATGACAGAAGAAGGGAAAAAATCTGGAATTCAAAGTTTTAAAATCAAATCTAGTATATATCAAATCAAATATATGTATATATAGCAAACCAAATACTATATATCAATCAAAAAGAATATATATATATTTATTATTATTATTGTTAACTTTTGCCTGCAACTGGGAAATACGATGTACAGGCACTGGGGCATAGAGATCCATCTTGCCCTACTGGAAAGTCGGAGAGGAGAAGGGGGAGGATATAGGAAAGAGCTTATTGGGGGACGGAGTATACATTGGGATCACTGTTTTGGGGTGGTGGGTGGGGGAGAGATGGGGATAAAATTTGTAACTCAGAATTTTGTAGAAATTATATAAATTAAAAATAAACATAAAATTTAATTAAAAAAAGATAAGTTGGGGTCAGATGATATAGGGCTTTAAGAACTAAAAAGAGGAGTGTGTATGTATGTATACATATATATGTCTACACAATACACACACACATAAAATATTAGAGGCAGTAGGAAGCCTCTAGAGATAGTTGAGTAAGAGAGTGACTTGATTTTTTTTTGTGGGGGTGGGGAAAGGCAGGGCAATTTGGGCTAAGTGACTTGCCCAAGGTCACATGGCTAGTAAGTGTTAAGTGTCTGAAGCCCAGTTTGAACTGAGGTCCTCCTGAGCTGGTGCTCTCTATTTACTTCGCCACCTAGTTGCCCCTAATGATTCTTTTTTTTTTTTTTAAGGAAAAATGCTTTAGCAGTAGTATACCAGAGTGCTGAGAAATGTGAGACAGGGAATTCAGTTAGGAGGATGTTGCAGTAATCGAGGTGAGAGGTAATGAGAACCTGATAGTAATGAGAACCATATAGTAATCATCTTAAGTGGAAAGAAGATTTGTAAGTGAAAGATGTCATGGATGTAGAAGCATGATTTGGCAACTGACTGGATATGTGGGGTAAGGGAGAGTGAGGAGTTAAGGGTGATTGATACTGAAGTTATGAACTTGGGGGAATGGGGGGGCGGTGGTATCTTCAACAGAAATAGGCAAGTTTGCAAGACTGGAGGATTGAGAGGGAAAGAATGAGTTTGAAATGTCTGCTAGGCATTGACTGCAGGACATAATCTTGGGAGAGAGTGTAGGTCATTTGCATGGAGATGATCTATAAACTTAGGAATTCATGACTTACAAAGAATGAGAAGAGAAGAGGGCCTAGGACCAAACCTTGAGGAACAACAATGTTTAGGGGGCATGAGGTAGATGATGAGTCAGCAAGGGAGACAGAGGAGGATCAGGCAGACGGAGAAGAACCAATTAGGAGGCTATTTCAGTAGGTCAGGTAAGAGGTAGTAAAGGTTGAATTAGGGTGGTTGTAGTGTGAGTGGGGAGAAGATGACCTTTGTAAGTGATATTTTGGAGGTAGAATTGATATACCTGATTGTATTTGATGTGTGAGGGATAGTGAAGAATTGAGAATGTTACCTAGGTTACAAACATGATTGGAAGAATTGTCTTTACTGGGTCTTCATGCAGTAAGGCAATTCATTTATACCTTTCTAATCGATAAGAAATTTTGTTTACCAGTGGCTACTCTAACCTTTTTCATCCTTCTTCAAATCTCTCTTGGCATCCTTTCCCCTATCCTTTCCACTGAAGACTTTACCTCATATTTCACTGAAAAAATTGAAGCCATTTGCAGAGAGCTCCTTCCTCCTCCTCTCAAATTACTCATGTCTTCTTCCTCACTATTTTCTTCTTTATCCCTGTCTTTAATGAAGAAGTTGCCCTTCTCTTTGATAAAGCAAACCCCATAACATGTGCCCTTGATCCTATTCCTTCCTATTTTCTTTAGGATACTGCTCTACCATCATTCCCATTTTCTTTCTAATCTTCAATTTCTCCCTATCTCCTGATTCATTCCTTGCTTAGAAACATGCCTATGTTTTCCCCAATCTTAAAAAAAAACCAACAAAAAACCCTCACTTGATCTGACTGTCTTTGGTGGCCATTAAATCTCTCCTCCCTTTCTTGGCAAAACTTCTTGAGAAAAACCATCTGTCTATATTAGGTACCTTTGCTTCATTTTCTCTCACTTGCTTCTAAACCCTCTGCAGTTATGACTTTGATCTCATTTAACTGATGGTTCTTTTCCCAAAGTTATCAGTGATTGAAGTTCATATATAATGAACTTTTCCCATTCCTTATCTTTCTTGACTTGTCTATAGCTGTTGACATGGTTTATCACTCTCTTCTAGATACATCCTCATCTAGATTTTGTTAACCTGTTATTATCTCTTGGGGTCTCCTAACGCTGTCTGACCTTTTCTCAAGTTTCCTTTTCTAGATCTTTGTCCAGGTCACTCCTTTTGAGTGGGTATCACCAAAATCATCTTTATGTAGAGTATTTCCATATGTCTATCTGAAGCCCTAACCTCTTTTTTGCACTCTAGTTCTGCATCATCAGTTGCCTTTTGGACATCTTATAACAGATGACCTATATACATCACCAATTCAGCATGTCCAAAACTGAGCTCCTTCTCTTTCCTCCCAAATCTCTCCTTTTCCAAACTGTAGACTAACTTACTCCAATCCCACCTCTAATAAGCTACCACACTAATTTTCTACGTTCTTAGTAAACTCTAGTGACTCCCTTTTACCTCCAGGATCAAAGATAAAATCTCTGGGGCATCTGAAGCCATTAGGAACCCTTCCACTTCCTGCCTTTCTAGTTTTCTTACACCTTACTACACTCCCTGAACTCTGTGATCTAGCCACACTGACATGACATCTCTAGACTCAGTTGTGCCTTTTTACTGGCTGTTTTCCATGCATGGAAGACATGCTTTCTCTCCTCACCTCCTCCTCTTGGCTTGATTCATTGATACCTGTAGCATTTAGATATTGTTCCATAGTGTGCCTGGAATACATACTCTCCCTCTTTTAGTCCTAGCATCTTCCAAAGCTCAACACAGATGTAAATGCCATTTCCTTGAGGACGCCTTCCCTTCTTTCTCTGGATGTTTATCACCTCACACAGTACTTTGATTTATGCAATACTGTGTGTTATAGTTAGTTACCTGTGTTGGTGTCACTTATCTCCTGGACTGTGAGCTCTCTGAAGGTGGGGACTACAGAAAATTTTCTTTCTTTGCACCCAGGGCAGAACCCAGCACACAGTAGGTACTTAATAAATATTTGTTGTATATATTAGGAAGAATTATGGTGTAGTGGGAAGAGTGTTAGACTCAGTGTGTAGAGAAGTCTGGCATAAAATTCTACCTCTTACACTTGGTAGTTGTATTACCTTGGGAAAATCATTAGCTTTTTAAAACCTCACTTCATTTGAAATGTAAGAGTTTACATGGCTATTTTAAGGGTCAAATGGTGAGGGTCAAATGAGATGTTTGTAAAGTATTTTGCACACTTTAAAGCACCCTGCAAATATTTATTCTTTTCAGTGGTCTGATGCAATACAGCATAATTGTTATAAATGGGAAGAGTGAGACAGACACATAAAACCCCAGAATGGCTATACTCCATTTGTTCTTTAGACCATGAGGCTGTGCAGAAGTTTGTTTTACTTCTTTCCAAGTGACCTTCTAAGATGTAGACTAACTTTCTGTATGTCTGTGAAGCTGGTGGATGGCCTCTCTCTGGCTTGCCCTTTCAGGCTTCTCCAAGTTGCTACCAGGGAGACTGAATGTGAAAACAATAAGTAAAAGTGGGAGTTGGAATTTTTATGAGTCTCTTCCTTCCAAGAAAGAGTGACAGCTTTACCACAATTTATGCGATGAAGCAACTTTGGGATCTAATGTGGACATAGTTGCTGTGTATTAATGTTAGTACCCAGTGTGAGTTAGAACTGAACTGATGCACAAGGGTAATAGAAACTTTTGCAGAGGAAGAGTTATTAGTATACTTTCCATTCTGACTTATTTGTGTCTTTCAAAAGGATGTGAATCTTTTGCCTTGGGTATGAGGTAGCAGCAAAGGTTCACGATAATTTTGGAGGATCACACTTAGTAATTAGTAATTGGTTTCAATACAAAATTGTATACAAAACATTTTTTCTCAGTCCTTTGAGACTCAAAGTCAGTTGACTTTGAGAAGTGTATTTCAGATGAAAGGTTTTGACTATAAATACATGCTTTTGCTTGCAATCTGGTCACATGTAGTCAAGTGATTTGTAGAGTGTTGATATATTTGCTCTCAACTAGAGATCAAAAGGGATGATGTTGGGTGGCCTTTGGAAAGGAAAAGCTGTGTATATATTGAAATTGCACACAACTGACTCAAATGCTAATTGGGAAAAGCCACAAAGTTTAGCCTTTACAATAGTTTTATAGTTTTTATATGGTTTAAATTAGGTTAAAGACATTATCAAGAATTTAGGGTGAGGACAGCAGAGAGAGAGTTAAGACTTTATTTAATTGGGGATAAAATACCTGTATGCACCTAACAGGATTGTTGTGAAGTCCAGTGAGATGATGTCAGCTATTGTTATTATTGATATCAGTCTATCAACAACGCATTTACTAACCACCTATTAAGAGGAGGTTGGACTTGATGACCCCTAAAATCCCTTCCAGGACCATGTTTCTAACTTCCTGTCTGGTCCCAGCATTGCCATTTACTATGAGCAAGAACATGGTATTATGGCTTTATAAGTGGTAGAATTGGCCTAGAAACGAGATTTCCTATTCCTAGTCCAGTGTTGTTTTCTCTACGCCATAGTGCTTTTTAGTGGCAGTACTAGTCTTTTAATTGTTGAGGGAGAAAACCTTTGAATTACATTTTATCCTCTCTTCTCTCTTGGTTCACTTATGAAATTAAAAACAAATTATTGTTGATCATTCCTTCACTTTTTTTTTTTTGATACCTAGTATCTCCATCATTCAGGCTTTTGTGATCCCATCTCTACTTACATGTCTGTGTTTGCATGGCGTGGCCGCCACATCTGGAATAAACTACTTCCTCTTTTCTACCTAGATGAATCTCTGGTTTCTGTGAAAGCTTAGCCACTTTATACATACAAGACCTTTCCTGATTACCCCCTCTTTTTCCCACTCCTTGAAGTTATCTCATGTTTATTTTGTGTCTGATAGGATGTAAGCTCCTTGAGAGAAGGGACTGATATTTTTTCCCCTTTGTGTCCCCAGCTAGGTAGCATAGTGGATAGAATACTGGTTGTAGAGCTAGGAAGACCTGACTTCAAATCTATACACACTAGCTATGTGACTGAGCAAAACTCTAAACTTCTCAGCCTCAGTTTCCTTTTCTGTAAAATGAAGGGGTTTTACTTGATGGCCCCAAGGTCCCTTCCACTTCTAAATGTATGATCTATGAATTTCTGGTAGGGTGCCTGTCACATATTGGCTACTTAATATTGATTGATTGTTAAAATAGTTTTCTAATTGATATCTCTGCTTCAGTTCTTTCTTATATCTCCTGCATGCTGCCAGCACTGCTTTCTTATTATTTCCCTTTTCAGAAATCTTCGGTGATTCTCAATTACTTGAAGGATAGTTTACATTTTTTAGCATCTTATTCAAAAGCCTGTACAATCAGGACCCAAACTACTTTATAATTTATCAGTATATTTTTTTAAAGCACTAATTATCTACCAGGCACAGGGAATTTAAGAAAGAAAGAAAGAACAGCCCTTGTATGTAAAACACATAGACATATACAGAGTAGATGGAAAGTAACATTTAAATGGGGGAAGTTTTGGGGTTGGGGTAGAGCTGGGGAAGATGCCTTTTGAGCCCTCTTATAGGATGTCAGGAATTCTCAGAGGGGAAATGAGGAGAGAGGGTACATGAGTACAAAGGCACAGAGACAGGTGGAACATTTTCTCAGAGGGAGAGCTAGTAGGTCAGTAGAGCTGGAGAGTAAAGGTCATGGAGGGGAAGAAGACAGGAAAAGTAGGGACAGACCAAGATCATTTGAAGCACTTCAAATGATAAACAAAAGGACTTTATAGTTTATCTTGGGGGAAATAGGGAGCCACAAGAGTTTTGGATGACATGGTCAGACTTAGGCTTTAGAATCATTTTCTTACTGCTCTCCTAGACAAACTCTTAGTTCCAGCCTAATTGGACTATCTACCCTTGCTGTCCCTGTTCCTTTGAATATAGCATTCTCCTTGCTTGGAATGCTTAGCCTGGCAAGAGGGAAGACTTAGGGGAGATATGATTGTTTCCTTCCTGGTTCAGTGAATAGAGCTTTAGACTTGGAATACACCTACATTTAGAATGTAGAACATGATGATTTTATGTATGTGTATATGTATATATTTGTATATGTGTATATATATTTGATATTTCTGTAGTAAAGAAATCTCCAGTACCATACTTTTTATTAGTAAAGGTGAAGAAAAGGCTCTTTTGGGATTTTTTGGTAATAGAAAAGCTTAGGGCTTCCAGGGCTGTTAGTCTGCAACCAAGGTTACCTCAACGTCAAATATTTAATCAGGTCAACGTCAAATATTCTAAATGGCAGATCTTAAAACTATTGATTCTGATATAATTCCTATCTATATATTATCTAAGCCAGGCTTTTATACAACACATGGCACCAGGCTGCTTGTGGCTTACCAAAGATGTAGAAGATGTAAAAGAAAATAAAGGCACTTAGTGCCTTGTCCATGCCTGGTTTAACCTGCCTTCCACTACTGTTGTGCCCATCATGTAAGGTGGCAAGTGGATTGCCTCTGTGCACTGGCTCCTATCTGCGATGTGACTTACAGCAACCAACCATTGTCAGTCTGTCTTCTAGTCTGAGAGGAGTGAGAATCATATCTTTTCTCTGTATTTTCTGTCATTACTTAATATAAAATGTAAAAAAGAAACCTGAAAAGTGTATTAAAATGTGTACCGTTTAGCAAAGTAATTTTTTTAACATTAAAGTGATTTCATGATAAAAATCTTAATAAGTGTAATTAATTGATATTAATTGAAATTTCTCTTTTTTAAAAAATATGGTTTATTTGCAAAATAGTTTAATCATTAATGATACCTTGACTTGGAAAGTGTGCTTCTTAAAACCTATCTGTGACCCGAAGAAGTTTAGCCTATTTTAATTTTGGCCCCTACCTTCTGCCAAGTTGTATAGGTCTGATCTAAGCTCTATATGTTGAACCTTAGAGTTGGAATAAGAGAGTTAGGAAAAAAAGATGATTTGAAGGTACATTGAGTTAGAGGAAGAATATTGTATGTGTCTTAAAAACAGATCTGTACATGAAAAGGCTTTGCATCTTTATACAATGATACAGCATTTTTGCCTTCTTCTCTGCTATGGAAATATGGAAAAACTTGCTTTGTATATCTCAGAGATATTCAGCCAGTTGGCAGTTATCAGAGAATGTTTTATTTGAATTAACTTGGGACCTAGATTACACAGATCCTGGGTTTAACTGGCTGATCCAGAAAGGAGTTGTGACTAAGCAAGGTATAGGTTGTGAATAAATTTTGTTTTTGGCAATTCCTCTGCCCCCTCAATCTGTGTTCAGAACCAATCTAGTATACATACTAACTGCCTAATCTGGCTTGTTGAAGTGAAACCTTTTCTACTGATATTTCCAGGTTGAGCCTTCCCTTTTATGACCTTGAAAATAAAGCCCTTTTTGGGATGGAGATTCCTCCCCCCCCACCCCCCCAGCTTTTTAAACAAGCTGAGGATAAACCAAATTAAGTCAAATCCAGGAAAAATATCCATATTGAAAACACTGTTAAAATCTCCTGTTTTAAGCAGTACTTTGGGAAATTGCCTCTTGCAGGGGGGCTGTCTGAACTACCATAGCATTTGGATTTTTGTTATGAACGCATTCCATGTTTTAGTTCTAGTTCTTAGTGTACTTGTTATGTGACATTCCTTCTGAGGACAGGGACTATCTTTTTTTTTTTTTGTGACCCTCACAGGTGTGAATTTTTGCATAAGTAGGTTTTGGATTTCTCTCTCCTTATGTCCTAGATGTGATCCTAAGTTCTTAAAGTTTGGGTTAGCTGAGCAAATTCCAACTTCTAAAGTTGGAAAAACTTTTACTACAGGTTGGGTTTTTCATCTAAAAGTACCCAAGTACCCAAAAAGTACTTGACTGAGAATCAATACATGGGTTCATTTCTCATTCTACCATTCATTAACTGCTGCTTTAGTTCTCTTATCCTTAACATGAAAGAGCGGGGCTGGATTATGTCTAAGGTCCTTCGAGGCTCTAAAATTTTGTGTCATAAGACTTGGGTTCTTTTTAGCCCTGGTTTTTGCCATTTATTAATGTGGGTAAAGTACTTTCTCTGATTTGTACTTTTCTTATTGCTTAAAAAAAGTATATGCTCTGCCTCTTGACATGATTATTGGGAGAAAGAAATGAGAGAACGTTGTTGAATTATTCTTTCCTCTCTATTTTTATAATATTTGTTCACTCTTAGTTCTCCTACCTTTGTCTTTCTTCTTCTCAGCCTCCTTTGCTGGCTCACTGTTCATGTCCCACCCCAGATCTGTGGATATATCTCAAGATAATGTCAGAGGCCCTCTTTTTCTGGAATTTTTTTTTTTTTTTGGTGATGTGATTAGCTCCTGTGGATTCACTTATCTCTGGCAGATGACTCCCAGTACTATATATTCAGTTGTACTCTCTTGAGCTCTAGATAAATAGCCAGATAGTAAGCACTTAATAAATTCTTTTTTGGAAGTTATCAATGTTTTCTGTCCCTTACATCATCCCGAGTATTTCTCCCTTTCCCTGTCTCAAGAGTTTTATCCTATATAACAAATAGCATTTTTTAAAAACGAAAAAAATCAGTGCAGCTGAATTGATACATTGAAAAATTGGGAAAACCTGTGCAATGTGTAACACTTATAGACCTCCACTATTTTTTCTATGCATGTTAGTAAATATTTTTTATTTTTAAATTTTACACGTTGCACTTTAACATATTATGTCCAGACAGTTTTTGCAATCAGATGTCTGCTTTGTAAATCCTTATATTCAGCTCATCATTTCTGTAGAGAATTGTAGGTACAACAGTAGTTTTTGCCACTGAGCTGCTTTTGTAAGTCTCACAGTAAGAGAAACATTTAATGAAAAGAGATGGCTTAAATTATAAGCCATAAAGAGGTGGGCTGGAAGTGTCCTCTCATCTCTGTTTGATCTTTTTAATTTTGTTAAATTTAATTTTGATTTTTTGGTGTAATCATTCATTGAATGATGATCACTGTCTACACAGTAGTTTTTCCATTCCTTTCTTGATGGTGACATCACCTTCATACAGATCTTTGCTGCTGGAGGATTAGTGAAGGAAATAGTTGCTGCCTTGGCTGTGCCTGTTGCATGTTAAGGAGGCCTGCTGGCCAGCAAAGATCACAAGTCTTAACTGGACCAGTTAATCCATGGTAGTTGGGAAACCAATTAGAATATGTAATATGTCGAGAGTCAGGAAGAAAAAAGAAAGCAAAAACAAATGTATCAATAAAGTAATGACTTAGATCCAACAGTGTTCTTTCAAAGGAAAAGTAGCTGCCAAATATCAGTTTGGTGGGCGAGATATCTCAGCCACAGCAGGTGTTAATTCCTTGCATGTGACTTTTCATCTTTTTTGTCTTTGCTTTGCCCAGGCTCTCCCCTATGCCTTTAGTGCACTCCTTTTCACTTCTGTCTCTTAAGAGTCCCAACTCTCTTTGAAGCTAAGCTCAAGAGCCACCTCTTCCATAATGCCTTTTTAAATTCCCACCAGCTATTACTGTTGCCCTCCTGAAATGTACCTTATACTTTGTATGTATTTTGTATATATTGTCATGTAGAGGCAGCTAGGGGGCACTGTGGATAGAACATTAATGCCAAGAGGCAGAAAGATCTCAATTCCAATCCTGCCTCAGGAATTTACTTAGCAGTGAGATCTTGGGCAAGTCACTTAACCATTGCCTGCCTTAGCTTTCTCTGTTATAAAGTGGGGATAACATTAGCACCTACCTCCCAGGGCTGTTGTGAAGATCAAATGAAATAGATAATATTTGTAAAGCTCTTAGGGATACCTGGCACATTGCAAGTATTTAATAAATCCTCCCTTCCTCCCTCTCTACTATTTGAAGATTGGAACTGTTGTGTTTTTCTCTTTGTACCTTTAGTCTTTCACATAGTGCCTGGCACATAGATAGTTCTTAATATATTTCTTTTGATTGAAGCAACAGCAACTCTTGTTATGTGTAAAATATTAGAAAACCATAGTGTCTTATTCTAGTTGGAAGGAATATGAGAGATTATCTAGTTCAATCTCCTATTTCTGTGTTATGTGGGATGTTTAATTAAATTAGACATAATTCTTAGGCAGAGAACCCAAAATGTGACTTCATTAAGTATTGCCATATGGTGAGAAACTTGAAGTTGGCTGTCCTTTGATGACCCTTACAAACTGCAAGAAGTATGCAGCTAGTAAGAGCAGGAGTTGTCTTCCTTCTCCTTGCTATTGTTAAACCCATAATGATTGCTTTTTCATTCTCTAATAGTAATAATGAACTATTCTTTTTTTTTTTTTTGCTTTTTGGAGGGCCATTGGGTTTAAGTAACTTGCCCAAGGTCACCTGGCTAGGTTTTTGTTTGTGTGCATTAAGTGTCTGAGGCCGGAACTGAACTCAGGTCCTTCTGACTCTAGGGCCAGCTCTCTACTCACTGCTCCACCTAGCCGCCCCTAATGAACTATTCTTTTTTTTTTTTAAAACAAATGCTTTATTAACTTCTGTTTTACATCATTCATTTCCGCCAGATTTTGAGTTACAATCATTTCCCCCCATTATTCCCCTACCCAACCTCCCAGAATAGTAGTCCCACAAGATATCGTTTCCTCCAATCTGCTCTCTCCCATTTTACCCCCATCGACTTTTCCATTAGAGGAAGGTGAGTCTTTGTGTCCCAATGCCTGTACATCTTATCTCTCTATTACAAGCAAAAGAGTATTAATAATAGTATTTATATATATTTGAAACATTTAATGTTAATACCTCGAATTTCAGATCCATTTCCTTCCTCCCTTGTCATCCATTCCTTCTTGGGAGATAAGTAATTCAGTATATGTTGTACATGTCTAGCTATGCAAAACATTATCATAGTAGATATATTGTACAAGGCTGCTTATAATTCCCTCCACTCATCCCACCCCCCACCTGGTCCATTCCCTACATGATCCTGTCCCTCTTCTATAGTGGGTACTTCCAACCTCCCCTCACCCAAAGGATGCCCTCCCATCCATCATCCCTCCTCTCATCCCCCTTCCCCCTATCCTGCTGCAGGTTGAGATATCCCATTTATTATGTATGTCATTTTCTCCCTGAACCAAATTCAGTGTGAATGTGGTTTTGCCTTTTTAGCCTTCCTTATTCTCCCCCTCCTTTGCAACCACTTCCCCTCCATGGGATAGTTTACCCTATCATGTCTTTCCCCATCTCCTCTTGCCACTTTCCTCTCTCACCTCATAATTTCATCCCTTGAGTATTCTCCCTTCCCAACAAATTCAACTTATGCCCTCTATCCATATATATAACTGTAACCATATACACACACATTCACATATGTATTCATATGACCACACCCCTTCTTCCATTATTTTCATAGTGAGAAAGATATCATCAGTCACAGTTATTGCTTTTCCATATAGGAATGTAAATAGTTCAACTTTGATAAGTTCCTTTTGAGTTCTTTTCCCTGATTACCTTCTCAGGCATCTCTTC
The DNA here is from genome assembly GCA_011680675.1 of Gymnobelideus leadbeateri. Classification (NCBI taxonomy): domain Eukaryota; kingdom Metazoa; phylum Chordata; class Mammalia; order Diprotodontia; family Petauridae; genus Gymnobelideus; species Gymnobelideus leadbeateri. The sequence continues at coordinate 209,892 of WOXC01010250.1, forward strand.
CTTCTTGTGTCTGGATGTCAAATTTTCTATTCAATTCTGGTTTTTCCTCAAGAATGCTTGAAAGTCCTCTATTCCACTGAATGACCATATTTTCCCCTGAAACAAAATACTCAGTTTTGCTGGGTAGGTGAGCCTTGGGTTCATTCCCAGTTCTTTTGCCCTCTGGAATATCATATTCCATGCCCTTTGATCCCTCAGTGTAGAAGCTGCCAGGTCCTGGGCTATTCTGATTGTGTTTCCACAATATTGAAATTGTTTCTTCCTGGCTGCTTGTAGTATTTTCTCCTTGATCTGGGGATTCTGGGACCTGGCTATAATATTTCTGGGAGTTTTCTTTTTGGGATCTTTTTCAGGAGGTGATCGGTGGATTCTTTCAACCTCTATTTTGCCCTCTGGATCTAAAACATTAGGGCAGTTTTCCTTGAGAATTTCTTGAAGGGTGATTTCTAGGTTCTTTCTTTGGTCATGGCTTTCAGGTAGTCCAATAATTTTTAAATTGTCTCTCCTGGATCTATTTTCCAGGTCAGTGGTTTTTCCCATGAGATATTTCACATTGCCTTCTATTCTTTCATTGTTTGGATCTGTTTAATAGTATCTTGATTTCTCATAGTCATTAGCTTCCATTTGCTCCAGTCTAACTCTGAAGGAATGAATCTCCTCAGTGAGCTTTTGAGATTCTTTTCCATCTGGCAAATTTGGCTTTTTAAGGCATTCTTCTCCTCATTGCCCTTTTGGGCCTCCTTTGCCATTTGAGTTAGTCTATTTTTTAAGGTGTTGTTTTCCTCAGTCAGGCTGTTGACCATCATTTTATACTTTTCCTGCATCCTTCTCATTTCTCTTTCTAATTTTTCCTCCACTTCTCTTATTTGATTTTTAAAGTCCTTCTTAAGGTCCTCTATGGCCTGCAACCCGCTCATGTTTTCCCCTGGGGCTTTTGGAGCAGGACTTCTGACCTCACAGTCCTTTTCCCGCTCTATGCCCCAAAATAGGAGTCTAGGGTTGCATTTTTCTGTTTCCTTTGCCTTGGCATGTTGCCACTTAATTGCTTGACTTTGGGGCTTGTTGCCACACTATGGCTTTAAGGCCAGATAGAGGAATTTTCGTCCTGAATGTGTGGGGGGCAACTTCCGTTTCTGGTAAGCTGTAAACCCACCCACGACTTCCACCCCAGATCACAGTCCAGATCCAGGGAAGTTAAAGCAAGAGCGATTACCCCCCCAAGACTGATCACTGGATCTCCCCACGATTTGTAGGCTGGGAACCAGAGCTGCCTCTGAAAACTGCAAAATGGCGTGTCTCCTCAGTGGCTTCTAGCCCCCAGGGGAGGGAGCTGACGCATTCCCCAAATACTGGTCCCAAAGTCCATAGGACACTAACCTCTTACTTTGTCCTAGGCATGTCTATGTTGATAATTCTGGAATCGCCACAGCTCCTGGTGTTCTGGGGTTCCTCCAGCCAGCTGCTGGCCCTGCCGCCGTGGGGCTAAAACCTCGGCTCACGCGGACCTGGACTCAGCTCCTGCGCTCTGCGCGCTGTGCGCTGCCAGGTCCCAGACCGCTGCGCTGGTCCTTCCTGCAGGGCTGTTGGGCTGTCCTCAGCGGGACGTTAGCTTCTCTGTGTCGTTCTGTGGGTGCTGGGGCTCCAGAAGTTGTTCAGAGTCCCCTTTTACATAGTTTGGGGGGAATCTGGGGTCAGAGAGGCTTGGACGAGCTCAGCCATCTTGGCTCCGCCCCCTCATAATTTTCTTGCATCATTTTCATTTCTCTTCCAGATTTTTCCTCCACTTCTCTTATTTGCTTTTCAAAATCCTTCTTAAGGTCCTCTATGGCCTGTGACCAGCTCATATTTTTCTTGGAAGCTCTTGGTTCAGGAGTTCTGACGGCACTGTGTTCTTCCTCTTCCATACTTTGATCCTTTTTGTCCCCAAAATAGGAGTGTAAAGTTGTATTGTACTGTTTGCTTTCTTTCCCTTGTTGCTCATGTTACCACTAAATTACTTGACTTTTGGGCTTTTTGCCACAGTAGAACTCTGCTACCAGAAATGGGAGCTTTATCCCAATCACTGGGGTTTTCTTAGCTGCCGAAGGTATTAGTTGGGTGCCCTCTTTGAAGCCTCCACACGCTCTGGCAAACTGGTCACACACCCCAGGACCTCCATCCTAGAAAGCAATTCAGATCCAAGCAGGTTAAAGCAAGGGCAGTTACCCCTCAGACTGGTCCTGTTGGTCCCCCTAAAATCTGCAGGCCAGGAGCTGAAGCTGCCACAGTGCAGTGGCTGCATAGTCAGGGTCCTCAGCGGCTTCTCCCTCCAGGGGATAAAACCTAACAACACTCCCAAACTACTGGATCCCAAAGTCCACACTGCACTGACCTCTCACTTTGTCTTTAGCATCTATGGGTTGATAATTCTGGAAACTGCCACAGCTGCTGGTGATCTAAAGTCCCTCCAGATGGTGGCTGGTCAGGCCCACCCCGAAGCTAAAACCTCAGGGTGGATCAGGGCTGGGGTCAGCTCCCAGAGTGCTGCTTTGGCTACTTCCTGCTGGCCTGCCGGGCTGTCCTCAGCAGTAGGTTAGCTTCTCTGTGTCATTTCGTGGGTTCTGTAGCTCCAAAGTTTGTTCAGAGTCACCTTTTACATGAATTGGGGGGAGGGTGGAAGCCAGAGTCCCTCGGAAGTCCTGTTTCTTCTCTGCCATCTTGACTCCGCCTAAGAAAGCAGTTTCATATGAGTGACAAATTCAGATGCCTTATTGCCAAGCATTGAGGAATGAGGAGAAATTAAGGCAATAAGTATATATTTTTTCTAAGTATTTAAATGGGTGAGAAAGAGAAGAGAGAGATAGGACAATGTTGAGTGAATGATAGGGTATAGTGAAGATATTTTAGAAACGGGAGACTTAGGCATACTTGAAGGTGGTTGGGAAGGGATCAGTGGTAGACAGGAATGCTTTGAAAGTGGGGGGTGGGGTGGGAGACTGTGGCAGGACAAGATGAGATGGGATTGGATCAAGTGCCCTTGGCACTTGTCTGTGTCATTATCAAAGGCTTGAGAAGAGTGGGAATTGATGTTACTGGGTTTTGAGATGAGCAAAAGAAGAGGGATCTCACGGTATATGGCCTACTTTTTTTTTTTTTAATTTTAAATTATTTATTTGTAACATTCATTAAAAAAAAGTTTTTTGAGTTCTAAATTGTTTTCTACCCTCACCTATTGAAAAAGCAAGCAATATCACAATTATATGTATGATCTCATGTTAAGCATTTTCATGTTAGCCATGTTGTCCCCAAAAAGTAAGAAAAATAAAGAAAATTTAAAAAAATATATACTTTACTTTGTACTCAGAGTTTATCAATTCTTTCTCTGGAGGCAGATAGCATTTTTCAGCATGAGTTCTTTGGTATTGTCTTGGATCGTTGTATTGATCAGAGTAACTAAAGTCTTCCACAGTTAGTTATTGTTATAGTATTGCAGTTACTGTATAACTGGTTCTGATCTCCTGGTTCTGTTCAATTCATTCTGCATCAGTTCATATGGGGCTTCCCAGGTTTTTCTGAAACAATTTTGCTTGGCATTTTTTTTTTTAATTTGTCAATTTATTTGTTTTTATTTTTCAACATTCATTTCTGTAAGTTTTAAATTTTCTCCCCCTCCCTCCCTAAGACGGAATATAATATGACTCTACACATACATTCCTATTAAACATACATTCACATTAGTCATGTTGCATAACAGAATTATAATGAATGGGAGAGACTGTGAGAAAGAAAAAAACAAAACAAAAAATAAAACAGTCTGCTTCGCTCTGCATTCAGACTCCATATTTCTTGCTCTGGATGTAGATAACATTTGCCATCATAAGTCCTTTGGAAATGTTTTAGGTCCTTGCATTGCTAAGAAGGGCTAAGTTTATCAAAATCAGCCATTGCACACTGTGGCTATTTTCTGTGAACAATGTTCTCCTGGTTTTGCTCACTTCATTTAGCATTGGTTCATATAAGTCTTTCCAGGATTTTCTGAAATCTCTTCATCGTTTTTTATTTTTATTTATTTTTTATTTTTTTTTTAAAGCAATTGGGGTTAAGTAACTTGCTCAAGGTTACACGGCTAGTCATTATTTATGTGTGGGTGCTCATTTTTTGAGGCCGGATTTGATCTCGGGTCATCCCAACTCTGAGGCCGGTGCTCTTACTGCGCCACCTAGCTGCCCCTTCATCATTTCTTATAGCACAAAAATATTCCATTACATTCATATACCACAACTTGTTCAGCCATTCCCCAATTGATGGGTATTTCCTCAATTTCCAGTTCTTGGCCACCACAAAAAGAGCTGGTATAAATATTTTTGTACACTTAGGTCCTTTTCCCATTTTTATGATCTCTTTGGGATACAGTCCTAGAAGTACTATTGCTGGGTTAAAGGGTATACACGTTTTTATAGTCCTTTGGGCATAGTTCCAAATTGCTTTCCAGAATGGTTGGGTCAGCTCACAGCTCCACCAGCAATGAATGTGTTCCAACTTTCCCACATCCTTGGCAACATTTATCATTTTTCTGTTTTGTCGTGTTAGCCAATCTGACAGATGTGATGTAGTACCTCAGATTTGTTTTGATTTACATCTCTCTAATCATTAGTGATTTAGACCATTTTTTTCATATGACTATAAATATCTTTAATTTCTTCCTCTGAAAATTGCTTGTTCATATCCTTTGACCACTTATCAATTGGGGAATGACTTGTATTCTTGTAAATTTGACTCAGTTCTCTATATATTTTATACATGAGGCCTTTATCAGAAACACTAGTTTTAAAAAATTCTTTCCCGGGGGCGGCTAGGTGGCGAAGTGAGTAAGAGCGCCGGCCTCGGAGTTGGGATGACCCGGGATCGAAACTGGCCTCAGAAAATGAGCACCCACACATAAATCATGACTAGCTGTGTAACCTTGAGCAAGTTACTTAACCCCGATTGCTTTAAAAAAAAATTCTTTCCCAGTTTTCTGCTTCCCTCTTAATATTGGTTGCATTGGCTCAGTGCTAAAGCTTTTCAATTTAATATAATCAAAATTATCTATTTCACATTTCATAATGTTCTCTCTCTCTTGTTTGGTCATAAATTCCTCCATTCTCCATAAATCTGACAGATAAACTATTCCTTGCTCCCCTAGTTTGTTTGTAGTATCAGCCTTTATACCTAAATCATGTACCCATTTGGATTTTATTTTTGTATGTGGTGCCCAGTTTCTACCATACTATTTTCCAGAGCAGTTTTTGTCAGATAGTGAGTCCTTCTCTCAGACTGCTTGGCATTTCTTATAGCACATATTCCATCACAATCATATGCCACAGCTTCTTGTTCAGCAATTCCCTAATTGATGGGCATCCCCTTTACTTCCAATTCTTTGCTACAACAAAAAGAGCTGCAGTTAGTATTTTTGTACATATAGGCCCTTTTTTCCTTTTCTTTGATCTTTTTGGGATACAGACCTACCAATGGTATTGCTGGGTATGCAAAGGGTATGCACAGTTTTATAACTGTTTGGGCATAGTTCCAAATTGTTCTGTAGCATGGTTGGGCTAGTTCACAACTCTTTCAGCAGGAGTGGCAAAGAATGGGGATTTGAATGAGTGCACTACTTCAATTGTCGGGAATTATTGCTTAAGTTATAGTATGTATGTGATTTGTGAAAGAATGAAGGGAATGGTTTCAGTGGGAAGACATGAACTAATGCATAGGGAAGTGAACAAAACCAGAACAAGTTACACAATGACAATAATATGGTGAAGAGAAACAAATTTGAAAGAATTAGGACCTCTGATATCATATAGAGACAATGATTCCATAGACTAACGATAGAACATGCTACCCACTTTCTAATAGATCAAGGACTCAGAATACAGACTGAGACAAAAAAATTTTAATACTTGACTGATGTAGAAATTTGTTTTTGATTGACTATACATGCTTGTTTTTTCTTTTGCTCTCTGTTGGGGTAGGGGAGGTCACGATGGGAGATTGATGAGGTGGATTTTTGCTGATTGAAACAAATACAATATATTTTTTAAAAAGTCAGGAGATAGGAAGTTGAATGCATTGTAGGTGGAATAGCAGGTAAGCTAGTGTGACTAGAATATGTGAACTTGGAAACAGGCTATATTGAGGCATATTATAAAGGTTTGTTTTGTTGTTGTTGTTGTTGTTTTAAAGATACTAGTGTTTAATCCATATCGAAAAAATGGAAATATCCTTCTGGTAATTTAATGACAACCAAAATCAAAGGACCCAGATATTTTTTGTTTTCTTGGTATTTTCCTAACTTTTCCTTACATCATTACTTGCTCTTTTCATTGACTCTCACCAATATGAAGTTACTTTTTGTTATTAGAAGGGTTTTAAATGCCAAACAAGAAAGTTTATATTTTCTCCTAAGGGCAATGTAGGGAGTCACTGGAATTTCTCGAAGAGGGGAGTGTATTGATACATCCAGAAGTCTATTCCGTCTTCGGTATGTCTGCTCTGGAAGATGATCTTACTTTGGAAATAACTATAATCATTCTTCTTGAGTCAAATATATATATGTATATATCCTTTTGGGAGAAGGGTTTGCCCTCTAATAAGAGATACATACTTACATACATATCTAGATACACACACATTTTATATATACACACACACACACATATATAACATATTCAATGAAGTAGCCATCGGGATCTAGGTCAAAGCTGTGATCCATCTTGCTTAGTTCCTTAAGGAAGATGAAGTTGGGCATTCTGCAGAGATTCCCTGTTCCATTCCCTATCATATTCTACTCTAATTGCTAATCCAGAGTCCCTATTTGTTTGTCTCTGTTATCAGTAAGGAAGGAGGGTACCCAACTCGTGTCTGAATAATATGTTTTGGTGGAGATATTGATAGTCCAGGATATCTGCTGCAGATAATACCTGACCTCAGTTGTATTAACTGGTTTCTATTGATTGTATAGATAATAAAACTACATTTCCCTAAAAATACTTTACAATTAATTAATTCTGGCCTTGGGTCCCTTTGACCCAAAGTGAGTCAATTTTTAATCGTTGAAAATGTTACAGTTCAACACATAGGCTCTTTTCTCTCTTTCATTAAATACTTCAGTGTTTTAAGGGTCCATGATATTGGGAGTGTGTATCTTCTTTCCATGGTTTTTTTCCCCCCCATTCATTTGTTCACCAATGCAGATCACAATGCTGACTTAGTAATTTTTGAATGCTATTATGGTGAGAAGTTCATCATCTTTCAGGCAGCTTAGTGATTAAGTTCTTTTGAACTTAACCTTTGACCTTCCAAGTACAGATCTATAGTATATCACTGGGCAGCATTGGAGGAAGAACATTATGGAGGATTAAAGATAGAGAGGGATTTATTTCATTCTATTATTACCAAACTTGAAGACTAATATAAAATATGCCTTTTTGAAAATAGTTGTTTTAGTGTAGTGGTGGGGAGAATAATGAATTCTAGACTCTGAATTTATTCTAGACTCTTAATTCTGTTAGGACAGATTGTTTTGTATCTAAGCTAGCACCTAACATTCCATAAATTCAGTTCAAGTGAAGTGCCTACGTTTTGCTGTAAACCGATTGAGTTACATATTTTAGATATGATAAACTCTCCTAGTTTATAATCTAGTAATACATAAACATAGGTTATTATAATACATGATGATCGATCCTTCAGTAAGTACTTATTAAATACTTACTGTATGCCAAGTGCTGGGGATACAGACAAAAAAAGTATCCCTGCTCTCATATTCTGCTGGGGAAGGCAACATATACAGTAATAGGTGCCTACAAGATTCATGCAGACTAGTCTTGTGTTTTGGGAAAAATCACTTTGGCAATTGAGTGGAGGCTGAAATGGAGTGGGGAGAGACCAGAGGCAGGTAGAACATTTACGAGGTCAGAGGTGAGAGAGTCCTGGACTAGGGCAATGGCTGTGTGAATGGATGAAAGGAACTGCATTTGAAAGATGTCGGGGTTAAGGAAATAACAATATTTGGAAACTGTTTAGATATGTAAGGTGAATGAGAATGAAGAGTTGAAGATGACACTGAGGATCTGGGAGGATGTTTGTGTCCTTGACAGTAATAGGGAAATTCAGAAGAGGGGTAGATTGGGTGATGGGGAGGTGAAGAAAATGAGCTAATTTCAGACATATTGAGTTTGTAAGGTGTTCATATAGGTAGAAGGAGATCCAAGAGGAAACAAAAGAAAAAGGTTGCTTTGGCTTAATTGCAGACTTGGGGGAAGGAAGAAAAATGTCCAGTTAGGCTGTGACCAGGTTGTGAAGGGCTTTAACAGAGTTCCTCTGAACAGAGGAGTTTATATTTTATCCTAGAGGCAGTAGTAAAGCCACTATAGAATCAGTTGAGCTGAGTAGTGATATAGTTAGATCTGTACTTAAGGAAAATAATTTTGGTAGCAATAGGGCTGGATTGCCCTACATAGAGATTTGAGGCAGGGAGGGCACTAAAAGATTCTCTGCCTCCATCAGATGAGGTCCCTCACCTTTTTTTAGCTTCTGTGTTCTTATCAGTAAGTTAGAGATAATAGTGCCTTCTTCACAGGGTCAAATGAGGACATATAGAAAGCACTTTGTAAACTTTTAAGTGCTACCTAAATGCTAGTGATGATGATGTTGTTAATGGAGCTTGCTTTCTAATGGGGAATGATCATACATGAATGGAAGCTAGGAGATTGAAGAGCATGGTTTGGAGTAGAGTTAGTAGGGTAGTGACTGAAGTTCAGCCATTTGTCCTTTGCATTCTAGTGAAAAAATCCAATGGTTTCAGTGTGCTGGAGTAAAGGATGATGGCCAGATTGCTGGCACCACCCTGTGGAGCTACTCTTGTGGGAGGCTATAGATGATGATTTTTTGGGTATAATTTCCTGTGGGAAGGATAGAATAGGGACTAGAGTTGTGATTTCACACATGTAGGGAGCTCCCTGGAGAGGAGAGTCTCTCTACCAATATAAGTCAATACTAGAGCCTATGGTCAACTCTTAAAATTTCTTATGGTTCCATATAAAATGGTACCTAAAACTGGTGATAGTTGAATTATAGGATTATGAATTTAGACCAAAAAGAAACCTTAAAAGTCATTAAAAAAAAAAGTCATTCTCAATTTATAGATGAGGAAACTAAGGCCCAGAGAAGTTAAGTCTCTTCCCTAGGGTCACATAGCTAGTAAGTGTGTGAGACTGGATTTGAACACAGATTTTTCTGACTCTAGGTCTTGTGCTTTATCCACTTTGCTGTGCTATCTCTCCATTATCTACATCACATCATCAAAACCCACTTATAATTTACCCTGTTGCGTTAGGGTATTAGACCAATTTCTGATATTCCTGGACCCCCCTCTGTTATTCTAATGATTAAAATTATATAATTTTATACTTAGAACCTTAGAGATGATCTAATATATCCTCCCACTAAATAGAAATTGGTATTGCATATGTATATGTGTGTGTGTGTGTGTGTGTGTGTGTGTGTGTATGATAAGTGGTCATTCTAAACTTGATTACTTCTACTGGTTGGGTAATCATCATCTCGTGAGGAAATATGTAATCCTAATATGTAAGGTATATGTAATCCTAATATGTAAGGTATAGAACTTTGACCAGAATGGTCACTTTCCTCTGAATACCTTTAGTCTATCAGTTTCAGCTTGAAATGTGGTGTTTGGAATTCTGTCGTCATTTAAGAAAAACATTTATTGATCATGTGCCATCTACAAGATGCTTAACAAAACATAAAAATTAATGACATATCCTTTGCTCTTGGGGAGCCAGTCATCTGAGCCAAGTATTCTAGATATGGTCTGACCAGTACACAATCTAAATGGGACTATTACTTTATTTAGTTTGCATTATACATACTCTGTGAACTCAGGTTAAAATCGAATTAATTGTTGGGTGAATATAATGTAAGGTCAAGGTGGATCAGGAGACCAATTTGGATATACTGAGTCTTCATGAGAATAGTATGTGGATATATTGGATAAACAATAGTTCGTTTTAAATTTTGTTTCTGACCTGTCGTTTCATCAGTATAGGGAATTCCCAATATGGGAATTACTTCCCCAAATGCAGCCCCATGCTATTTGTGATCTTAAGAGAATTGTCCAGAACTGGGAGTGGTTAATTGACTTGCTTGTAGTCATGTAGCTAATATGTGTCAGGGACAGGGCTCTGAAGCCTACTATTTAAAATTAGGAGAAAGGTTGAGTGGAAAATGTATTCAGAAGAAATCGTTTGCCTGATGAAGGGCATGTTAAAGTAATGATGGGAAGCCTGGAAATGGAAGCATTTTTAAAGTGAGTACTGGGAATGCTTTCTTTGAGAACATTGTGCTGTCTATTTAAATTATACAGATCTATTAAACATTTAGATTCTGTGATGTATCTAGGCTTTGTTCAGAGAAGTATGGTAGTGTGTTTTCCTGTCTGGTTACAGGTATAAATGCATATTATATTACATTTGCATGTACTTATTAGTATTCCTGACACAGCATATTTATAGATGTTAGCCTGAAGAAAGAGAAAGCATGTTTTAGGGCTGAGCAATTGGTTCTTACAGGCAAACCCTTATGACTTAGTTAGCTGTCATTAAACAAGAAAAAGTCTTTTTTTGCCAGGATGAGGCTAGCATGCCTGGATGTAAGGGTGTGGAAATTTTAATATTGTCATTATTGGTTTCTTTTTCTGTGAGTTTGAAAATCTGTAAGATATAGGATTCTATGGGTTTTAGAGTCAGCTTTTCCTAACCAGTCCCCTTCCTGTATTTCCAGTATTATTAAAATCTTACTTCCCTTTGTGTACTACATGATGCAGTGACACTGGTCTCCTTGCTGTTCCACCAACACTCTATCTCTCGACTGTGCATTTTCATTAGCTGTACCCCATGCCAGAAATGCTTTACTTCCTCATCTCTAGGTCCTGGCTACTTTGATATCTTCATATACAGCTTAATTCCACCTTCTGCAAGAAACCTTTCTTGTCCTCCTTAATGCTAGTGCCTTCCCTCTGAGATTGTCTCCAATTTGTCCTATGTAATTTATCCTAGCTTGTTTTGATACAGTTTTTTTCATGTTATCTCCTGAATTAGGCTGTGAGCTCTTTGGTAGGCAAAGACTATTTTTGCTTTTCTCTATATCCCCATCATTTAGCATATCACTTGGCACATGGTAGGTGTTTAATAAACACTTGTTGACTTGATTTGAGATTATCTGGTTCCTCTATCAGTTTTTCTTATGTCCTTGTTGACTAACTTACAAGGCTATTTATATAACTTTTGAGTTGCCAGCATCAGTGATTCAAAATAACACATGCTCTGCTATTGGAGCCATTATTGGAAGCACTGTAGGAGAGAAGACCCAGAATTGGGGATGGAGGTCTGACCAAAGCTGTGTAAACTGGCTACATGTGGGTGAAAAACCGTTTACATTGAACTCTCTCAACAATTGGAATCATTGTTGGGTGGGATAGCTTGAGAGGGCCTACTATTTTTGACTCTTCTTTTCTTATCTCTGATTGCACAGAAGAGCTTCCAAACATTTGTAAACGGTGCAGGGTGTATGTAATGACTACAGTGCCCTTTATTCAACATTTCAGATGGATTTTCTTTCATGTACTTTCTGTGGAGTTTGGTGGGGGGGGGAGTACTATTTAGGTAATTTAATTTGTAGACATTTAATAAGTACCAGCTCTTTGGAAGGCACTGGGGAAAATAATAGTAATTCCTTACATTTATATAGTACTTTGTGCTTTTTGGAATTTTGTTCATGTCTGTATTATTTCTTTCTCATACTAATCTTGTGAGGTAGATGGGTGAGGTGTCATTAATCTTATTAGAGAATTGAGGCTAAAAGAAATAAAGTGAGAGTCTTTCCATAGTCTTTGGAAAATAAATGAATAAACAGCAAAATCTATTAGACTTGGGGGGGGGGGGCGGCTAGGTGGCGCAGTGAGTAGAGCTTCAGCCCTGGAGTCAGAAGGACCTGAGTTCAGATCCGGCCTCAGACACTTAACGCACACACAAACAAAAGCCTAGCCGTGTGACCTTGGGCAAGTTATTTAACCCCAATTGCCCTCCAAAAAAAAAAAAGCAAAAGAAAAATCTATTAGACTTAAAGATAATGAAAAATAAGATTTCCAAAAATTTTTCACTAGGAAGAAAGCTAAATGACCTTTTTTTTCCCCATTTTTTTTTTTAGCGCCGTCTTCGACATCTCCGGAATATTGCTGCCCGGAACATTGTTAATAGAAATGGCCACCGACTCCTTGATACCTACTTCACGCTTCACTTGTGCAATAGTGAAAAGATATATAAAGGTAAAGGAAGCCATGTATTTGGAAGCCATGGGCTGTTATATCCCATTCTTTTCTCATATCATTCCTTACAAGTATATTTATGTGGGAGTTTATCCTTTTGATACATTTTGAGAGGCACCTGTTGGTTAGTGATTTGGGATCAGAGAACCTGGATTTGAGTTTTGGGTTATTACTTTGTGACTTGAGGCAAATAATTTTGCTTCTCTAGCTTTTGTTTCCTTATATATAAAAACAAAAAATTAGACTAGAAGTTTTGTAGATACTTTTCCATTTTCAATGCTAGACTTATGTAATTTTTAAATTTAAAATTAATAGCAGTTCTCATGTGCATTAAAGGAATATTGCTCAAGTTAGGTTGCTTGAACAGTAGTAACTCATAATTTTTATTTTGAGCTTTGGTTGATATTTGTCTTTAACCTGGATTTACTAGGTTGATACTTAAAAATAGTACTTACAAATCATCTCCCTCTGTAAAATAGACCTGTATGCAGTGGAAAGAAATAGAGGTTTGGTATAGATCAGAGATGTCAGACAAACAACCACATTGCTGTGTGAACCAGATTAAAATGTAATTAGGAAATATTTAACAAAATAAAAATACAGTAGAAAATAAAAAATGTTAGTGTGTGGGGAGGAGCCAAGATGGTAGAGTAAAAACAGGGCCTTGCTTGACCTCTCCCCCAAACCCCTCCAAATACCTGTGAAAAATTACTTTAAACAAATTCTAGAGCTAGAGAACCCACAGCATGATGGAGTGAAACAAGTCTCCAGTCCAAGATAGCCTGGACGGTTGACAGGAGGGGTTTGTTGGTCTGGGCTGGGAGCAGAGCATGATCTGGTGTGGGACAGCATCGACACAGATGGGGCTGGAGCAGGCCTTGCAGTGGACTGAGTCAATGGCAGCTGTGGCAGTTTTCAGACTTTTCAACTCCCAAACACCAAAGACAGCATAGAAGATCAGTAGAAAACTCTGTGGGACCTGGTGTAGTGCCAACACAATATTCACAGCACCACTGGTGACTATGAATGTGCTGGCATAATTCTGAATCACAAAATATAACACACTCTCCATATAGAAGACAGAAGCAAAACGTTTATTCAGACACCAGAAAGCCAAATACCAAAACCAGAAAATCAAATCCATCATAGCAACAAAGAAGTTAATAAACCATAACACAGCAGAGAACCAAACCATCCTTTACCTTTCCCACAAACACTCAGAAGCCTAGCTGTCTCCTTGCCTGATTCTTCTCTCCTCTCTCAGTCTAACTGTACTTTCTCCCAGCTTCCTGTGCTACCCATTCAGCAAACTCTTCCCACCACAGGCTTCATGTGATTACATTTGGCCTATTGGGGGTGGGGAAAATCTTCAAATTCCCTCAGGCCTGTTAAGAGGCAGGGAAGGTGTTCTATTCTCATTACACCCTGGTGAAAGAGGAGCTTGGGCCAGTCCCAGCCCTGGGGTAGAAGAAGTGGTGGTGGTGGCAGCAGCAGAGACAGAGGCTGCTTGTGGAGCTCCCTGCCCACAGATGGTGGGGATTGAGTGGCTGAAGCCTGGGATAGTACACCTTCTCCCTCCCACTCCTATTCCCCCCCCCCCCCCACTGGAAGGAGAGTCCTATCTTGACAAAGAGTTAGAAAGTTAGGTGTTTGGGAAGGATGAGCAAACAACATAGGAAAGCTCAGACTATAGAATCTTACTTTGGGGACAAAGAAGATCAAAACACAACCAGGAGAAGACAACAGAATCAAAGCTTCTACATCTAAAGCCTCTAAGAAGAATATGAATTGGTTGCAGGCCATGGAGGAACTCAAAAAGGATTTTGAAAATCAAGTAAGTGAAGTAGAGGAAAAATTGGGAGGAGAAATGAAAGTGATGCAAGAAAATGATGAAAAACAAGTCAACAGCTTGCTAAAGGAGACCCAAAAAATACTGAAGAAAGTTAACACCTTAAAAAAAAGACTAATCCAAATGGCAAAAGAGATCCAAAAAGCCAATGAGGAAAAGAATGCCTTAAAAAAATATAACCAGCCAAATGGAAAAGAAGATCCAAAAGCTCATTGAATAAAATAATTCCTTAAAACTTAGAATGGAGGGGGCGGCTAGGTGGTGCAGTGAATAGAGCGCCGGCCCTAGAGTCAGAAGGACCTGAGTTCAGATCCGGCCTCAGACACTTAACCCACACAAACAAAAAACCTAGCCGTGTGACCTTGGGCAAGTTACTTAACCCCAATTGCCCTAAAGGGGCGGCTAGGTGGCGCAGTGAGTAAGAGCGCCGGCCTCGGAGTTGGGATGACCCGAGGTCAAATCCGGCCTCAGAAAATGAGCACCCACACATAAATAATGACTAGCCGTGTAACCTTGAGCAAGTTACTTAACCCCAATTGCTTTAAAAAAAAAAAAAACTTAGAATGGAGCAAATGGAAGCTAATGACTTTATGAGAAATCAAGATATTATAAAACAGAACCAAAAGAATTAAAAAATAGAAGACAATATGAAATAGCTCATTGGAAAAACCACTGACTGGAAAATAGATTCAGGAGAAATATTTTAAAAATTATTGTACAATCTGAAAGCCGTGATAAAAGAAAAAGAACCTAGAGATCATCTTTCAAGAAATTATCAAGGAAAACTGCCCTGATATTCTAGAACCAGAAAGTAAAATAGAAATAGAAAGAATCCACCCATCTCCTCTTGAAAGAAATTCCAAAAGGAAAACTAGGATCATTGTAGCCAAATTCCAGAGCTCCCAGGTCAAGGAGAAAATATTGCAAGTAGTCAGAAAGAAACAATTCAAGTATTGTGGAAATACAATCAGGATAACACAAGATTTAGCAGCTTCTACATTAAGGGATCAGAGGGCTTGAAATATGATATTCTGGAGGTCGGAGGAGCTAGGATTAAAATCAATAATCACCTACCCAGAAAAATTGTGTAATACTTCCAGGGAAAAATAGATATTCAATGAAATAGAGTACTTTCAAACATTCTTGATGAAAAGACCAGAACTGAATGGAAAATTTGACTTTCAAATACAAGACTCAAGAGAAGCATGAAAAGATAAACAGGAAAGAGAAATCATAAAGGACTTATTAAAGTTGAACTGTTTACATCCCTACATGGAAAGATGATATTTGTAATTCATGAGACCTTTCTCAGTATTAGGGTAGATGGAGGGAAGATAGATAGATAGATAGATAGATAGATAGATAGATAGATAGATAGATAGATAGCACAGGGTGAGTTGAATATGAAGGGATGATATCTAAAAAATAAAATTAAGGTGTGAGAGAGGGATATATTGGGAGAAGGAGAAAGGGAGAGATAGAATGCAGTAAATTATCTGACATAGGGGCAAGAAAAAGGTTTCACAATGGAGGGGAAGAGGGGAGAGGTGAGAGGGAATGAGTGAACCTTACTCTCATTGGATTTGGCTTAAGGAGGGAATAACATACACACTCAATTGGGTATCTTACGCTAAAGGAAAATAAGGGGGAAGGGGATAAGAGGGGGGATGGTAGAAGGGAGGATAGATTAGGGAAAGGGGTAGTCAAAAGCAAGTACTTTTGAAAAGGGACAAGGTCAAAGGAGAAAATAGAATAAGTGGGGGATGGAATAGGATGGAGGGAAATACAGTTAGTCTTTTACAACATGACCATTATGGAAGTGTTTTGCATAACCACACATATAACCTTTATTGAAGTGCTTGCCTTTTCAATGAGGGTGGGTGGGGAGGGAAGAAGGGAGAGAATTTAGGACTCAAAAGTTTTAAAAAGAGATATTAAAAAATTGTTTTTACATGCAACTTGGAAATAAGATATACAGGGAAGTGGGGTATAGAAATCTGTCTTGCCCTATAGGAAATTAAGGGGGAAAGGGATGAGGGGGCGGGGTGATAGAAGGGATGGCAGACTGGGGGAAAAGATAATCAGAATGCATGCTATGGAGCAGGGGAAGGGGGAGTGAAGAGATGGGGAGAAAATACAGAACTCAAAATCTCGTGAAAATGAATGTTGAAAACCAAAACAGTAAAAAAAAAGTTAGCATGTAATTTTCTAACTCATGTGGCAGGAAACATCCTTATGTAGGATTTAGTGGCCCTGTTTCTATATGAGTTTGATACCACTGGTCTGGGTAACCTCAGGCCTCTTTCAACTCACATTTTATGATCTTGGGAATATGCTTACATGGTACTTAATTCACAAAGGTTGTTTTGGACTTAGAGATGGGACAACAGATTTGAAAGTACGTGGTAGTCTGTAAAGCTCCATGTAATTACAAGGTTTTAATAACAACTATAATAACAACAAAGATTGTTTTTAAAAGTCAGCAACAATAATTATAGGACTTTGAGAATTCACATTTAGTCATGGGGTAAAATTCAAGTGACATTTATTTTTTAAAATTAAATTTAAATTTTTCACTTAACAAAAATGCACCTTTCCTTCTCTTGTTCCCCTAATCCCACTGAAAACCCACCCCATAATCCCTCTGAAATAAAAAAAAAAACCTATTTAAGAAATATGCATAGTCAAGGAAAACAAATATCTACATTGTCTACATCCAAAAAATAACATCTTGTCTTGCATCCAGAGTCCCTCCTTCTGTCAGGAGGTGGATAGTTTCACCCAAGGTCCTTTGGAATCATGGTCAGTCATTTATTCATCAAAGTTCGAAAGTTTTTCAGGGTTGTTGGTTCTTGCAGTATTGTTCTTCTCAATTCAAGTGAGGTGACTAAGGTGGTGCCTGTAGGTGACAGCCATACTTGGAGTCAGGAGACCTGAATTCTAATTCCAGACACTTGTCTGTTGTGTGACCCTGGGGAAGTCACTTACCCTCCTTCAGTCTCAACTTTTTTCATCTGTAAAATTGTAATAAGAATAGCACCTACTTCCTAGGATTCTTGTGGAAATCAAATGAGAGAATACATGTACAGTGCTTTTAAATGCTTAAAGTGCCATAGAAATGCTAGTTATTATTCTCAGATTTTTTTGAAATTCCTCTTCAGAATACCTTACAGCACAGTGGTATTTTTTTTATATACAATAAATTTGTTCAGTCATTCCTCATTTGATGAACACCCTCTCAGTGTGTAGTTCTTTGCCACCACAAACAGAGCTACTATTAACAGTTTTTTGTATATATTCGTTCTCTTCTTTGATCTCATTGTGGTCTAGACCTAGTAGCAGTGTCACTGGGTCAAAGGGTATGCGCAGCTTATTAAGTTCGGGGGCATAATTCCAAATTGCTTGGCAGAATAGCTGCACTAGTTCACAGCTCTATATACTGTGCCTTCATATTACTGCTTTCCCACAGCCTCTCCAGCATTTGTCATTTTTGGTTTTTTGCATGCTTTGGAAACTCAGTTGTTTTATTTTGTATTTCTCTAATCATTTTTATATGACTATTTGTGGTTTGGATTTTTTCCCTTAAAACTGCTTATTCAGATCTTTTGACCATTTATCAGTTGGGAAAAGGCTCTTTTTCTTTTAACTTTTGAATCAGTTCCTTTTTAGAAATGAGACTTGTCAGAAAAACTTGCTACAAAGAATTTTCCCCCCAGCAAACTCTTTTTTCTAATCCTGCTTACATTAATTTTCTGTTTGTAAAAACTTTAAAATTTTAAGTACTCAAAATTGTCTATTTTACCTTCTGTGATCCTCTCTTTATTTGGTTATGAACGCTTCCCATATCTATAGATCACATAAGCAGTTTTTTTCTTGACCCTTTAATTTACTTATGATGTTATGACTTTTTATATATAGATAATAGTTCTATTTAGAGTTTATATTAGTATTTGATGCAAGTGTTGGTCTAAACCTATTTTCTGCCAACCCTTTGTCTAGTTATCCCAGCAGTTTTTGTCATATAGTCAGTATTTTAGGTTTGTTGAACACTAGGATGCTTTGTTTTATTTATTTTTTTAATGTTTTTTTTTACCCAATCTGTACCACTGATCAAACTCTCTTTTTTAACCAAAATTATTTAAAATAATTTAAGTTCAATTAAGTAATTTAAATATTAAATTAAATAATAAGTTGAACAAAATTAGTTTGATGATAGCTGATTTGTAGTATAGCTTGAAGTCTGATAGTTTTCACCTTTTAAAATTATTGTTTAATTCTTGACCTTTTGTTCTTCCAGATCAATTTTTAAAATTTGTTTTTTCTAGTTCCATAAAATAATCCATTGTTTGATTGGTATGGCTCAAATTAGTAAAATAATTTAGGATTTTTTTGCATATCATACTTTATGTCATTTTTACATATCATACTTTATCTAATATGGTATGTAAACATATAGTTATGTCTTATATTTATAAAGCATATGTTATTATATTTATTATATTGTTGGCTGAGTTAACTCATGAATAATGATCATTTCTCCAATTATTTAGGAGGTCTTTTTGTGTAAAAGAGTGTTTTTTTAGTTGTAGTTATATTGTTCCTGTTGTAGTTAGACTCTGAAATATTCTATATATTCTGTAGTTATTTTAAATGAAATTTCTCTGTTTCTTCCTGCTGTGTTTTATTGGAATTATACTAAAATGTTGATGATTTGTGTGACCATTTTATATCCTTTAACTTTGCTGAAGTTGTTTCAATGTTTTAGTCAACTTCTTAGGATTCTCTAAACCTACCTGCATAGCATCTGCAAAAAGCAATAACTTTGTATCTTTGTCATATGCTTATTATCTTGGTTTCTTTATCCCTCCCCCCTTTAAAAATAGCTGACATGTCTAACATATCAAGTAATTGTAGTGACAGTGGATGTTCTTGTTTTACCCTTGAAATTATTGGAAAGGACTCTAATTTATCCCCATTCCATATAATGCTGGCTCTTGATTTATAGGTTTCTAATTTTTACCATGTTAAGGAAAAGATCTGTTTTTTCCATTTTTCTAGTGATTTTAACAAATGGGTGTTATATTTTGTCCAAAGCTTTTTCTGTATTTATTGATACAAATACTATTTGTTTTTCTTATTATTAATATGGTCAATTATTTTTATGATTTTCCTAATATTAAACAGTTTGCATGTTTGGTGTAAATCCATCATAGTCATAGTGTATGGTCTCTGTGACATATTTTTGCAGTCTCTTTGTGAATATTTTATTCATAAATTTCGCATCAACGTTCATTAGGAATGTTTTTCTATAATTTGCTTTTTCTGTTTTGACACTCCCTGCTGTAGGATCAAGACGGTATTTGTATCATAGGAGAAATTTGTTAGAATCACTTATTTTGCTATTTTTATAAAATTGTTTGTATGATATTGCAATTAATTGCTCTTTGAATTCACTAAATTCATCAAGTCTTTTTTTTTTTTTGTCATTGGCAGTTCATTTATGACTTGTTCAATTTCTCTTAGATTGAGTTGTTTGAATCCTCTACTTCTTGTTTTGTTAGCCTAGGTAGTTTATATTTGTGTACATATTTATCTAGTTCATTTAAGTTGTTGGTTTTATTGGCAAATACTTTTCTAAATACTTCTTATGTTCTTTTTTTTCTTCTTCATTTGTTGTGAATTCTCTCTTTCTTTTGGTACTAGTAATTTGGTTTTCATTGTCTTTTAAATCAATTAGGTTATGGTGTATCTTTTTTTTTTCTTCCAGAAAACTAGGTCCTATTTTTATTCAAAAAATTTTTTTTCAGTTTTATTAATCTATTTGACACTAAGGATTTCTATTTAGTTTTTAATTCAGTGCTTTTTCTTTTACAAAAAATTAAGGATACTCCCAATGTATTCTTATATTATTCTAATAAAAATTTTATATAGAAGGCAGAGTCAAAATGGCAGAGTAGCATAAGATCTATAGCCTGGTGCTCTTTCCTCCCTGCTTGCATTTCCTCCTGCCTCCCTCCCCTCCCATAGATTTAGAATATATGTCAGACTAGATCATAATTGGGAAGTTCAAAAGTTTACACCATGGATCCAGGAGAATAAAAACAAAATTCATCTCGAGGAAGAAAAAGTCAAGGACATCAAGGGGGTTAATGGAAAAAAGTGGGAAGGAAGAAGACCCAACAATACCATATTTCAAACTGTACTACAAAATAGTAATCATCAAAACAATTTGGTGTTGTTGAATTGCTTCAGTTGTGTCTAACTCTTCATGACCCCATTTGGTGTTTTCTTGGCAAAGATACTAGAGTGGTTTGCCATTTCCTTGTCCAACTTATTTTATGAGGAACTGAGGCAAACATGGTTAAGTGACTTGCCCAGGGTCATACAGCTAGTAAGTATCTGAGACTAGTTTTGAACTAAAGTTGTGCTGACTCCAGTCCTAGCAGTCTATCCACTATATCACCTAGCTGCCCCAAACAATTGGATACTAGGTAAGAAATAGAGAATGGAACAGATTATTATACGGTATAAGTAAATGAACATAGTAGCCTAGTGTTTGATAACTCTAAAGATCCCAGCTATTGGGGAAAGAACTTGCAATGTGAAAACTATTGGGAAAATTGGAAAGCAGTCTGGCAGACACTAGGTTAGACCAACAGCTCACAACATATACCAAGACAAGCTCCAAATGAATACATAATATAGACATGCAGAATAACATCACAAACAAATACGAGGAGAATAGAAAAAAATTATTTGACAGATCTTTGAATAGGGGACCAAACAAGAGATAGAGAAGATCCTAGAAAGTAAACTGGATGATTTTTATTACATAAAATTAAAAGAAGTTTATGCAGAAACAAAATTAATACAACTAAAAGTTGAAAAGAAATAAAAACTAGGCAAAAAATTTCTTTGTAATAGCAAGTTTCTCTGACAAAGATCTCATTTCTAAGACAAATAGGAGACTGATTCAAATGTTAAAGAATAAGAGCCTTTCCTCAACTGATAAATGGTCAAATAACATGAATAAGCATGGAAAAAGTCTGAGCCATAAATAACCATATAAAAATGCTCCAAATCACTAATAATTAGAGAGATATAAAATAAAACAACTCTTGAGTTTCTACTTTATGTCCATTAGGTTGGTAAAGTTGAGAAAAAATCAAAACTGACAAATACTGGGGAGGCTGTGCCCCAAAACCTAATAAGCTAATCTACCTTTTGATCCACTGATACTGCTACTAGATCTATATCACAGTGAGATCATTGAAAGAAGAAGAGACCGATGTTATTCATAATAGTTTTGTTTGTGGTGGCAGTGAATTGAAATTGGAAACTTGAGGGGGTGCCCATTAGTTGGGCACATCAAATTCAAAGACTTACCAGAGGCAAACAATTTTATTAATAGATCTGAAGGGAAAGAGATGGCACCCTTGACTCAAAAAATACATATTTGTGAACATGTTTTTGAGGCAGTGTTGGTCTATGGACTTCTGTCCTGTCCTTTATCTTTGGCACTTAATCTTCTTTATAAACTTAATAAACTATTGAAACCTGATCAGAGTGTTAAAAATCATAATTTTAGCATCTCATTTCAAAGGAAGGTGAAGAAGAGGTTTCTATTCTCAGAGCTCCTCCTTCAGCTGTTGTAATCTGCATCTATCCAGGTGAAATTTCTTTTGATTCATGGTGGCATCCAGGGTGAGAAGGCTGCTGGACCATGGTGTCTAAGGTTTTCTGGACAAGAAAGCAGCTGTGGAATAGTAAAGAAGTTAGTCCAGAGAGTCAGGAACAGGGCCATTCCTTCTAGGTTTTTACTTTTTACATGATTATTTAGATCCTTGATCTGACTTTCCAAGGCTCCCACAATCACCTGTAACTTACAAAGGAAACAGTAGTGCTGTGATGAACTGACACATAGTCAAAGCTATGATATTTGTCACATTGAAGAGAATATTGAGATATTGGACTGCCCAGAGTCCTTGGGAAATATAAGACATCTTGCCCCAGGAAGATGCTGTAAGGGTTATAGGGGCAGTGAGTGTAACCAGATTCTGATTGATCACCTTCTTCCCCTAGTATAGCACGGTATAATACAAACAGCAGAGGACCAGGGTTTGAATATTAGGTTTTCTATTTAATACCTCTGACTGTGGACAAATAGTTTAGCCTCCATTTCTTCCTTTTTTGGGGGGAGGCTGGCTTAGTGTCAGAGGCTGGATTTGAACTCAGATCTTCCCTGATTCCAGGCTCTACTCTCTCCCCACTGCTCCTCCACCTGCTTTTAACATTAATTCTTTGCCTACATGGCAAAGCTTTTTGCTAGATGCTGGATCAAAACAAGAACATATAAGAACATTTTGTAAGCCAGAATGAAAGGTTGTTTTACTTTTAACTACAAAAAAGGAAGGAAATCCAACTAAATGCCCAATAGTTTAATCTATGCAGAAAAGAACAGAGTAGCAGTTGTCTAAGCCTCACTGTAGACTTGTCCTTGCAAGATTTTGATGACATCATCAATAATAAATATGTGTAGAGAGATAATAAGATATGGCAGCAAGAATGCTGAAGATCAGATGACCTACTTGTCACCCCAGCTCTGCCATTAACTCTCTGCATGACTGATTATTTACCTTCTTTGGGTTTCATTTTCCTCTGAGATGCTCCTGGGTCAGGGTTTTGTATCTAGCAGAGTAGTTACATTGACTTGAGAAGATGTGTGATAAGGATATCTGTACACAATAATTAGGAATTATTTTTCCCAATTGTATGCACATCAATTTGACAATCTTAGTGAAATGGAGGAATATTTACAAAAATACAAGTTTTCCCAGATTAACTGAAGAGGAAATAAATTACTTAAATAACCCCATCTCAGAAAAAGAAATCAAACAAGCTGTCAGTGAACTCCCTAGGGAAAAATCTTCAGGGCCAGATGGATTTACTAGTGAATTCTATCAAACATTTAAAGAACAATTGATTCCAATACTCTACAAGCTATTTGGGAAAATTAGTGAAGAAGGAGCCCTACCAAACTCATTCTATGACACAAATATGGTACTGATACCTAAATCAGGAAGAGATAAAACAGAAAGAAAATTATAGACCAATTTCCCTCATGAATTTAGATGCAAAAATTTTAAATATTAGCTAAAAGACTGAAGCAACTTATCACAAGAATAATACACTTTGATCAGGTAGGATTTATTCCAGGAATGCAAGGATGGTTTAATATTAGGAAAACCATTAGTATAATTGATCATATCAACAATAAAACTAGCAGAAACCACATGATTATCTCAATAGATGCAGAAAAGGCATTTGACAAAGTACAACATCCATTCCTATTAAAAATAGTAGAAAGTATAGGAATAAATGGAGCCTTCCTTAAAATAATAGGTAACATCTATTTAAAACCATCAGTAAGTTTTATATGCAATTGGGATAAACTAGAAACATTCCCAGTAAGATCAGGAGTGAAACAAGGGTGTCCACTATCACCCCTCTTATTCAGTCTGGTACTAGAAATGTTTACAGTAGCAATTAGAGGGGGCGGAGCCAAGATGGCAGAGTAGAACCAGCATTTCCAATGTGCTCTGCCCCACAAAAATTTCAAACAATGTGAAAGAGAGCTCCGAACAACTTCTGGAGCCACAGCACCCACAGAACGGCACAGAGAAGCTAACCTCCTGCTGAGGACGGCCCAGCAGCCTTGCAGGGAGCGCCCGGCGCAGCGCTCTGAGAGAAGGCAGCACAGCACGCTGGGAACCGACAGCGCAGCCCGCCAGGGCAGCCAGACCTTCAGCTGGCTGATGGAACCCCAGAACATCAGCAATTGTGGCGATTCCAGAATTATCAGCACAGATATGCCTAGGACAAAGTGAGAGGTTAGTGCCCTATGGACTTTGGGACCAGTATTTGGGGAACACGTGGTTTCCTCCCCTGGGGGCAAAAAGCTGCTGAAGAAACAGCTGCACAGAAGCCATTTTTCAGCATCAGTAGTGGCTCTAGCTCCTGGTCTGTGAACTGTAGGAAGATCCAGCAATCAGTCTGGGGGTTAATCGCTTTTGCTTTAAACTGCCTGGATCTGGATTGTGGCCTGGGGGGGAAGTTTGGGGTGGGTATCCAACTTGCCAGAGTGGGTGGAGGCTTTACAGAGTCCACCCAACTGGTGGAAGTTGTGAAGACCCCATGTTTGGGCGGAAGCTCCCCTGTCTGGTGGTAGAGTCCTACTGTGGCAACAAGCCTCAAAATCAAGTAATTAAGTGGCAATATGCCTAGGCAAATGAAACAAAATAAACAGAAAAGTTCAACATTGGACTCCTCTTTTAGGGGCAAAGAGGCTCAAAGCATGGAGGAGGACTGTGAGGTCAGAACTCCTGCACCAAAAGCCCCAAATGAAAATACAAGCTGGCTATAGGCCATAGAGGACCTTAAGAAGCAGATAAGAGAAGTGGGGGAAAATTTAGGAAGACAAATGAAAAAGATGCAAGAAAAGTATGAAATGACAGTCAACAGCCTGACTGAGGAAAGTAACACCTTAAAAAATAGACTAACTCAAATGGCAAAAGAGGCTCAGAAAGGTAATGAGGAGAAGAATGCCTTAAAAAGTCGAATTTGCCAGATGGAAAAACAATCTCAAAAGCTCACTGAGGAGATTCATTCCTTCAGAGTTAGACTGGAGCAAATGGAAGCTAGTGACTTTATGAGAAATCAAGATACTATTAAACAGATCCAAACAAATGAAAGAATAGAAGGCAATGTGAAATATCTCATGGGAAAAACCACTGACCTGGAAAATAGATTCAGGAGAGATAATTTAAAAATTATTGGACTACCTGAAAGCCATGATCAAGGAAAGAACCTAGAAATCACCCTTCAAGAAATTCTCAAGGAAAACTGCCCTGATGTTTTAGATCCAGAGGGCAAAATAGAGGTTGAAAGAATCCACCGATCACCTCCTGAAAATGATCCTAAAAAGAAAACTCCCAGGAATATTATAGCCAGGTTCCAGAATCCCCAGATCAAGGAGAAAATACTACAAGCAGCCAGGAAGAAACAATTTCAATATTGTGGAAACACAGTCAGAATAGCCCAGGACCTGGCAGCTTCTACACTGAGGGATTGAAGGGCATGGAATATGATATTCCAGAGGGCAAAAGAACTGAGAATGAACCCAAGGGTCACCTACCCACCAAAACTGAGTATTTTGTTTCAGGGGAAAATATGGTCATTCAGTGGAATAGAGGACTTTCAAGCATTCTTGATGAAAAAACCAGAGTTGAATAGAAAATTTGACATTCAGACACAAGAAGCAAGAGATGCTTGAGAAGGCAATCAAAGAAAAGAAATCAAAAGGAACTTATCAAAGTTGGACTATTTACAGTCCTACATGGAAAAACAATAACTGTGTTTGATGAAACCTTTCTCATTATGAAAATAATTGAAGAAGGGTACATGGCATATGTTTACAGGTATACATGGATAGAGGGCACAGGTTGAATTTGATGGGAAGGGATGATTATTTTTTTTTTTTTGGAGGGCAATTAGGGTTGGGTGACTTGCCCAGGTTCGCATGGCTGGGTTTTTGTTTGTGTGTTGGGTGTCTGGGGCCGGATCCGAGCTCGGGTCCTTCTGGCTCCGGGGCTGGCTCTCTGCTCGCTGCGCCACCTAGCCGCCCCAAGGAAGGGATGATTCTTTAGGGGTGAAGTCAAGAGGTGAGAGAGGAAAGTGGCAAGAGGAGATGGAGAGAGACAGGGTAGGGTAAACTATCTCATGTAGAAGAGGCAAGGGGAAGTAGTTGCAGGGGAGGGGAAGAACAGGAAGGCAAAAGGCAAAAGCATATTCTCATTGAAGTTGGCTCAAGGAGAGAAACACATACATACTAAATGGAATATCTTACCCTCACTCACTCTCCTGAGTAGGGGAAAGGGGGATGAGAGGGGGGATGATGGAGGGGAGGGCATTCTGGGGAGAGGGGAGGTTAGAAGCACCCACTATCAAAGAGGGACAGGATCAAAGTAGGGAATGGACCAGGTGGGAGGTGAGATAGGTGGGAGGGAAATATAAGCAGTCTTTTACAATATATCTACTATGGTAATGTATTGCATAGATATACATGTACAACACATACTGAATTGCTTATCTTCTCAGAGGGAGTGGGTGACAAGGGAGAAAGGGAATGGATCTGATAATCGAAGTTTTAAAATTAAATGTTTCATAAGATGTCCAGGCAGTGGGGCTCAGTGATTCACCTTGCCCTAATGGCATAGTCAAAGGGGGTATGGGAGAAGATATGGGAGAGAGCAGATTGGATGAGGGGATATCTAGTGGGACTGCTATTCTGGGGTGGTGGGTGGGGAAAAAATGGGGGAAAAATGTAACTCATAATCTGGTGGAAATGAATGATGTAAACCAGAAGTCAATAAAGCATTTGTTTAATTAAAAAAAATAAAAATAAAATAGAGGACTTTGAGCAATTCTAAAAAAAAAAAAAAACAGTAGCAATTAGAGAAGAAAAAGAAACCAAAGGAATCAAATTAGGCAAAGGAGAGACCAAGCTATCACTCTTTGCAGATGATCTGATGATATACTTAGAGAATCCTAGAGAATCAAGTAAAAAACTACTAGAGACAATAAATAAATTTGGCAAAGTTGCAGGATATAAAATAAACCCACATAAATCCTTGGCATTCCTGTATATCTCTAATGAAATTCAACAGCAAGAGCTAGAAAGAGAAATCCCATTTAAAATTACTCTAGACATTATAACACAGTTGGGAATCTACCTGCCAAAACAAACCCAGGACATATATGATCACTACTACAAAAGACTTCTCACACAAAGTCAGATCTTAACTAATTAGAAAAATATCCATTGCTCGTGGCTTGGTCGAGCTAATATAATAAAAATGACAATTTTACCCAAGCTAAATTATATATTTAGTGCCATACCAATCAGTTTACCAAAAAACTACTTTATAGAGCTAGATAAAATAGTAACAAAATTTATTTGGAAGAACAAATGGTCTAGAGTATCAAGGGAATTAATGAAAAGAAATGCTAGGGAAGGTGGCCTAGCTATACCAGATTTTAATCTGTATTATAAAGCAGCACTCATCAAAACTATTTGGTAGTGGCTGAGGAATAGAGTAGTTGATCACTGGAATAGATTGGGTGCACAAGATTCAGCAATCAATGAGTATAGTAATCTATTGTTTGATAAACCCAAAGACCCCAATTTTGGGGATAAGAATACACTATTTCACAAAAACTGCTGGGAAAACTGGAATATAGTATGGCAGAAACTGGGCATAGACCGTTATCTAACACCGTATACCAAAATCAAGTCTAAATGGGTGCATGATCTAGGCATAAAGGATGGTATTGTAAGCAATCTGGGAGAACATGGAATGGTTTACCTGTCAGATTTGTGGAGAGGGAAAGACTTATGACCAAACAAGAATTAGAGAACATTATAAAGTACAAATTGGATAATTTCGATTACATTAAATTGAAAAGCTTCTGTACAAACAAAGCCAATGTAACCAAGATTAAGAGGGAGGTGGGAAATTGGGAAATAATTTTTACAACCTATGTCTCTGATAAAGGACTCATTTCTAAAATATACAGTGAATTGAATCAAATCTATAAGAATACAAGTCATTCCCTAGTTGATAAATGGTCAAAGGATATGAACAGGCAGTTTTCAGAGAAAGAGATTACAGATATCTATAAGCATATGAAGAAATGCTCTAAATCATTATTGATTAGTGAAATGCAAATCAAAACAACTCTGGGATACCACATCTCACCAGTCAGATTGGCTAAGATGACAAAACAGGAAAATGACAAATGCTGGAGAGGATGTGGGCAAATTGGAATACTAATGCATTGCTGGTGGAATTGTGAGCTGATTCAACCATTCTGGAGAGCTATTCTGGAATTATGCCCAAAGGGCTATAAATGATTTCATACCCTTTGATCCAGCAATACCACTTCTAGGGTTATATCCCAAAGAGATCATAGAAGTGGGAGGAAGACCCATATGTACAAAAATGTTTATAGCAGCTCTTTTTGTGTTTGCAAAGAGCTGGAAATTAAGGGGGTGCCCATCAATTGGGGAATGGCTGAACAAGTTGTGGTATATGCATGTAATGGAATACTCTTGTGCTGTAAGAAATGAGGAGCAGATAGACTTCATATTTACCTGGAGAGGCTTATACAAACTGATGCTGAGTGAGAAGAGTAGAACCAGGAGAAATTTGTATACAATCACAGACACATCATATGTGTGATGACCAACTATGACAGACTGGACTCTTCTCTGCAATGCAGTGATATAAGTCAATCCCAAAAGACTCATGATGGAGAGAGATGTCTGCATCCAGAGAAAGAGCTAGAAATAACTGAGTTTGAATCCTGATTCAAGCAAACTACTTGACCTCTTTCTTTTTATTGTTTGGCTTTATTTCCTCTTTACCATTTTCCATTCCATCTAATACAACTCGCCTTTGTAACCTGACTAATGTCTAATGTGAAAGTATTTGCAGATCCTGTATTGGACTGTATGCTGTTGTGGGGGTGGAGTAGGGAGGGAGGGAAAGAAAATTTGAAACGCAAGGAATTATGGAATTGAATCATGTAAACTAAAAGTAAACAAACAAATTAATAAAGACAAAAGGAAAAAAAGAAAAAAAAAACGTAGGACTCAGGGACTGTTGGCCAGAAAGGAAGAATGCTTAACTAAGACTAGTATGAATGCATTTGAATGATGTCCTGCAGTTGTTTTCAGAAGGGCTTTATACTATGAGGGTTAGGGGAGGGGGAAAGAAGGATAATTTTACCTATCTATACACTACTAAGCTAGATATGGAGAGTAGTGGTATTAAAGGAAGAATAGCAGGGTCACAGGAGACAAAATCTGGATGGATGTGCCATATTCAAAAGAAACAAGCAAGGTAAAAGATGAAAGACATTGGAGTGGGATAGGCTTATAGAGTAAGACAGTATGCTCATGGGAGGAAATCTAGAGACCTGGTGGAAAAGGAGCCTAAGGGAACATGGAGCACACTTGGGTAGAAATCGGTGGAGAGAGGAGCAAGAGTGATGTGCTTGTTGGAGCATACTACAGATTACCCAGTAAGAAAGTGGAAGCAGATGAGTTTGGGAAATATTACAAGCCTGGCACAGAAACAAGATAGTGTTGGGGCTTATGTTACTTTTGCTGGAGCTCTTTCTCTGCCCAAAGCAAAGGAGTTAACTTTTGGACTTGCTTTAACTGTAATTTCAGCCTTCAAAAGTAAAGGATATGATTCTCCCTAGGAATGATGAACTAATTGCTGGGATATATTGATAATAGCTAGTATTTATATAGCACCTACTGTGTGTTAGGCACCATATTACGTGCTTTATAAATATCTTATTTCATGGGGTAAGAGTGATGGGGAAACTATAGGAGTTGTGTGAGAAAAGGAGAGGAAGACTGGGCATAAATAGTATGACACAAACTCTAGATTTTGGGAGATCAGATATTTCAAAGGGTTTGGAGGAAAGATAAGCAATATATTTCATGGACTAAAATTATAGAAGAGTAGTCAGCCTATAAAGCAGAGAGGAAAAACTCTAAAAAATGAAATATATTAATTCTCCCATACATATATAGTGATGTTCCCTTAAATACTTAACTTCCAGTAAGTACCTTAACTACTCATTTCTACTCCTCTGCTCCACTTCATTTAACATCCTTTCCAGTCTTCTTACACCTTACTCTCTTTCACACACTTTATAATCTCCGGACTATGGCCTTCTTTGATGTTTCTTTATCAAAAATCTCTATCTCCTGACTTCATTTTCTACAGTACTCTCCCTCTTCATCTCCACCTCCTGGCTTCCTTCAAGTCTCAGCTAAAATCCTGTTTCTACTCTTTGTATATACTTCTACTTGGGCACTGGATTATGTGAGAAAATTTTCCTCACCCTTTATCTCCTCCCACTATGTATTTCTTTCCCCGTCCATTTCCTTTCTCATTTTCATCAAGACATAACAGACTCATTTCCAGGCCCTTTATCTAATTAGATTCTGTGACTTCTGATGATAAAGTTATGAGGGGATTGGATTTTGAGATCAACTCCCCCTCCCTTTTTTAGAATATAAACAATTTATCTTTGTTTAGGCTCCTATGATTTCTCATTTGTGTTTCCCTTTTTATGTTTCTCGATTCCTGTATTTGTATTTTAAAGTTGCTACTCAGCTCTTGTTTTCTTATTAGGAATTCTTAGAAAAAATTTTATTTAATTAAATGGTCATTTTTCCCCCCCAAGTAGGGTTGTACTCAGTTTTACTGGTTAAATTATTCTTTCTTTTTTAAAGCTTTATCCTTTTTTAAAAAATAAATTTTTGTTGATATTTTCTGGTTTTTTATCTTTATAGTTACCTCAAGTATCCTGCTTCTTACCTCTCCCAGAGTCATCCTATATAACAAATAGTATTTTTAGAAGGGGAAAAAATAAGCACAACAGACCAATACATCGAAAAAGTCCAAAAACATGCTGCATTCCTCATCTGTGAGACCTCCCACCTCCATGAAGAGGTCAGGTTGGGGGTGTCGTCTCATATCTTTTTATTAGAGCCTTGCTTGATCTTTGTTTTGTTACATTTGTTTTTGTGTGTGTTTGTGTGTTTCTTTCCATTTACATTGTTATTACTGTGTACATTTTTGGGGGGCTCTGCTTACTTCATTCTGCATCAGTTCATAGATAGCACTTGCCATACTTTGTATTCATCACACATGTTTTTTTACAGCACAGTAACATTTCATTACATTCATTTGTCAGTTTGTTTAACAATTCCTTATTGATGGGCATCTACTTTGTTTCTAATTCTTAGCTATCACAAAAAGTGCTGCTATAAATATTTTGGAGGATATGGGAAATTTCTTCATATTGATGGGCTTCCTTGGGGTGATAAGTTATTTATTCTTGATTGTAAACTTATATCTTTTGCCTTCTAGAATGTCTAATTCCAGACTTTCTACTCTAGTATAATAGTGTCTGTTAAGTCTTGTGTGAGGCTGAATGTGACTCCTCACTACTTGAATTCTTTTTTTTTTCCGTTTGGTTGCTTGTAGTATTTTTTCTTTGACTTGCAAGCTCTGGTTTTTGGCCAGTGTTGCTGGGAGTTTTTATTTTGGGATTTCTTTCAGGAGGAGAGTAATGGATTCTTTTTATTTTTTTTACTTTACACCCTAGTTCTAAGATGTCTAGACAGTCTTTTATGATTTTTATAGTGCTATGTGTTTAGGTTCTTTGTTTTGGTCACGTCTTTGATTCTAATGATTCTGAAATCTTTTTCTCTTTGATCTGTTTTGCAGATTAGTTGTTTTTGCTATGAGATACTTTACATACTCTATTTTTTCAGTCTTTTGACTTTGTTTTTAATGTTTCATGGAAAGATTTGCTCATATCATCCTTAATAAACTCCATTTTTCCATTTTTCTAGCTTTATCTGCCTCTTTTATCAAAAACTCTTGTTTAGTAGTTAAAGTCCCTTATAATCTGGTCTCTTCCTACTTTTCCATTCTTCTTCTGCCTTGATTGAACTGTCTCCTTGCCATACTTCTTTTCTGAGATTTTCATTATGTCTCTTTAATGAGCTGTTTTAGAATTATACTAGGATTTTAAGTGAAATTTATTACCTGACAGTTGATAAATGCCATTCTTTTCTTTAAAAAAAAAATCAGGAAAACAGATTTTTCTAGTCCTGTAATATTTCTCCTATTCTCTACCATTTTTCAAATATCACTAATAGCACTTCAGTGATTGTATCTGCATTTTTTCCCTTTTAAAAAAATTCAGTACTTTTCCTCTCAGTTACATGTAAAAACAGTTTTTCACATTTGTTTTTAAAACTTTTGAGTTCCAATGGTTAGAGAAATGCAAGTCAAAACAACTCTGAAATACCACATCTCACTGGGTAAGATGACAAAACAGGAAAATTATAAATGCTGGAGAATATGTGGGAAAATTGGAACACTATTGTTGGTAGAGTTGTGAACTGATCCAGCCATTCCAGAGAGCAATTTGGAACTATGGGCAAAGGGTTATAAAAAAGTGCATACCCGTTGATTGAACAATACCACTTCTAGGGCTATATCCTAAAGAGATCATATAAGTAGGAGGAAGACCCATATGCACAAAAATATTTATAGGAGCTCTTTTTGTGGTGGCAAAGAATTGGAAACTGAGGGGATGCCCATCATTTGGGGAATGGCTAAACAAGTTGTGGAATCTGAATGTAATGGAATATTATTGTGCTATGATGAAGAGCAAATGGACTTCATAATATCCTGAAAGACTTATATAATCTTATGCTGAGTGAGGAGAGCAGAACCAGGAAAACTTTGTACACAATTACAGACACATTGTATCTGTGACGACTAACTTTGATAGACCAGACTCCTCTCGGCAATGCAAGGTTGTAAGACAACTCCAAAAGACTCATGATGGAAAGGGATATCCACATCCAGAGAAAGAATTATGGTGTCTGAATGCAGATTGAAACAAACTACTTGCTCTCTCTCTTTTGTGTTTTGTTTTATTTTGTTCCTTCTTTCTCGTTGTTCACTTCCTTGGTTATAATTCTTTATAACCAGGCTGGTGCTTTGTGTAAAGATATTTGTGGAGCCTATATCCTATTGCATGCTGCCATGGGGGAAAGGAGGGAGGAGAGAGAGGGGGGAGAAAATTTTGAACTCAGAGGATTGTGGAACTCAATGTAGTAAACCAAAAGTAGATAAGCAAATTTAATAAAAATTAAAACAAAAAAAAACCCCAACACTTTGAGTTCGCAATTCTCTTCTTTCCTCCCTCTTTGCCCCCCCTCATTAAGAAGGCAAGTAATTAGATATAGGTTATACATATGTTGTCAATGCAAATCATTTCTATAATAGTCATGTTGTGAAAGAAAACATAGACAAAAAAGACTTCAAGAAAAATAAAGAAAATTTAAAAAGTGTGTTTCAATTTATATTCAGATACCATCATTTCTTTGTCTGGGAGTGGATAGCTTTTTTTTTTCATCATAAGTCCTTCAGAGTTGTCTTGGATCATTGTATTGCTGAGAATAGCTAAGTCATTCACAGTTGATCATCACACAATATTGTTGTTACTTTGCACACAGTATATTTTATTTCATTTTGCATCAGCTTATGTAAGTCTTTCCAGGTTTTTCTGAGGATATCCTGCTCATCATTCCTTATAGCCCAACAGCCTTCCATCATAATCACATACCACAATTTGTTCAGCTATTCCCAGTTGATGGACATCCCCTCAATTTCCAATTCCTCGCCACCAGAAAAGAGCTGCTATAAATATTTTTGGGCATATTAGTCCTTTTCCTTTTTGTTTTTTATCTCTTTTGTGATACAGACCTAGTACTAGTATTGCCTGCTCATATAGTCCTTTGGGCATAGTTCCAAATGGCTCTACAGAATCAGTTCACAGCTCTACTAGGAGTGTGTTAATATCTCATTTTTCCTACATTGCCTCCATCACTGATCATTTTCCTTTTCTGACCTATTAGCCAGTCTAATAGGTATACGGTAGTACCTCAGAGTTGTTTTAATTTGTATTTCTCCAGTCAATGGTGAGGTAGAGTATTTTTTTTTTCATGTGGCTATGATTACTTCATCTGAAAACTATTCATATCTTTTGATCTTTTATCAATTGGAGAATGGCTCT
Organism: Gymnobelideus leadbeateri; assembly: GCA_011680675.1. Taxonomy (NCBI): domain Eukaryota; kingdom Metazoa; phylum Chordata; class Mammalia; order Diprotodontia; family Petauridae; genus Gymnobelideus; species Gymnobelideus leadbeateri. The sequence continues at coordinate 243,851 of WOXC01010250.1, forward strand.
TATTTTGATAAATTTGACTCAGTTCACTATATGTTTGAGAATTGACACCTTTATCAGAGAAACCTGCTTCAAAATTTTTTTTCGCAGTTACTATTACTAACTATATTTCCGTCCATCCTGTTCCACCCCACCCTCTTGTTTTTCTGTTTTTTCTCTCCTTTCGCCCTATCCCTCCTCAAAAGCATTTTGCTTCTGACTACCTCTCCCCCAGTCTACCCTCTCTTCGCTTATCCCTGTCCCTTCCTACTTTCTTGTGGGGTAAAGATAGATTTCTATACCCAGTTGGGTATGTATGTTATTCCCTCTGAGCCAGTTCTTATGAGAGTTCACTCTCACCTCCCACCTCTTCCCTGCCACTGCAAAAGCTTTTTCTTGCCTCCTTTTTATTTGTGAGATAATTTACTACATTCTGCCTCTCCCTTTCCCTTCTCACCATTTAATTTAAATTTTTTTGGATATCGTCCTTTCGTATTCAGCTCACACCTACTCCTGACTGCTCTAATAATGAGAAAGTTCTTGTGAGTTATAAGTATCATCTTCACATGTAGGAATGTGAACACGTTAACCTTATTAAGTCCCTTATGATATTCCTTTCCAGTTTACCTTTTTATGCTTCTCTTGAGTCTTATATTTGAAAGCCAAATTTTCTATTTAGCTCTGGTTTTTTCATCAAGAATGCTTGAAAGTCCTTTACTTCCTTGAATATCCATTTTTTTTTGCCCTGAAGAATTATACTCAGTTTTGCTGGGTAGGTAATTAGTGGTTATAATCTTAGCTCTTTTGCCCTCCAAAATATATTCCAAGCCCTCTGATCCTTTAATGTAGAAGCTGCTAAATCTTGTGTTATTCTGACTCTGGCTCCATGATGCTTGAATTGTTTCTTTCTGGCTGCTTACAGTATTTTTTCCTTGACCTGGGAGCTCTGGAATTTGTCTGTAATATTTATGGAAATTTTCATTTGGGGATCTCTTTTAGAAGGTGATTGGTGGATTCTTTCAATTTCTGTTTTACCCTCTGGGTCTAGAATGTCAGTCATTTTTCCTTGATAATATCTTGAAAGATGATATATTTTTTGATCATGGCTTTCATGTAGTCCAATAATTTAAAAATGATCTCAGGTTTTTTTTTTTTTTTTTTTGCTTTTTTGGAGGGCAGTTGGGGTTAAGTGACTTGCCTAAGGTCACATGGCTAGTTTTTGTGTTAAGCGCCTGAAGTCGGATTTGAACTCAGGTCCTCCTGACTGCAGGGCCGGTGTTCTATTCACTGTACCACCTAGCCACCCCAAAAATGATCTCTCTTGATCTGTTTTCCAGGTCAGTTGTTTTTCCAGTGAGATAGTGTCTTCTATTTTTTCATTCCGTTGGTTTTTATTTTATTGTTTCCTGATTTTTCATAAAGTCATTAGCTTCCATTTGCTCATTTCTTTCTTTTTTTTTAAACAAATGCTTTATTAACTTCTGTTTTACATCATTCATTTCCGCCAGATTTTGAGTTACAATCATTTTCCCCCCATTATTCCCCTACCCAACCTCCCTGAATAGCAGTCCCACAAGATATCGCTTCCTCCAATCTGCTCTCTCCCATACCTTCTCCCATACCCCCATCGACTTTTCCATTAGAGGAAGATGAATCTTTGTGTCCCAATGCCTGCACATCTTATCTCCCAATTATAGGCAAAAGAGTATTAATAATAGTATTTATATATATATTTGAAACATTTAATGTTATGACCTCGAATTTCAGATCCATTTCCTTCCTCCCTTGTCACCCATTCCTTCTTGGGAGATAAGTAATTCAGTATATGTTGTACATGTCTAGCTATGCAAAACATTATCATAGTAGATATATTGTACAAGGCTGCTTATAATTCCCTCCCACTCATCCCACCCCCCACCTGGTCCATTCCCTACATGATCCTGTCCCTCTTCTATAGTGGGTACTTCCAACCTCCCCTCCCCCCAAGGATGCCCTCCCATCCATCATCCCTCCTCTCATCCCTCTTCCCCCTATTCTGCTGCAGGTTGAGATATCCCATTTAGTATGTATGTCATTCTCTCCCTGAACCAAATTCAATGAGAATGTGGTTTTGCCTTTTTGCCTTCCTATTCTCCCCCTCCATTGCAACCACTTCCCCTTGCTTCTTCTACATGAGATAGTTTACCCTACCCTGTCTCTCCCCCATCTCCTCTTGCCACTTTCCTCTCTCACCTCATAATTTCATCCCTTGAGTATTCTCCCTTCCCAACAAATTCAACCTATGCCCTCTATCCATATATAACTGTAACCATATACACACACATTCACATATGTATTCATATGACCACACCCCCTTCTTCCATTATTTTCATAGTGAGAAAGATATCATCAGTCACAGATATTGCTTTTCCATATAGGAATGTAAATAGTTCAACTTTGATAAGTTCCTTTTGATTTCTTTTCCCTGATTACCTTCTCAGGCATCTCTTACTTCTTGCGTCTGGATGTCAAATTTTCTATTCAACTCTGGTTTTCTCCTCAAGAATGCTTGAAAGTCCTCTATTCCACTGAATGACCATATTTTCTCCTGAAACAAAATACTCAATTTTGCTGGGTAGGTGACCCTTGGGTTCATTCCCAGTTCTTTTGCCCTCTGGAATATCATATTCCATGCCCTTCGATCCCTCAGTGTAGAAGCTGCCAGGTCTGGGCTATTCTGATTGTGTTTCCACAATATTGAAATTGTTTCTTCCTGGCTGCTTGTAGTATTTTCTCCTTGATCTGGGGATTCTGGAACCTGTCTATAATATTCCTGGGAGTTTTCTTTTTGGGATCTTTTTCAGGAGGTGATCTGTGGATTCTTTCAACCTCTATTTTGCCCTCTGGATCTAAAACATCAGGGCAATTTTCCTTGAGAATTTCTTGAAGGGTGATTTCTAGGTTCTTTCTTTGATCATGGCTTTCAGGTAGTCCAATAATTTTTAAATTGTCTCTCCTGGATCTATTTTCCAGGTCAGTGGTTTTTCCCATGAGATATTTCACATTGCCTTCTATTCTTTCATTTGTTTGGATCTGTTTAACAGCATCTTGATTTCTCATAAAGTCACTAGCTTCCATTTGCTCCAGTCTAACTCTGAAGGAATGAATCTCCTCAGTGAACTTTTGAGATTCTTTTTCCATCTGGCAAATTCGACTTTTAAGGCATTCTTCTCCTCATTGCCCTTTTGGGCCTCCTTTGCCATTTGAGTTAGTCTATTTTTAAGGTGTTGTTTTCCTCAGTCAGGCTGTTGACCCTCATTTCATACTTCTCCTGCATCCTTCTCATTTCTCTTTCTAATTTTTCCTCCACTTCTCTTATTTGATTTTTAAAGTCCTTCTTAAGGTCCTCTATGGCCTGCAACTCGCTCATGTTTTCCCCTGGGGCTTTTGGAGCAGGACTTCTGACCTCACAGTCCTTTTCCCGCTCTATGCCCCCAAAACAGAAGTCTAGGGTTGCATTTTTCTGTTTCCTTTGCCTTGGCATGTTGCCACTTAATTGCTTGACTTTGGGGCTTGTTGCCACACTATGGCTTTAAGGCCAGCCTAGAGGAATTTTCGTCCCAAACGTGTGGGGGGCAACTTCCGTTTCTGGCAAGCTGTAAACCCACCCACGACTTCCACCCTAGATCACAATCCAGATCCAGGGAGATTAAAGCAAGAGCGATTACCCCCCAAGACTGATCGCTGGATCTCCCCACGATTTGTAGGCTGGGAGCCCGAGCTGCCTCTGAAAACTACAAAATGGCGTGTCTCCTCAGCAGCTTCTAGCCCCCAGGGGAGGGAGCTGACGCATTCCCCAAATACAGGTCCCAAAGTCCATAGGACACTAACCTCTTACTTTGTCCTAAGCATGTCTATGTTGATAATTCTGGAATCACCACAGCTCCTGGTGTTCTGGGGTTCCTCCAGCTGGCTGCTGGCCCTGCCGCCTGGGGCTAAAACCTCGGCTCACGGGGACCTGGGCTCGGCTCGGCTCCTGCGCTCTGCGCTGTGTGCACTGCTGGCTCCCACACCACTGTGCTGGTCCTTCCTGCAGGGCTGCTGGGCTGTCCTCAGCGGGAGGTTAGCTTCTCTGTGTCGTTCTGTGGGTGCTGGGGCTCCAGAAGTTGTTCAGAGTCCTTTTTTACATAGTTTATGGGAAATCTGGGGGCAGAGAGGCTTGGAGGAGCTGTTTCTACTCCGCCATCTTGGCTCCGCCCCCATTTGCTCATTTCTAATTTTTAAGGAATTATTTTCTTCACTGAACTTTTGTGCCTCTTTTTCCACTTGGTCAATTCTGCTTTTTAAGACATTTTTCTCCTCATTGACATTTTGGACCTCTTTTACCACTTGGCCTAGTCTGTTTTTTAAGGTGTTATTTTCTTCAGTATTTTTTTTTTTTTAGCATGTGTCCCATTTACCAAACTCGAGTCATGATTTTCTTGATTTTCATGATTTTATTGTATCACACTTATTTCTCTTTCCAATTTTTCCTCTACCTCTCTTACTTGGTTTCAAAAATCCCCATCCTCCTCCCCCCCTCCCCAATCTGCCTGGGGGCCAAGAGCCACTGCCGATTCAGTAGTTGCCAAAGTCTACTCCTGGCCCGCTGGGCCTGGTCCATGCTGGTGCAGCCTGTGCTGGACTGCGTTCCACCCAAGTGTTACAGACCTTTCCTACTAATCTACATTATCTTTGGAGGCTGTGGATTGAGCGGTCTAGAAACTGCCACTCCACCACTGATTCAGTCACCCAGAGGTTTGTTCCTGGTTTTCTGGGTCTTGGTCTGTACTGGTGTAGCCAGCACTGGATTGTGCTCCTCTCTCACTCTGAAATAACAGACCTTTCCTGCTGACCTTCTAAGTTGTCTTGGCCTGGAAATTTGTTTCGCCCTGTCTTTTTGTGGGTTCTGCCCTTCTGGGATTTGTTTAGAGTCAGTATTTAAAGGTATGTGGAGGGGATTGCTCAGGTGAGTCCCTGCCTTTGTCATTTTGGTTTCACCTCCCTCTTTTTCTGCCAGTTCTTTTTGTGTAAGAGAATATGGTTTTTCTGGACCAAGTAACTTTAACTCAAAGACAGCTTGGTGTTCCCTTACTATGTCCTTAATTGTCTGTGGAATCAACCCACAATTAACCATTTTCATTCTACCCTTTCCCGTATAAAAGCTATTCTCTTCAGTAGAGAAAACAGGCAAAATTAGGATAGGACAGCACTGTTTTCAATCAACCCATCAAGAGCAATGGTCCTAACCCTTCTTTTGTCCTCTTCTTTTCTTCAACATATATGTAATTTTTTTTCTGCCCTTTGTCTTTTTTCAGTCTCTGCTCATTCTGCGTCTTAATACCTTGTAGCAGCATGCACCCTAGCATACCCAGGATGGCTGTTAGCACAGGTTCTTTGATCTGCTTTTCTAAAGGAAAGCAACTCAAAAAAGGTTAACAATTTTACTTTAATCAAACCTATATCATTTACCTAGTTCAGGGGAGAAAGTCAGCACCCTGAATTTCAGAGAATACAAACAGGAGTTAAAAGCATAAAAAAATAACAGACCAACAGATAGGACTTCTTGTTGTCTGACCATTACATACATAGTTAGTTAACAGAGAGAGAAGCACCAACATCCATGTTTTCAAAGCTGAGGGGCTTAGCAGTTGCCCAGAGTCTTATCTAGCCAAATCACACAATTCTTCCCAAAGTGAGTATCAAAGCAAAAACCTCACCTCAGATATATGTGTGTGTGTGTGTGTGTGTGTGTGTGTGTGTGTGTGTGTGTGTGTGTGTGTGTATATATATATATACTTTATTTATTTATATATCCTTCGCTAGGGTCAGAGAACATCACAACCCTCATGACCCACTGCCTGATTACAAAGTAACAAAAGATGTGCCTTCCTGAAAAACAAGCCTCCCCTAAGCAAACTTCTCCTATTGGTCTCTGTTCTACCCTTCAGCAAATTCCTCCCACTACAGGTTCCATGTGGTACCACATGGCCTGACCACCTCTATTAGGAGGCAGAGAATATATTCAAATCAGGGAAGGTTCTCATTAGGCTTATTAGGGGGCAGGGAAGATCTTCAGATACCCTTACTATTACACACCTTTGAAAGTGTTCTTTTATTTCCATTGTAATCATCGTGTTACCTGCACTTGCTTTCAGCATTTTTATACTTAGCATTTTAAAACACAGGTTTTTTTTTATTAATTTCTTTGTGCATCAGTTTCTTAAGATGACTTACATTTTCTAGTTTATTACAATTGTCTTCCTTTGTGTTTTTAAGATTTCTGCCAGTCACTTAACATTTGTTAAGCATTTAATATATACTAGGTATTAGATCAAGAAAAGGAGATACAAAGAAAGATTTAAAAAGTTCCTGACCTCAAGGAACTCAAAATTTAAGGGGGGATACAACATATAAATAAGTAGGTACATAAAAGATACAGAGTAGATGAAAAGTTACCTTGGAGGGTAACTTGGAAGGTCTAGGAGCTGAGGACAGTGGGAGAGGTCTCCTGTAAAATATAACATTTGAATTGAGTTGTAAAGGAACTCAGGGAAACTAATAGGTGGAGGTAATAGGAGAATGCATTTCAGGTAGGGGACAGCCACTGCTAAGGCATAGAGATGGGCAGTAGACAGTCATGTGCAAAGAATAAAGTAGGCCAGTGTAGCTGGATCATAGAGTGAGTGGAAGAAAGTAAGTCTAAGAAGACTAGGAAGAGGCTAAATTATAAAGAGCTTAAAATCCCAAGCAAGAGATTTATATTTAACCCTTAAGGTAATAGAGCAATGGAGTTTATTGAGGTAGTTAGTGATATGGTCAGACCTACATTTTAGAAAAGTCACTTTGGCAGTAGAGCAGAGGATATATTAGAATGGGGACAAAGTTGAGACTGGGAAACCAATTAGAAGGAAATTGAAGGCTACAAAATAAACCAGCAAAAATCAACATTTCTATGTAGTAATTGTTATACTAATCAGACTAGCAAAGGGATAGTTTAACAAGTTGGCGAGAGGTAGAGCCCGTATGGAAGAGGTAGAGCCAAGATGTCAGAGTAATAGAAAGTACAATGAGTTCTCTCCCCCAAACAAATCTAGAAAATGTACGGGAGCAAACTTGATTAAAAAAAAATCGAGGAAAAAAAATCAGTTATTTTTAAGCCCAGGTTGGCATAGGGCAATACAATGATGGTCTAAGATGCTCATGTTGTGCATTTTTAAATACCATCTTAAAAAGGAAAAAACTGCCCAATTATTTTATGAATACATTTTGCTCTATGACAACAGGGATGTTTCAAGCAATATAGGTTTGTCTCTATAGCTGTTTGAAGCCCTCATCATCTTGTGCAAGATGATTTTGGTATTTGTATACCTATTATGCCAAACTGACCATTTGTGACTAAGCAGAGTATGTTCTGTAGATTTCTCAACCTTTTATAAAAATGTTTCTCAATAGCCAACATGGTCTGAAATTAAGGTACATTAAGGAAAACATTGGTCATGAGCAAAACAGACTCTTGAAGTGGGAACAGGGTAAAAAAAAAGAGAAAGAGAATGGGATGATAGAAAATAGATAGATGAGCAGTCATAACTGAATGTGAATGGGATCAAGTCACCCATAAAACAGAAGAAAATGGCAGAATGGATTAGAAACTAGAATCTAACAGTATGTTATTTACAGGGAACACTCTTAAAACAAAAAGATTCAGAGTTAAAATAAGCAGCCAGAGCATAATCTGTTATGTTTCAGCTAAAGTAAAAGGCAAGGTTAGCAATTATCATCTCAGACAAAGCAAAATAAAAAATAGACCTAAGTAGAAGAGATAATCAAGAAAACTACATTTTCTTAAAAGGTACCATAGATAATGAATTAATATCAATACTGAACCAAATGTCATAGTATCCAAATTCTTGGAAGAAAAATTAATTGAATTACAGGAGGAAATAGTAAAATCATAATAATGAAGAGCCTCAGTTTGTCATCCAGAGATAAAATTTAACTATAAAATAAGCAAGAAAGGAGTTTAGGAGATGAATGGAATTTTAGAAAAGTTGGATATGATAGATCTCAGGAGAATATTAAATGTAAATAAAGGAGTATATTATTTCTCAGCTGTGCAAAGCACCTCAAAAATGTACTTAACTCATAAAAACTTCACAAACAAATGCAGAAGATTCGTTAAATATATTCCTTTCTGAACATAATGCAATAAAAATTGCATTGAATAAAGGGCCTTTGAACATAGATTAAAAATTAGTTGGAATTCTAGCATTTCATATCAGCAAGATAAGCTTAAAATGGGTATATGATTTAGATATAGTGGGTGATATAAGCAAAATAGAGGAGAATTGGGAAAAAGGAAAAAAGCTCACTTTAGAAATATTTATAGCAGCACTTTTTGTGATGGCAAGGAATTGGAAGCTGAGGGGATGTCTGTTGATTGGGGAAAGACTCAACAAGTTGATGTATATGATTAAAAGAGAATACTGTTATGCTGTAAAAAATGATGAGCAGGACGGTTTAAGAAAAATGTGGGAAGATCTACATGAACTGATGCAAAGTGAAGTGAGTAGAGCCAGGAGAACATTGTCTACAGTAACAACAGTGTGGTAACAATGATCAACTAAGAATGACTTCACTTCTATGATCAGCCCATGACAATTCTGAAATACTTACAATGAAAAATACACAAAATAAACCTCCAGAGCGAAAACTGATGATATCCCAGTGCAGATTGATGCATTTTTTTTACTTTATTTTTCTTGCTGCCTCTTCCCCACCTGCCCCCACATGGCTAAAATAGAGGTTTTGTGTGACTTAATATGTATAGTGGGTATTGTATTTCTTGCCTTCTCAATGGGTGGGGATGGAGCTAGAGGGAGGGGGAAAATTTGATATTGAAAATAAATTTGAATTTAAAAGAAAAAAGAAATGGTGATAGTAGTTAGGGACTCATTAGTCAGAACAGAAGACCATAGGTAAAACAAAGTCATCCCATGGTGAGGGCAAGGCTCCTAAAGAGGTGAAATATTCCAGGGAATAAAGCTGTCTTCAAGTATTTCAAGGAGCATTATAAGGAAGGGAGCAGGTAGAATGGGAAGACCCTATACCATAGGGCCAACAGAAATAGAGGCCATGTGGAAATTTGGGAATACAGCTGCCAAGTATCCCTTGCCAAGTGGTCAGCTAGAGTACAAAGGCTTTTTTTATGCATGATGGAAAATCCCCTGGCCTCCCCATGAACATAAATTGTAGAGATGGGGGTGGGGGAATAGATGTTTTCCCCAAGATCTTGTGAATTCTGCACCCCATTCAAGCAATACTTTCCTGGGAAGATCATTTTTTCAATGGCAAGAAAGAAAATAGGAAGTGTTTAAGTTCATCATGACTGTCAATATATATCTCTGATATGTGTTTAACAACTGTTATCATTTTATGTTAAATAAACCTTTTTAACTCTTGACTGTATCAGGTTAGCCATTTATTTTATTCAATTATTTGCACTTAGGTTCCTAAGAGAGTCTTCATGTATAAGAGATATTAAACTATCACTCTTTGCAAATGATATGATGATATATATAGATATCATTTACATATATATGATGATATAGTCCTAGAGAATCGAGTAAAAAAAAACTACTTGCAATAATAAATAAATTTAGCAAAGTTGCAGGATATAAAATAAACCCACACCAGTCCTCAGCATTTCTATATATTGCTAACAAAGTCTAACAACAAGAGATAGAGAAATTCCATTTAAAGTTACTGTAGACATTATAAAATATTTGGGAGTCTAAACAAACCCAGAAACTATGTGAAACTGACTACAAAACACTTTTCACACAAATAAAGTCAGATCTAAATAATTTGAAAAACATCAGTTGCTCATGGGTTGGATGAGCTAATAAAATAAAAATGACAATTCTACCTAAATTAATTTACTTATTCAGTGCCATACCAATCAAAATACCAAAAAAATTATTTATAGAGCTAGAAAAAATAATAACAGTATCCATCTGGAAGAGCAAAAGGTCCAGGATATCATTAAACAATGAAAAGAAATTCTAGGGAAGGTGGCCTTGGCATACCAGATCTTAAATTGTATTATAAAGTAGCAGTCATCAAAACTATTTGATGCAACAATCATTAAAACTACGAAATAGAGTGGTGGATCAGTGGAATAGGTTAGGTACATAAGACACAATAGTCAATGACTGTAGAAATCTACTGTTTGATAAACCCAAAGACTCTAGCTTCTGGGATAAGAACTCACTATTTGATAAAAAACAAACAAACAAACAAAACCTGGTGGTAAAACTGGAAAATAATATGGTAGAAACTGGGCATAGACCAGTATCTTATACTGGTAAAGTAAAGTAAAGTCAAAATGGGTACACTATTTAGATATAAAGGCTGATATTATAAGCTTACTTGGAGAGCAAAGAATGGTTTGTCAGACTTATGGAGAATGGAAGAATTTATGACTAAATAGATAGAGAACATTATGAAATGCAAAATGGATAATTTTGATTTTGTTAAATTGAAAATTTTTTCACAAACAAAGCTAATGCAGCCAAGATTAAGAGGGAAGCAGAAAACTGGAAAAGAATTTTTACAACTAGTGTTTCTGATAAAGATCTCATTTCTAAAATATATAGAGAACTGAGTCAAATTTACAAGAATACAAGTCATTCCCCAGTTGATAAATGGCCAAAGGATATGAACAGGTAGTTTTCAGAGGAAGAAATTAAAGCTCTCTCTATAGTGATATGAAAAAATGCTCTACATCACTATTGATTGGAGAGATACAAATCAAAACAACTCTGAGGTACCACATCACACCTGTCAGATTGGTTAACATGACAAAATAGGAAAATGATAAATGTTGGGAAGGATGTGGGAAAGTTGGAACACTGATTGATTGTTGGTGAACCTGTGAGCTGATCCAGCCATTCTGGAGAGCAATTTGGAACTGTGCCCAAATGACTATAAAAATGTGCATACCCTTTGACCCTGCAATACCAGTTCTAGAACTGTATCCCAAGGAGATCATACAAATGGGAAAAGAATGCACATGTACCAAAATATTTATAGCAGCTCTTTTTGTGGTGTCTAAGAACTAGAAATTGAGGAGATGCCCATCAAGTGGGGAACAACTGAACCAGTTGTGGTATATGAATGTAATGGAATACTCTTGTGCTATAAGAAATGCTGAGCAGGCAGACTTCAGAAAAACCTGAAGAGACTAAGATGAACTCATGCTGAGTGAGGGGAGCAGAACTAGGAGAATATTGTACATGGTTACAGCCACATTGTGTGATAACTAACTTTGATAGACTTGGCTCTTCTCTGCAATGCAAGATGCTAACACAACTCCAAAAGGTTCATAATGGAAAATGCTATTCACATCTAGAGAAAGAATTACGGAGTCTGAATGAAGAGCATTCTTTTTTTTTTAAACAAATGCTTTATTAACTTCTGTTTTACATCATTCATTTCCACCAGATTTTGAGTTACAATTTTCCCCCCTGTTTTTCCCCTACCCACCATCCCAGAATAGCAGTCCCACAAGATATCACTTCCTCCAATCTGCTCTCTCCCATATCTTCTCCCATACTTCCTTCGACTTTGCCATTAGAGCAAGGTGCATCTCTGTGCCCCAGTGCCTGCACATCTTATCTCCCAATTACATGCAAAATAGTATTAATAATAGTATTTATATATATTTGAAACATTTAATTTTAAGACCTCGAATTTCAGATCCATTCCCTTCCTCCTTTGTCACCCATTCCCTCTGGGAAGATAAGTAATTCAGTATATGTTGTACATGTACATGCAAAACATTACCATAGTAGATATATTGTACAAGGCTGCTTATAATTCTCTCCCACCCATCCCACCCCCCACCTGGTCCATTCCCTACTTGATCCTGTCCCTCTTCTATAGTGGGTACTTCCAACCCCCCCTCCCCCCAAGAATGCCCTCCCATCCATCATCCCTCCTCTCATCCCCCTTCCCCCTATTCTGCTGCAGGTTGAGATATCCCATTTAGTATGTATGTCATTCTCTCCCAGAACCAAATTCAGTGAGAATGTGGTTTTGCCTTTTTGCCTTCCTATTCTTCCCCTCCCTTGCAACCACTTCCCCTTGCTTCTTCTACATGAGATAGTTTACCCTACTCTGTCTCTCCCCATCTCCTCTTGCCACTTTCCTCTCTCACCTCATAATTTTACCCCTTAAGTATCATCCCTTCCCAACAAATTCAACCTATGCCCTCTATCCATGTATAACTGTAAACATATATACACACATTCACATATGTATTCAAATGACCATACACCCTTCTTCCATTATTTTCATACTGAGAGAGGTTTCATCAGTCACTGTTATTGTTTTTCCATGTAGGAATGTAAATAGGTCAACTTTGATAAGTTCCTTTTGATTTCTTTTCCCTGATTACCTTCTCAGGCATCTCTTGCTTCTTGTGTCTGGATGTCAAATTTTCTATTCAATTCTGGTTTTTTCCTCAAGAATGCTTGAAAGTCCTCTATTCCACTGAATGACCATATTTTCCCCTGAAACAAAATACTCAGTTTTGCTGGGTAGGTGACCCTTGGGTTCATTCCCAGTTCTTTTGCCCTCTGGAATATCATATTCCATGCCCTTCGATCCCTCAGTGTAGAAGCTGCCAGGTCCTGTGCTATTCTGATTGTGTTTCCACAATATTGAAATTGTTTCTTCCTGGATGCTTGTAGTATTTTCTCCTTGATCTGGGGATTCTGGAACCTGTCTATAATATTCCTGGGAGTTTTCTTTTTGGGATCTTTTTCAGGAGGTGATCTGTGGATTCTTTCAACCTCTATTTTGCCCTCTGGATCTAAAACATCAGGGCAGTTTTCCTTGAGAATTTCTTGAAGGGTGATTTCTAGGTTCTTTCCTTGATCATGGCTTTCAGGTAGTCCAATAATTTTTAAATTGTCTCTCCTGGATCTATTCTCCAGGTCAGTGGTTTTTCCCATGAGATATTTCACATTGCCTTCTAATCTTTCGTTTGTTTGGATCTGCTTAACAGCATCTTGATTTCTCATAAAGTCACTAGCTTCCATTTGCTCCAGTCTAACTCTGAAGGAATGAATCTCCTCAGTGAACTTTTGAGATTCTTTTTCCATCTGGCAAATTCGACTTTTTAAGGCATTCTTCTCCTCATTGCCCTTTTGGGCCTCCTTTGCCATTTGAGCTAGTCTATTTTTTAAGGTGTTGTTTTCCTCAGTCAGGCTGTTGACCCTCATTTCATACTTTTCCTGCATCCTTCTCATTTCTCTTTCTAATTTTTCCTCCACTTCTCTTATTTGATTTTTAAAGTCCTTCTTAAGGTCCTCTATGGCCTGCAACCCGCTCATGTTTTCCCCTGGGGCTTTTGGAGCAGGACTTCTGACCTCACAGTCCTTTTCCCGCTCTATGCCCCCAAAACAGAAGTCTAGGGTTGCATTTTTCTGTTTCCTTTGCCTTGGCATGTTGCCACTTAATTGCTTGACTTTGGGGCTTGTTGCCACACTATGGCTTTAAGGCCAGCCTAGAGGAATTTTCGTCCCAAACGTGTGGGGGGCAACTTCCGTTTCTGGCAAGCTGTAAACCCACCCACGACTTCCACCCTAGATCACAATCCAGATCCAGGGAGATTAAAGCAAGAGCGATTACCCCCCAAGACTGATCGCTGGATCTCCCCACGATTTGTAGGCTGGGAGCCGGAGCTGCCTCTGAAAACTACAAAATGGCGTGTCTCCTCAGCGGCTTCTAGCCCCCAGGGGAGGGAGCTGACGCATTCCCCAAATACAGGTCCCAAAGTCCATAGGACACTAACCTCTTACTTTGTCCTAAGCATGTCTATGTTGATAATTCTGGAATCACCACAGCTCCTGGTGTTCTGGGGTTCCTCCAGCTGGCTGCTGGCCCTGCCGCCTGGGGCTAAAACCTCGGCTCACGGGGACCTGGGCTCGGCTCGGCTCCTGCGCTCTGCGCTGTGCGCACTGCCGGCTCCCACACCACTGTGCTGGTCCTTCCTGCAGGGCTGCTGGGCTGTCCTCAGCGGGAGGTTAGCTTTTCTGTGTCGTTCTGTGGGTGCTGGGGCTCCAGAAGTTGTTCAGAGTCCTTTTTTACTTAGTTTGTGGGGAATCTGGGGGCAGAGAGGCTTGGAGGAGCTGTTTCTACTCCGCCATCTTGGCTCCACCCCCCTCCCATAATATTTTAATGTAGTTTCCCTACCTCCCACCTTTGAGTGTGACATCTTTGATCTAGGCTGTTCTCTGACTGTAAATTGTAGAGGAGTTATTAATTTGTATTAGTGTAGGGCGTTTCCTCACCTAGGAGTTCCTGTGCTAAAGAAATCTCAGTCCAGTTACTATTTTTATCATACTATAAGACTACAAAATTTTAAGAACAGGGTTTTACTTCTGACTCAGATACTTGTGTGATTATGGACAACTTGCTTAACCTTTTTGAGCTTCAAGTTCTTCACCTGTGAAATTGGAATCATAATATTTGTATCACCTTATTGACCTGAGAAGATACGGAAAAAATTATGTATGGAAAGCACTTAATAAACTATAAAGTAATATATTTCAGTTGTTTTATTAAACTATGCTTTTATTAAAATTTTTTAAAAACAAATTTCAAAATTATTTTACTCTTATTGTTGTGACTATTGATTGGGTGATTAATTCCTTTTTTAATACTGTTTTAAAACTCTAATGTCTTAAATTTGGGTGTCTGGGGATAGTGAGACAATGCAAATTGACCTCTTCAAAACTGTTTAAAGCATTTTACTAATTGGAATATTTGCTAGAAAAATGATTATAGGTTAGAGAGTATAGTAAAGGTTTTGTTTTCTTCTTCACTAATAATTGTTCTTTCTTTCCTTTTCTAGAATTTTATAGGAGTGAAGTAATCAAGAATTCTTTGGTAAGTTTTTATTTTGATAGGTTCATATAACTGCATGTATGGATATATGAATATACTTGGAAAATTCCTCTAAAATGATGTTTAGCATCTCTGAAAGATCTTTGAGAACATGGTCAATTACATTTGAAGAAGATATATGTATAGGATATATTGTATATGAATTCAGGGAAAATCTACATGAGAGATAACACATTCACTGAAGTATGTGTAAACATTTGAAACTTTTTAATTTTGTTTATACAATATATCTATATTGTATAAATATTGTAAAAATTGTAAAAAATATTTATACAATATACAATATTTTGTTTATACAATATCTCAATATGAATTGAGATCTAGTCCTAATGTTACTTTGTTATAAAATGTTTATTCTTTGTTCTTAAATCTATAATAATTAAGTTCTAATTTATTGATTAGTCAGCAAACATTCATTAAGCTCTTCATCAGATGTGCTTGAAAGTACTCCATTCCATTGAAGGTTCATTTTTTTTCCCTGTCAGATTGTGTTTATCTTTATCTGGAATATTTTATTTGAGGAATTCCTTTTGTTTGTAGTAGAAGACATTTTTGTGTGATGCTGATTGTGGTTCCTTAGTATATGAGCTCTTCATGATTTATAGCATTTTTTCTTTGATATAGAAGCTCTTGATTTTGGCTATCACATTCTTGGGACTTTTTCTTTTGGTATTTTTTTTTTTCACGAGGTGATTGACAAATTCTTTCTGTTTTTCTTCATCTTGTGGTTCCAACAAATCTTAACAGCTTTTGTCATGATTTTCAGGGAGTTTGATTCTTAAATCATCTCTCCTTGACCTTTCCAGGTCAATTATTTTTTAAATCTATCTTACATTTTCTTCTGTTTTGCCCCTACTCTTTGATTTTGTTCTAATGGCTCTTATCTCAAAGACACATTGATTTCTATTTGACTGTTTGATTGCTCATTTCTTGGGTAAGGTTTGCCACTTCTCTTACTCTACTTATTCTTCCATTTCTTCCTTTGAGCTTTTATGTCATTTAAAAAAAAATCTCATGCTTCATTTCTTCTAAGTATTCACATTAGTCCTTGTAGAATAGAATGATTTTTTTTCCTTTGGATATCTGCTTACGGTTGTTAGGGATTTATATTCTCTTTCTAGGTTGACTTTTTGCATGTCTTTGGATATATTCTACTTCTTTATTGTGGTCTGTATCCTCTTATATTTACTCATCTCCATCTTTAGTTCCTGAATCAGGGCTTTGTCTTCAAACTTTAGCCTAGTGAGTATGACTATACTTCTGGGAAAATTCTAGAAGAATACGTTAAAGAGGTGGTTAGTTATATTAGAAAGGGAAGCAGTTATTACAAGGAGCCAGCATGTCTTCCATCAAGAACAAGGTATGCCAAGATAAACTAATTTCCTTTTATGATAGAATTATTATAACTGTTACATGAAAAGAATGCTTTGGATAGTGTTTAGATTTTTAGAGAGTATTTCATAAAGTATCTCAATTATTCTTGTGGAGAAGACTTAGAGATATAGATTATATAAGTATACAATCAGATGGATTTATTTATTATTATATTATTTATCCAATAATTGGTTAGATATTTTATATTGTATATTATATATTTATAATAATTTATCCAATTATTATATATTATTATTATATTATTTATCCAACAATTGGTTGGCTGTCTAGACTCACAGAGTAATTATTAATACTTTACTGTTACCATTATCAGAGATCTCCAGAGGAGCATTCCAATAATCTGTGCTTGATCTTATAGATTTTAACATTTTTATTAGAGATTTATATGATATCCAAAAGTATTTTAATTGTGTGGAGCAATGAGATGAATCTAATAAGTTGAAATTGAATAGAGATAAATGTAAAGTATATAGGGTTTTGAGGAGTACAGAACAAAACAGAACGGGGTAGATGATATCATGGAATTAAGGGCAACATGATTGGTTATAGAACAAGGACAACAACAAGGGAACAATATGATTGCTTGGAAGTTAGGCAGTGAGTGCTAGCAATGACGCACTTCTTTTCTCATGAGACTAAGAAGTGCTCATTGTCTGAGTGGAGGTGTGAGCAGCCCAGACTTTTAGACAGCAAACCAGACATCCTTGAAGGACAGCTTGGTGAAAGAAAGGCATTAGGGCCAATCTCATTTCCCAAGGTTAGCAAAATGCTTGGAGGCAAGAATAGATGGGTTTTTACTTCTAACTCATTACATTAGCCCAGCTAAACACTGAACTAAGTTCAGAGACAAAGAACCACGACCTAAGTAGTTACAGGGCAAAATCAATTACTTGTAAATAAGGTCAATTAGAAAATTGTGCAGGATCACTTTTCATCTTATCAGGGCTAAAACAATCTAGTATTAGAAGTCTAAGAAGGGGATGGCATGGTCAGACAGCAATTATTCTTAAAAATGTATTGAGGTTATAATGAACTCTAAGCTCAATATGAATCAGCAGTGTTATATAGTAGCCCGAAAAGCTAATGTGATCTTAGGCTAAATTAGAGGGTGACTTCCATCATAATCATCATAATAACAAAGCTTTATATAGCACCTGTTATGTGCCAGGCACTATGCTAAGTGCTTTACAGATATTACTGCCTTTGATCTGTACAGTCACCCTGGGAGGTAGGGGCTATTATTAGCTACATTTTACAGGCAAATAGAGGTTGTAACTTGCCCAAGGTTGCACAGCTAGTAAGAATTTGAGGCCACTCCAGGCCCAGCTTTTTATCCACTATCTTTCTTACTTCAGTAAAGAGATTATAATCCAATTGTACTCAGCCCCTACTGAGGCAACTAGGTGACAAAGTGGATTGAGTGCTGAACCTAGAGTCTAGTCACAAAGACCTGAGTTCAAAATCCAGCCTCAGAGACTTACTAGCTATGTAACTCTGGGCAGGTCACTTCATCTCTGCCTGGAGTAGTTTTCTCAATTATGAAATGAAGGTAATAGCACCTCCTCCCCAGGGGTGTTGTGAGGATTAAATGAGATATTTGTAAAGTGCTTTTTTCAGTGCCTGACATATAGTAGATGCTTAATAAATCCTTTCCCTCTCCTCCTCCTTTTCCTGCTCCCTTCCTTTGAGTACTGTGTTCTATTCTGGGCACCATGGTGTAAGAAAGACATTGATAAACTGGAGATAGAGCATTTATTGAGTTTATTCTGTGCTGGGCACTGTGACAAGTTCTGGGAATACAAATACAAGCAGAAAGAAAGACAGCTCCTACCCTCATAGAATAGCAGGAGATGTCAAAGAGAGCTGGAAAACTGGGGTTGGGGGAGGGCGAAGGTATCTTTGTGGGGCAGTGGAGAAAGGCAGTCTCATATTCCATGTCCAGGTGCTTCCTTAAGTGCTGATTTGGAGAGCAACCACTGGGGGAATAAGCTATAGGATAAGAATTCTTACCAGTATGAGAAGGCCCCTAAAGTAAAGGTAGAAACATTCTGTAAAGCACCATAGATTGATCCTGGTTACATGGGCATTTCAAGACTAATCTGGTAGGAGGAAGAAGAGGCAAGAGGGGTGGAGGCATTGATAATGTGAGAAGGTCACTGGGTCAGAGAAAGAGAGTTCTGGGATATCATGGGCTAGTGTGGTTAGAAGGGAGAATGATGGTGGATGTGGGTGCTTCATAGAAAGGCACCCTGTGAATATTCATAGCTGATAAATTGGTCTGTAGGATAATAAGGGGCCTTGAGTACTTGTCTTGAGGATTGGTTTAAGGAAATGAGGATATGCTAAGCCTGGAAAAGGTAAGATTGAGTTTGGGGGTAGGTGGGTGAGTGGCTAGATATAATGACTGATTTCCAGTAGTTGAAGATCTCTCCTGTGGAGAAGGCATTACCTATGTTCTCTTTGGCTCTACAGGGCAGAACCGGGAGTAATAATAATAGCAATAACAATAAAAACTAACATTTATATCATGCCCACTGTGTGCCAGGCACTGTGTTAAGTGCTTTACAAATATCTCATTTGATCCTCACTTTGGGAGGGAGGTACTATTATTATCTAGTCTATAGATACCAATTTAAGCTTGATATCAGGAAATAAGAACTAGGGGGCAGCTAGGTGACATAGTGGAGAGAGTGCCAGGCCTGAAGTCAGGGAGACCTGAGTTCAAATTCAGCCTCAGACACTTACCAGTTGTGTGACCTTGAGCAAGTTAATCCTGTTTGCCTCAGTTTCCTCATCTGTAAAATGAGCTGGAGCAGGAAATGGCAAAACACTCCAGTATCTTTAAGAAGAAACCCTAAGTGGGGTCATTAAGAGTCAGACACCACAGAAAACAACAACAAAATGTTTATGATGTATAAAGTTTGCAGAGCACTTTATGTATGTTATCTCATCTGATCCTGACAATCTGCCGTAACCTCTCTTCCCTCTCAGCCCTACCTTTGGGTCGGTCCTCCAAGCATTACTATCTTCATTTTATAGGTGAGGAAATGACTTGCCTTTTTGTGTCAAAGCTAATAAGAATCAATCAATTCATCCTCTTCCCACCCAACTCCCTTAGATTTCTCTTTTTAGTTTAAAGCCTCTTTTTTCACTTTGACTAACAGCTATTAAAAGATTTCCTTACATGAATCTTAAATATTCAGATAAATGTGATCTGCTCAACTATTTTTACATGTATTCTCTTTGAGTTGGAAGGAATATTGCAAATTGCTCAGTCTAGTCCTTCATTATATATATTGATAAGCTTAGCCCAGAGAGATAAATTGATTTACTCAGAATTAGAACTATAGTCTCCCAAAAGTAGAATAGGTTGAAGTTTTAGTATGTGTGTGAAAAGAGGCAACAGGGCATAGTGGAAGGATCTCTAGAGTTGGATTCTGGAGATGCCTGGGTTTGAATGGAGGCCCTTAAATTTAATTCATTACTCTCTGAGTCTGTTTTCTAACCTGTAACATGAAATGACTGTTTCGTTGTTTACCTAACCTTTGTGTGTTTTGTGTTTTTAATCAGTGACATTTATGCTAAGAACCTACTGTTTTTAGGGAAAACATACCATGGGTTCAGTCAGGCAAGCTTCTGTTGAAATTGTATAGTTTTGTGTACCTAAGAGGTTTCACTGTGTTGAAATCCTCAGAAACTGATTAACTGAAAAACATAAATTTGTGGGTTTGCCACGTGCGTGCGTGTGTGTGTGTGTTTCACTTGCTCTTTGTAAGACCTTGTTGAGTTCAGTTGTTGGGTGAGGATAAGTGAGTTGAAAAAGAGAGGGAGTTAACTCTTTGTTAATCCATAGCAAATCCACACTGCCACTGTGGGATTGGTGCAGGCCCCAGCCTCACACCTAGACTTTTGCCATAGCCTGCTGGCTGATCTCCTGCCCACAATCCTCCCTCTCCAGTCAAGTTCTTTGACTCAGCTGTCAAAGTGATCTTCCTTAAGCATAGCTTTGATGGTTTCACTCCTTATTCATTCAATACCAGTGGCTGCCTATTACCTACAAGATAAAATGTTTGATGTTCAAAGACCATCATAAAGTGACTACTTCCTACTATTCTCTTCTTCTTAAACCTTTACTCTTTTTTATATAGTTGATGATTCAGTGACACTGGCCTGAGACCTTGCATCATTATTTACTGAAAGTATTGATGCCATTTGCCATGAACTTTCTCTTCACCTCTCTTTCTCATCTTTCATCACCTAGATGCCATTTGTCATGACCTCTTTCTTTGCCTCTATTTTACCTGAAGAGGTGACTCTTCTCCATCTTCACAAGTGATTTCATTGCATCCTTTCTTCTACATCAGACTACTCACACTCTCTCTCACTACCTCCAGTCTCTCTTTGTCTACTGAATTCTTCCCTACTGCCTACAAGCATACCCCTGACTGCCCTATCCTCAAAAAACTACTCACTTAACCTATCCATCTCTGCTGGCTTTTGTCTCATCTATCTTTCTTTTGGGGGCTAAAGTTGAGAAGGCCTTCTGCAATAGATGCCCTTCACTTACTTTCCTCAAAACTCTGCAATCTGGCTTCCAGCCTCATGGTCCATGTGAAACCGCTCTTTCCAAAATTACCTTCACCTCTCTGCAGCCTTTGACACTGGCAATCACCCACTTTTTGATACTGTTTTCTTCTCTTGGTTTTCTTGACACTACTTTCTTCTGACTTTTCCTCCTACCTGTTTGCTCCTTCTCAGTTTCCTTTGCTAGATTTTCATACAGATTATTCCTGTTAGCCTTGGGTGTGCCATAGGGCTCTGTTCTCAGTCCTTACTTTTCTCTCTCTAAACTATTTCACTTGGTGATCTTATCAGTTTGAATGGCTTCAATTATCTTCTCTAGAGTGATGATTCTTAAATCTATTTATCCAGCCCTATTCCCTCTGCTGACCTCAAGTCTTGCATCTCCAGTTGCTTATTGGACAGCTTGAACTTGATGTTCTGTAGACAGCTTAAACTTAATATATTAAAAATCAACTCATTATTTTCTGCCTGTAACCTCTTCCCCCTTCTAAACTTACCTACTTTCTAAGGTACCACCATCTTCTGTCACCCAAGCTTGCAGCTTAGGTCTCATCAACTCTTCACTTTCTCTCTCCTTTCATATCTAGTCTCTTGCCAGGGCCTGTTTATTTTACTTTTACATTAGCTTGTGAATATACCCCCCTTCTCTCCTCTGACACTGCTGCCACTTTGGGGCAGGCCTACATCACCTCATACCTAGACTATTGCAGTAGTCTTACTGATCTCCCCGCCACATTTCTCTCCCTGCTCCAGTTCATTCTCTACTCAGCTCCCAAAGTGATCTGTTCTTTTTCACCTTGAGGATCAATGTAAAATCCCCTGTTGTTCAAAGCCCTTTATAACTTGGCCCTTCCTTACCTTTCCAATTTTCTTATATATTACATCCCTCTATCGCCCCCCTCCACCCTATAACCTCCCATGTAATTCTGTGATACAGTGACAGTAGCCTCTTTGCTATTTCTCATATTGGATACTTTCTCTGCTGACCTGCAGTATTTCCCTAGCTATCCTCCATGCTTGGAATGCTCTCACTCTTCCTCTCTGTCTCTTGACTTCCCTGGCTTCCTTCAAGGCTGCCTAAAATCCTTTGGCATGCCGCAAGTAGCCCGAGGGCCATGAGTTGTGACTTCTACAAGAAGCCTTTCCTTATCTGTCTTGTTTCTGGTGCCTTCTCTCCAAGTTATTCTTTATACAGCTTGTTTGTACATAGTTGTTTACATGTTCTTTCCCTAGCTAAACTGTGAACTCCTTTAGAATGAGAGTCACAGTGCCTGGCACATAGAAGACAATAAGTGTTTTGTTTTTTCAAAAAATCCTTATCTTTATTAGACAGTAGGAAACAGAGCAAGTCCTCAAATACCCAGGGTCATGATCTTGGGGGGAGGTGGTGGTGACAAGGAGACAGTACCCTTCATAGCTTTAATACCAATAGACCTTCCTGTGCCTCCAAGTCTCCACAATCCCCATTGCCTCCATCACTTCTTCTCCCAATATCTTCAAATAGGGGACATACGTTCTCTCCAGAGCATTTATCATTGATGTATCTTTGGGACCATCAATCCACTACTCAGGGATGATGCCATAAGGTCTGGGAAACTCAGGCTTTGGGATGATCCTCCCTGTCCTCAGGGAGACTCATACACACTTGCCTTCCTCTGTAAACCTCCATTCCACTTCAGTAGGCTTTCTGTCAGTGGGATCCACAAGTGTGACCTGTCGGAAAAGCAGGGAGACCTCGCTGGGGATCATGGTTCCCCAGTAATCCTTGCTTCT
Source organism: Gymnobelideus leadbeateri (assembly GCA_011680675.1). NCBI lineage: Eukaryota > Metazoa > Chordata > Mammalia > Diprotodontia > Petauridae > Gymnobelideus > Gymnobelideus leadbeateri. Next base: position 266,573 of record WOXC01010250.1, read on the forward strand.
GCCAATGTATTGGAAATGTGTGTTCAGTCCTTCTAAGACAACCCAATTCCTCTCCCTGATGATCTGAACCACTTTGCCCTGCTTCCCAGCATCTTTGCCTTCCAAATGTGTTCCCACAAAACACATTCCGGGAATCCTCAGGTATAGGCTCTGCAAGGACTGGACGTTGCCTTTTCCAGGGAGGATTTCTCCTCTTGTCAGCCATCAATCCAGGTCGGCTCATTCCATAGTGGTAATTATGAGGCAAGTTGGCCTTGGCTGCCAGGGCTAGCAAGGCTAACAAACACATATCCTGATATCCCAATATCCTGGGGACAAGGATCCTTATTCCAGAGCTAAATCAAGTTTCTACAGAAGGTGAAAGGAGCAAGTTCCACCTCCAGCCCAAATCTCAGATCTCCTCATCTCCAGATGCTGTGTACGTTCAGTTTCGACTCTGCCTCTCACCTTTGCAAGTGGAACAACCAAGACAATAAGTGATTTACTGACTGGCCTCATTGCTGTTGCTCACATATGACATTGTTTTTCCCAACTCTGAGCATTTTTACTGGCCATTCCCCTACCTGGTACTCTTTCCTCCTTATCTGTAACTTCTAGCTTCTTTCAGGTCTTAGCTGAAGTTCCACTTTCTGCACGAAGGCTTTCCTAGTCCTTTTTAATCCTGGTACTTTCCCTTTGAGATTATCCCCAGTTTTTTCTCTGTATTTCTTATTTTCACATAGTTATTTGCATGTTAATTTACTCATTAGTCTATGAACTTGAGCTTCTCAAGAGCATTGATTTTCTGTCTTCCTTTGAATGCCCAGCACTTAATCTTGTGCCTCATACATAATAAGCAATAAATAAATGCTTATTGATTTTTCTTTAGTGCGTTAATTTCATTTGTTCAGGGTGGTCTTCAAAAAATGATTTTTGCTTTGGTTATCTATAATTCATATAATCATGGAATCTGAGCACAAGGAGTGGGCTAGGAATCCTGAAGTTAGATATGGAAGGAAAGGACCTTAGGGACCATCTGATTTTCATTTCATAGATAAGGAAATTGATGCCCTAAAAGAGGTTAAGAGATTCATCCAAGGTGATGTAACTGGTTAGTGAATGAACTGGGAATAGAATCCAGACATTTTGTCCTCTGATCTAGTGCTGCCTATAGGTTTTTTCATCATGACCATTAGCATTATTCCTGTTGACCTACCAAGAAGTAATTCAACAGATGTTTATTTAAGTTTTGCTATTGGGGCATGAGTTGTGCTTTATAATAGTGGATACAAAGATGAAAAATGACCTTGTTTCTGCTTTTTTTGATGGCATAAGAAAGTGCCCAGGACTAGGAAAGTGATCACATCTAGAATATTTTGTTCCGTTCTGGATGTTGCATTTAGGAAGGACATTGGTAGCTGGGTAGCATTCATAGTGGTGAAGAACCTGGGATTCCTTCCAAATGAGAGTCAATAGAAAAAGGTATGTGTAGAGTGGTAGTAGGGTGAGACAGGGAACTAGGGGTGATTTGTAAAGGTTTCGCAGTTACAGGACTTAAAGCTGGAAAGCATTTTAGAGGTCATTTAGTTTGACTTTCTCATTTTACAGATAGGAAAACTGAAACCAAGAAAGATGAAGTGATTTACCCTTGTCATTCACTAGTAAGTAGCAATGCTGAGATTTGAAACCCAGTGCTCTGACTTTATGTACAGCAAAAGCTGCCTTAGTCAGAGCAGTATATTTGGGTTATAGATTTATAAGATCCTTTTAGCTGTTTATAAACTGTAAAGCTGGACAAGTCACAACTTGTTTGTCTCAGATATTGCATTGGTGAACTAATGATGTTATTAGTTCTCTGTAATTCTGAACTTTAATTAAACATTTATTGTATACTTTGAAATGTAGCATGACAGATGCAGTAAAATTAGGGTCATTATTATCTTGTTAAAGGAATGATTTTCAGATTTTATGTAGGATGAAAGTCCACCTGACTCCACAGTTTATGAGTATTTCAAAACTACACATTTTCATCAGTGTGGACACTCTCCAGCAATACAGGTGGCTTAGTAGATCTTCTTAGAACATATTTGAATTGCTGTAGCAGTAAAATATCATTAACTGGTGGCCAGTATTCTGGTAATGAACCCTTCTAAACTTTGCTAGTATGGACCTCAGATAATAAACAAATAGTCCATTTGGGAACTCTTTTTAGAAAGATGAAGTATTTATTAAGCCCTTATGTTGTACTAGGCACTGTGCTAAGTGTTGGGAGTATGCATACAAGTAAATGAGACAGCCCCAGCTCTTAAGAAACTTCTATTCTAAAGAGAGAAAAACATTACATCAAGGGGTGCTGGAAAGGGGTGAAGGAGGGAAGTGTTTCTCAGGTATGGGCATGACAAAAAATGGGAAGTGGTTTGGAGGCTTGGGCTTTGACAAACTAAAGCAAAAACAATCTCACTTATCAGAGCTAGAAGAGCCAGAAAGAGAGTCCAGATTTCTGGTGGAAGTAGAGAGTAGGGCCATGGGGAGGAGAGGGAAGGGTGTGTCATGAAGGCCTGAGCCCAATATGGCAGCAAGTTTATCTTATCAGAGACGGAGTGGGAAGGGGTATTTTGGAAACCTTTCTAGCTTGGCTTTGTAAAGCCTTTGAGAACATAGGGTTATCATACTATGGTGTGAAGCAGAGGAGAGCTTTAGTAGCCAACTATCTTGATTATATTATTTGTTATATTTATATTTATTATATTTATATTAGAATATAGATTATATTATAGTCTTATATTATTTAAATTAAAAAGTTTTGTTAAAATTATGATGCCTTGCACTTCAGTCCATTTCTTTTATGATATATGAAATTTGAGGGCAAGAAACTTTGCCCTGTAGCATTAGAAATTCTAAGAAAAATGATTTTGCCTTGTCTGTATATCATTTGGCTTACTTTTTATGGTCTTTTAAATTAATTTGACTTCTGGATTTGAATTTTTTTTAAGGAATATAACATGTCAGATTGTAGGATTTAGATCTGGAAGAGACCTTAGAGATCATGATATAATATAATAAACATTTATTAAGTGCATGGGGTACACATAATCATCTAGCTTTGCCCCCTTATTTCACAGCTGACAAAAATGAGCCCCAGAGATATACTTGGTTTACAAACGTGAAGAAGCAGAGATGTGGTCCAGTAGATAGAGCACTCCACCATGAGTTAAGAGGATCTGAGTTCAAAACCCATCACAGATACTGTGACCCAGGGCAAGTCACTTAACCTTAGCCTTCCTCAGTTTACTTAATGTAAAATAAGTATAATAATAGCACCTATCTCCCAGGAATATGGTGAGGATAAAATGAGACAGTGTGTTTAAAGCACTCTGCAAATCTCAAAATGCTATATAAATGCTGTTATTAACAATAACAGTAAAAGACAGAGTCATACTTAATGATCTTCTTAGCTAAGCTCCTGTTTATTTGAGTTTGGGTTCAGAGCAGTTGTCAAAAAAAATTTGCTGCTAAAACTCTTAATTATGTCAGCCTGCCTTTGAGCTGCAGAATTTTATTGTTCTTTACTGCCTTATGTTTAGCATCTCAGCAATTTAGCAGTTTCAGGAACCAATAGTTAAAAGTAGAAATGTTCCAAGAAATTTAAATTGAAATTCTATAGCTAAAATTTAAGACCTGAAAATTGTCATATTAAGAATTCTAGGAAAAAACAAACAAAAAGAATTCTAGAAAAGCAAGTACTTTGTCTTCATATATGTATGTGGTAGTTTTCCAGGTATTCTTTCAGTATGGTGATATTGACAAAGGTTTAATCAGAACCCTGATCCAAGGTGTTTAGAAGCAATGATAGCTGTCTAGGTAGGATGAGCTTTATACACGAGGACAGTAAGTAAAGTGGATAAGCTTTTACATGTAGTTCTAAACCTTGTAATATACTAGGAAGAGACATTCAATTTGTTCTCCAAAGACTTAAGTTGAAATTCTGACTGCGTAATCATGTGTATGTCACCTCAGTTAACAGACATTTATTAAGCTGGTATCCTCAGTGCCAGGTTCTGGAGATGAAAAACAATACAATCCCATCTCTCAAGGAGCTTATTTAATAATCGATTATGGCAGATCTACAGAAAAAGTATGAGACAAAGGAGAGCATGGTTAGGGTAAAGAAGGGGGGTGAGAAATGTGTTATAAGAAATAGGAGTAGTGAATAGACACTTAAAACTGGGATGAGTGAGGAGAGAATTGAAGAAAAGTTCACTAAAATCTCTGAGCTTAATTTTACTTATTTTTATAAAAGAGGGTAATAATACTTATATTACTGCTTCATAAATGGTATAAATATGCATGTACATATACAAGTATGTATGTATATATGTATTTGTTGTTTCAGTTGTGTCTGACTCTTTGCAACCCCATTTGGAACTTTCTTGGCAAATGCACTGCTATAGTTTGTGATTTCCTTCTCCAGCTCATTTTACAAATAAGGAAATTGAGGCAAACAGTGTTAAGTGACTTGTCCAGGGTCCCATAGCTAGTAAATATCTGGGACTGAATTTGAACTTGGGAAGATTAGTCTTCCTGATGCCAGGCCCGGTGCTGCATTCACTGCACCAACTAACTGCCCTATATGTGTACATGCACACATAAGCATGCACACATGGATGTATACATATACACACATGTGTATATATGTACACTTGTGCATTTATGTCTGATTGCCATGTAGAATGAACGGCCTTTTCTATCCTTCTATGAAGCATGTGATGTTCTTGATCTTTTCCATCCTTTTCTTCATATTGTCAACCTCTGACTCAAGATCAAGGACTTTGTTATCTTAATAATAATTCACATTTATAAAGCCCTTAAAGGTGAGTAAATGACCCTTTATATTTAGCTCTAAATTTACTTTGGAGCTCCAGGTCAGCATCATGATTTCTGTTACATTACCATTTATTTATTCTCCCATGTTTAGAATTATAGAATCACAGAATTTCAGAATTAGAAAGGACTTTGTTGGATACCTGAAAGAGAATAATTTGTTCAGTTAGTCTTTGTCTGAAGATCTTCAGTAATGGGGAACCCATTATTTTTCTACCCCTCCTGTTAACATCTCCATACCTTTTGGAGGCAATGCCATTTTTTTCAGGTTTGCAACTGAGGAGTCATTCTTAAGCTTTTGAGATTCTTTTTCCATCTGCCAAATTCGGGTTTTTAGGGCATTTTTCTCCTCATTGCCCTTTTGGGCCTCTTCTGCCATTTGAGTTAGTCTATTTTTTAAGGTGTTATTTTCCTCAGTCAGGCTATTGACTCTCATTTTGTACTTTTCCTGCATCCTTCTCATTTCTCTTCCCAATTTTTCCTCCACTTCTCTTATTTGATTTTTAAAATCCTTCTTAACGTCCTCTATGGCCTGTAACCCGCTCATATTTTCATTTGGGGCTTTTAGTGCAGGAGTTCTGACCTCACAGACCTCCTCCTGTTCCATGTTTTGATCCTCTTTGCCCCCAAAATAGGAGTCTAATGTTGCATTTTTCTGTTTATTTTGTTTCCTTTGCCTAGGCATATTGCCACTTAATTACTTGATTTTGGGGCTTGTTGCCACAGTAGGACTCTGCCACCAGACAGGGGAGCTTCCGTCCCAAACGTGGGGTCTTCACAACTTCCGGAGGTATTAGTTGGGTGGCCTCTGTAAAGCCTCCATACGCTCTGGCAAGCTGGATACCCACCCCAGACCACAATCCAGATCCAAGCAGGTTAAAGCAAGAGCGATTAACCCCCAAACTGATTGCTGGATCTCCCGACAGTTTGCAGACCAGGAGCTGAAGCTGCCACTGAAGCTGCAAAATGGCGTCTGTGCTGCCACTCCTCAGCTGCTTCTTGCCCCCAAAATACTGGTCCCAATGTCCATAGGGCACTAACCTCTCACTTTGTCCTAGGCATATCTGTGTTGATAATTCTGGAATCTCCACAGCTGCTGGTGTGCTGGGGTCCCTCTAGCTGGCTGCTGGCCTGGCTGCCCTGGGGCTAAAACCGCAGCTTATGCGGGCCTGGGCTCGGCTCCCAGAGCTCTGCGCTTAGCTCCCAGAACGTTGCGCTGTGCTGAGCTGGCCGCTCCCTGCAGGGCTGCTGGGCTGTCCTCAGCGGGAGGTTAGCTTCTCTGTGTCGTTCTGTGGGTGCTGGAGCTCCAGAAGTTGTTCAGAGTCCACCTTTTACATTGTTTGGAAGTGGTGTTGGGGGGAGCACCTTGGAAGTACAGTTTCTTCTCCACCATCTTGGCTCCACCTCCCCCCCCTCCCAAGGATCTTATATTCTTTACATTGTTCAGTGAGCTGTGTGATGATGTAGATGTGGTCTAATGATAAATACCATTTGCAAAAGTCTATTTGTCCTCTCTTAGTAACCTCCTTAAGAATGCCTTGTAGGGGCGGCTAGGTGGCGCAGTGAATAGAGCGCCGGCCCTGGAATCAGAAGGACCTGAGTTCGGAGCCGGCCTCCGACACTTAATCCGCACAAACAAAAACCTAGCCGTGTAACCTTGGGCAAGTTACTTAACCCCAATTGCCCTAAAGGGGCGCGCTAGGTGGCGCAGTGAGTAAGAGCACCGGCCTCGGAGTTTGGATGACCCGAGATCAGATCCGGCCTCAGAAAATGAGCACCCACGCATAAATCAAATGACTAGCCGTGTAACCTTGAGCAAGTTACTTAACCCCAATTGCTTTAAAAAAAAAAAAAAAAGAATGCCTTGTAGTTGGGGGTGGCTAGGTGGCACAGTGAATAGAGCACCAGCCCTGGAGTCAGGAGGATCTGAGTTCAAATATGGCCTCAGACACTCAACATAAAAACTAGCCATGTGACCTTGGGCAAGTCACTTAACCCAAATTGCCCTCCAAAAAAAAAAAGCAAAAAAAAAAAAAGAATCCCTTCTAGTAACCTCATTGATTGCAATTCATTTATAAATGGTTTTTGAACAATTTTTTGTAGAGATGAGAGAATCGACTTTTAGGTAATAGTTGTTAATATTGTTTGTCACTGTTTTTTTTTTTTTTTAATATTAGCAGTTTGAGATCTTTCCATGCCTTTGAGATCCTCTCCTCCTGTATTTTCCTTGAATGTTGTTCCCTTAATGCCCTCCTAATTGTATTGCTACCAGCAAAATTTCCTCTTTATATAGATATAGGTGATCCAATCTAGCTACCCTTCCTATCTTTTTTTCTCTTTAGTGCCATTTCTCTTGTAAGCACCTTAGGAATTATAATATTGGGGTTCAGGTATGGTGGTTCCAGTGTTCTTGATGGAGAAAATTTATTGTAGTAGTTCTTACAAATGGATTCTGTTTTTCTTATTTTTATAGTCCTTTTTCTGTCTTAATCCTTGAATGACCTCAGGATGATTTTGTTTATCTTGCCAGGCTTTCTGTAGATGTTTTATTGTAGATTGTGAAGTTTTCCAGATAATCCTATTTGTGGATAAAATTAATTTCATCAAGCCCCAAGAGTTTTTCAGATCCTCCTGGAAAAAATTTGTAATCATTCAGTGGGATTTTGTCTTGTCTGTCCATAGCAGAAAGACCAAATGGATGAAAAATGTTTTCACCATTTGTCTGAATAGATACCCTGTAGAGCTTATGTGACAGTCTATGTATCTAAGAGAAAATACAGACAGTGAGTTGGGTCTAGAGTTGAAAAAGGAGGAGTGGACTAGCTTGGCTTTCAGAAAATTGCAAAGCACTTTTACTGGCCCTCAAGCTTCCCATAATAACTCAATAACTCAAGCTTCCTCAAGCACAGGCCCAGTTTTTCAATAAAAAAATTGTTGACACTGTTGCTGTATGGCAGAGGTCAGTGGAAAGGTAAATGATGAGTGTGAAAAGACTGCATCATATAACCAATGAGGAACTGAAGAATAGGAGTAAAGGATGCCCTCAGTATGACAGAAGGTGGGCTAGTTACGTAGGCAAAAGTGATGTGGATAGCCAGAGGGTTCCCTAATCTTCCTTAAATGTTGGGAGAATTTGAGGAAGGCCTCTAACATGTTATTTGGAACTGCTGTATTGAATTTATAGGTGTCTGTAATAAATTTCACATAGTATGGGCAGGTATGGATCGGTTACAATCTTCATTACTAGGAGGAAATCCTGAATCCATGAGATCATAGATCCAGTCGAATAAATATACATAGGTACAGTAGAATGTGAGCTCTGTTCCTCCTGCAGTAGAGATTGTTTCATTTTTGTGTTTGTATTTCCAGTACAAAGCACACTGTCTAGCACATAGTAAGTGCCTAATAAATGCTTATTGATTTGAAGCAGATTAGAAACAAGCAAGGGAGTAGGGCTGGCGGAATACTAGAGTCAGCACTACAAGTAGGAAAGGTTGCCAGTTACCTGAGGTGTAATGAGACACCTTTTAATGTTAGCTTTATAAATGCATATATTTTAAAATGCTAAACTTTGTAATCATCAACAACAAAGAATAGAAAATACATGAAACCAAATTTTTGTTTTGTTTTTCATGTTGAGTTGTTTCAGTCATTTCTGACTCTGGGGGTTTTCTTAGCAAAGATACTGCAGTGGTTTTCCTTTTCCATTTTGTTTTTCATACTTATCATTGTTTTAGAGCTAGGGATTGGATTTATGATTTTGTTGGATAGGGAGGAAGAAACTCCCTCTATCAATCTAGATCAACAGCTGTCATTCTTTTTGCAAGAATAATATTCCATTAGATATACATACCTGTTTTTTTAGCCATTACTCAGTTGTTAAACACAAGGGTTGTTTCTGTTTTTTTAAATGATCATAATGTACTTCCTGCAAAAAACAGTGGTCAGCAAGGCAATTGTTGCTACATAGGGATGTAAACTGAGGGGGGCTTGCAAGCTAATGGGGCAGTTCTTTGTTTTAGTTATATCTTGGTTACAAGGTCATACTTTTATGCTAGGTTTTTGGGGCCCCCTGAGCGGCCTTGTGAGAGGCCTTGTGTAGGAGCTAGCACTATGGGAACCTAACTGCCACTTCATTATGAATATTCTTGTCTGGATTGGTCTATTCTCAATGTGTTGCCCTAGCAGTAGGATGACTTAATCAAAGGGTACAGTTGTAATACAGGTCTTACTCTATAGTAAGGTACGTATTTAATGCCTGAGAATTCTGTTCTCCTTAGCATAGTAAATGGCACATATTTTATGAGTTTTCATGTTTAATGTGAAGACTTTGAGCCTCCATTGGACAGTGCACAGGAGGCATAATTATCAGTTCTTGCCTAGGGTAGAAACACTCCTTGGCCTGACTCTGGGGAATGATACTTTAAGTAGACCTTCATGGCAGTTAAAAAAAATGATGTTTGAGAGGTGGTGGATTCAAGATATAGAATGTTTTGGACATGGCCAATTTTGGGAATTTGCTTTGCTTGACTTTTTCCTTTCCACTTCCCTCTCTCTTTTCTTCTCCATCTCTTATTTCTCTTGCTTCTTCTAAGCACTTGTTAATTGGAAGAAAAAAAATGAATAAAATGGAATCGATTTCTGACTAGAATGAAACCGATGTAATACAACCTGAAAAAGCCTATTAGTGGAGTTCCTTTAGGGAAGGTCAGTAGCCAGTGAAACTATTATAGCTTAATAGAAAATTGAATGTTACAATTATGAATGAAAAAGTTAAAGATCGTGAAGCAGCCTTGGAAATGATACACCCCCTTCACTTTACATGGGAGGAAACTGGAGCTTAGAAAAGTGAAGTGACTAGCCTAGGGTGACACCATGGTAAAGCTGATACTCAAACTTGCTTTTCTTTCCATTATACCACAGTTATTCACACTGTTCACCCTGTAACCAAAAACAGGTTAAATTGTGCTTAGCATTCTTTATTAAGGCAGGTAATATATTTTGTTAGAGTCATCGTGGAATATTAGAAAGTATACTGGAAACTCAAGAAACCCAGGTTTGAGTTCTTGTTCCACCATTATTCATTCATTCAGTAATCCTCTATTAAGGCCCCACTATGTGCAAGGACTGCGTTAAGTGCTGGGAATTCAAAAAGAGACAAGAGATAGTTCCTTCCCTCAAGGAACATGCAATCTAATTGGGGAGACACCATGCAAAATACATGCAAAACAAGTGATATAAAGAATAAATAGGGCATAACTGAAGGAAAACACTGGAATTGGTAGGTGTTGGGGAAGGCTTCTAGTTAAAGAAGGGATTTTAATTGGGACTTAAAGGAAGCCAGGGAGGTCAGTAGGCCGAGTGGAGGAAGAAGGGTGTTCTAGGCATGAGGGACAGCTAAAGAAAATGCACAGAGCCAAGAAAGTGTAATCTTGGGCAAGTGACTTTACCTTTCAGTCTCCTTTTCCTTTATCTGTAACATGGAATTGATTGTAAGAAAAGTGCTAGAGAAATGAGAGCTATTTTAAAAAACATTTTTATTTAAAGTTTGAGTTGCAAATCTCTCTCTCCCTCCCTTCCCCCTTCCCTGAGATGGTAAGCAATCAGATGTAGGTTATACACATGCAATAATGTAAAACATTTACGGATTTTTCATTTTGTATAAGAAGACTCAAAAGAAAAGAATATAGGAAAGAGATTGAAAAATAGCACCCTTCAGTCTATATTCAAACCACATTATTTCTTTCTCTAGAGGCGGATAATGTATTTTATTTTTAGTCTTTTGGGATTGTCTTGGATCATTGTATTGCTGAGAATAGTGAAGTCATTCACAGTTCTTCATTGAACAATATTGCTGTTATTATGTACAATGTTCTCCTGATTCTGTTCACTTTACTATGCATCAGTTCATGTAAATCTTTCCAGATTTTTCTGAAAATCACCCTGCTTGTCATTTCTTAGAGTTATTATTTTTAGAAAGGTTTTTATTAAATACATTTTAAGAAAAAAGTTTTAGTAACTTTAAGAAGGTAAATTACTGGAAACATTTCATTCCCTAATGATTATAGCTACATGAGGTGTTACATGTTTTTGATGATGATTTTTATGAATAGTGTCATTGTAATATATTCCAAAGACTGTTCAGTTTTTAAAGTGACAGTAATTTGTAGCTTGATTGAAACAAGGTAAAGAAGTTATCTTTTACTTTTATGTTTTTTTTCCTCCATCAATAGAATCCAACCTGGAGGAGTCTTGATTTTGGAATAATGCCTGACCATCTTGACACATCAGTATCCTGTTTTGTGGTAAGGATCTGGGGTGGAAAGAAGGACCTCTACCAGCTGCTGATTGAGTGGAAAGTCTCTCTGGATGGACTAAAATACATGGGTCAACAGGTAATTTTTGGATTGATGTTTACACATGGTTCTAATTACTCTGTTAGCTTCTTTACTGCATTGCCACTCGCTGCATGCTTCTTTGTGTAGGGAGAATCAGTCAGTCAGCAGCCATTTATTAAGCTGTCATGTTTCAGACAGTGTGGTAGGCATTGAGAGTATGAGTTCAAAGAATGAAACAGTTCGTGGTTGTAGTGAGCTTACTTATATTCTAATAAGGGAGAAAACAAATACGTATGAGTTTATATGGTATAAATATAAAGTGAATAAATACGAATACATGACCAGGTCTCTCTTGCTGTATTATCTTCTGTATCCTGACCTGATTCTGCCAAAGCTCAGTCCTGGGCCTTCTTATCTCTTCTTTCTATACTCTCTTCCTGGGTGAGATCATTTCTTCCCATTCATAACCTTTATGCAGATGTCTCCTTAGCCCTAATCCAGGACTCCAGTTTTGTATCTCCAGCTGCCTGATTTCTATCTTCACACTGGTGTTCCACTGATACTCAAAGTGAAATTAATTTAGCTTCTTCTTTAAACCTGCCCTTCACCTAAACTTACCTGTTTCTGTGGAGTATACAATTATCATCTCAGTTTCTGAGGTTCATAGCCTCAAATTCATCTTGGATTCTTCCTTCTCCTTCAAATGCTGTTTCTAATCAGCTGCCAGATCTAGTCAGTTGTACCTCCACAGTCTGCCTCTCAAGGGTCTTGAGATGAAGAACATGGGAGAATGGAGAGCTTCAGAGGGCAAGGTTGGTAACGAAAGTGACTTTCTTTGTTTAAATCACACAATGACCTGGAGCAGCATTCATTTAAAAAATATATTAGGACCTCATTTTATTTTTGTTGTCTTGTCTATAAAGAGAACTTAATAGGTATAAGAAGAACTAATTAACCTATTTTAGTGTATCTTTTTTTCTTTTAGATTCATGCTCGCAATCAAAATGAAATCATTTTTGGGTTAAATGATGGCTATTATGGAGCTCCATTTGAGCACAAGGTAAGTAGTGTAAGCATTTCTCTGTATACAACTGTACCTCACTATAGAAAATGTCTTTCTGAAAATCTTTCATCTGAATTTCAGGAAATGAGTTATATTTTAAATACCCTATTTTATTGGTACAAATAAATTCTTTAGGGGATTTGTATTGAAATGAAGAATCATTTGTAAGGCAGTTAACCAGTTCCTTATGGGTTTTTTGTGGGGGGATGGAGGTAGAGGAGAAAGGTTAAATCCAGATTTTGGTATATACATAGAGGGACAGCTAGGTAGTACAGTAGAGTGCCAATCTAAAATCAGATCTCAGATATTTACTAGCTGTATGACCCTGGACATGTCATTTAACCCTATTTGCCTCAGTTTCTATCAGTAAAATGAGCTGGAGAAGGAAAATGGCTTCAGCATCTTTGCAAGGAAACTCCAAAAATGGGGTTATGAAGAATCAAACATGACTGAAGTGAATGAACAACAAATATACATAGAGAGTTTTCACAAAGTAGATTTCATTGGAATAAATTTATAAGTATTGGTTATTTGTTACTGTTGCTTTCCATGATAGCTTGGAGGGGGAAAAAGAGAACTGGCTTTGTACAGTCAGAGTCTAGGTTCTAACTCTAGCTCTGCTTTCATTGGAAAAATCGTCTCCTCTCTTTGGGCGTCAGGTGCCATATTTGCAGATTGGGGGATTTGGGCTAGGTGATCTCTAAGGGCATCTATGATCCTGTCAATTTAATATTCTGTATTCAGCAAAGAACATTGAAGATTTTTAAGCAGAAGAATTATGCTCTTCTGAGTCCTAACTATACTGATAAATTTTGAGTATCAGAAAGATGTAACATACTGTATAGCATATTATAAAATGTAAATTATGTTGCACTCAGCGTGTGTGTGTGTGTGTGTAGTTAGAACAGTAAGAAATATCTTCAACTAATATTTCAGTTACTAGAAGGAAAAAAGGTCCCATTAGCAGCAGTACTTAGGGCTCCACAAGATGGTGCTGTCTCCCCATTTAAAGCAGGTGGCCTGGAGCATAGGTTAAAACTACCTATGTGGTTGAGTTTGAAATGAGAATATTTTTAATTCCACTGGTGTTTAAGGCAAGATGATTATATATTGACAGCAAGAAAATAACTCAGAAAAGGCTTCCTTCTATTTTAAAATTAATTTTGCATAGAAGAAGGCATGCTGTACTGCTCAGGACGCGTTATAGCAGCCACGTGCTCTGCAAATTCAGTATCCTACATATATGAGAAAGCAGCAGATGACAAAGAAAACTTAGGCTGACTACAGGCAGTTATTTAACAAATTCAAGCATGGGGCGGCTGGGTGGTGCAGTGAATAGAGCACTGGCCCTGGAGTCAGGAGGACCTGAGTTCAAATGTGGCCTCAGACACTTAACACATACCAGCCATATGACTTTGGGCAAGTCACTTAACTCCAATTGCCCTCCAAAAAAGCAACCAAAAAAAAAAAAGAAGAAGAAGAAGAAGAAGAAGCTCAAGCATATGTCCTTGGATCAATACAGAGTTGTAACTACCTGCCCATTTATCAAGCACTTATAGTTCATAGAGTTCTTTAATCTTATCTGATCTTTGAGGTAAATAAAATAGGGATTTTTACCTTTATTTTATAGATGAGGAAACTGAGGCCAAGAGTGGTTAAATGATTTATGTTTAGTTAATTTTTACAGAACTGAAAAGTGAATTTAATGACTATAAATATTCACATCACTGTACATTGGCTGATTTCCACATCCTATATGTATAAGTAGTGAATTCAGAAGTATGGGTTAAGTGTTCTGGTTAGCTTGTGTTGTAACAGCAGAGAGAAAGATGTGGTATGATTTTTGTTTATGTCTCCTGGCACTGCAGCAGTGTAAAAATGAGTACATCATAAAAATAACTCAGAGGTATACACACTTCAGATTCGTTTGTCATTTTTCTTTTTCAATTTAGAAGAAACAAAGATTGGATGAATTCTTGAATTCTGCATGTAATAACTTGATCTGGTTATTATAATGAATATGCATATCTGAGTATACCTAAATCCAGGGTGATATTCTTGTCTTTAGCCATGTGCACTATTGTGTTTTAACTCTAAACAAGTGGTGGCTAGAAGCATTCAAATTCTAACCACCCTGCCTACTTTATGCAGTCTGGTCATTTCAGAGTACCAGGCTAAAGCTTATTAACCTGATGTATGATCCATGAGTATAGGTTATGTGAGTATCAAAAGATAGACTAAAAATGCTGTGATAAATGCATAGAGTGTTCCACAGGACAAATGCAAGGTGTTTAGTATATTTGAATAAATGTGCTGTGCTCGTAAGTTTACCAGCCAACTGAATTTCATTAAAATTTCAAAGCACTAATTATGCCTTATTTTATATAATGCCAAATCCTTTTATTCTTGTTATTTAGTTCAGATAAGTTTCTGATAGGTGTTTCAAAAGCCAGTTTATTCTAAAATTTATATAAACAAATCCTGCTGCTTCCACGGAGTCTCTAGTCATCTCTTCAAATGGTCTAAAAGACTAAAAGAGATTCTGGGGAAATGCCATACTTCCTTTTTAAGAATGGGGAAAACCTTACTCTTTTTCTTATAAGAGCACACAGTCTGAATTTTTTCAGGTTTTAGTCTTATAAGATGCAAAGCCAACTTGGTGTCTTGTTAGGTCCCATAAAAAGGGAAACACATCTAGAACCTTAGTTGAGGCATGGACTTGGAACCAGAAAATCTGGTTTGTATTCTATTATTGAATCACTGTGTAATTTTGAGAAAGCAAAGTTCCTTTTCTGGTCTTAGTTTCCTCCTCATTTTTAAAGTGGAGATTAGACTAGATAATCTTTCTATTTTTAAAAAATACTTTGTTCTAATCAGCCAAGATCCACCTTCTTATCATTTCTTTCTTCCTTCCTTCCTTCCTCCCTCCCTCCCTTCCTCTCTCTCTTTTTCTCTCTTTTCTTTCTTTCTTTATTTCTCAAATCCTTAAAACCCAGTATACTCTGAAGCTCAGATTCTTTCACAGTAGGACCCTACCCAAGCTACACTTATTGGCTGTATTTTGGGCCCTCCTAGCTTACAGTAAATATCAATCGTTACTGTTTCTCCTTGGAACAGCAACCCTGAGGTCTTCCCTTCTTAGCTTGATTTTTTCCCCTTCTTTTCTAATTAAAGGGGCCATCCCTTGACTCACTTCTTAAAGAGGCCTATCTACTGAATGGGCATTACCTAACTCTAAGTGTGTATGTGAAAAGACTTAGCCTAAAAGGGCCAGGGTCTCTCATTGTATCCTGAGTCATCTCCTGTCACCCTGATGAATATCTGGCCACTAGACCCAGATGACTCCAGAGGAGAAAGTGAGGCTGGTGATCTTGCACAGCCCTCCCTCACTCAAATAAAAGTCAACTGTAAGTCATGTCATCATTTCCCTGATGTCCTCTTTGAAAATGAAGGACAAACACCCCTTTTGTTATTTCTAACTGAGAATACAAGAAAAACAAACCCCATTACAAACATATATAGGCAACCAAAACAAATTTCCACGTTTGCCTTGTCAAAAATATATTTGTTTCATTCTGCATTCTAAATTTTTCGTCTTTCAGGAGATGGGTAGCACATTTCATCATTAGTCCTCTGGAATCCTGGTTTGTCCCCACTGATAAGAGGGTGCTTTTCAAAATTGAGCACAGTAGTATTCCATTATATTTATATAATTTGAGATTCCCATTCTTTGTCACTTCAAAAAGAGTTAGAAATATTTTTGTTTATCCTTAGAGTTTGCTTTGTTTAGGACTAATCTCTCCCTTATTCTAACCTCCACCTTTGTAACCCCTTTCCTTTCTATTATCTTGTTGAGTGAAAATGTTTTTGTACTCAGCTAAGTATGTGTATATGTATTTGTCTGTGTCTGTGTATCTTCTTCCCTTTTTTTTTGACAAGGTTAGATGAGAGTCAAGTTCAGGTGTTAGCCATTCCTGCCTACCTCTTCCTTTTTTTTTCTTTTCTTTTTGAAGCAGGGAGGGGAGGGCAATTTCTGTTAAGTGACTTTTTTTTTTTCTTTTTTGTGTTATGTGTGTGTTAAGTGTCTGAGGCGGGATCTGAACCCAGGTCCTCCTGACTCCAGGGTTGGTGCTCTACTCACTGTGCCACCTAGCCATCCCATACCTCTTCCTTTTTGATTGTATTTACCTGTCCACTCTGATTATGTGAGATAATTTTCCTCAAACTTCCTTTCCTTTCTCTTCCATCCCCGCCCCCATATTCCTCTGGCCCTCTCATTCTATTCCTAAGATCATGAAGACAACAGAGTTATTCCCAGGCCTTGTCTAATTGACCTCCCTCTATGAACCCTGATGATGCTAGGGTTCAAAGGAGATGCATTCATCATATCCCCATATTTGAATGTAAGCAGTTTATCCTTGTTTAAGTCTCTTATCATTATTTATTAATACTTAACCTTTTTATGCTTCCCTTCATTTCTGTATCTGAACCTTAAAGTTCTTATATAGCTCTGGTCATTTTATTAGAAGTGCTTGGAAATCTTATATTTCATTAAAGCTTTACTTTTCCCGATGAAGCATTATACTCAGTTTTGCTGGGTAAGTTATTATATGGCTATAAGCCTATAATCTTTGCCTTCTAGAATCTTGTATTCCAGGTTCTCTGCTCCTTTATGCTGGTGGCTCCTAAATTGTGTGTGATCCTGACTTTCTCCTTAATACTGGCATTCTTTCTTCCTAATTTTCTTTCAGTATTCTTTGACTTGGAAGCTCTGAATTTTATCTATGATGTTTCCAGGAGTTTTCATTTTGGGGTTTCTATCAGGTTTCTATCTTTGGTTCTAAGAGATCTGGGCAGTTTCCTTTTATAACAACATAAAATAGGATGTTTAGGCTTTCTTTTTTTTAATGGTCATGGTGTTCCTTAATATGTTTTCAAAGTCACTTGTTTTTGCTATGAGATACTTTATTATAATCTTCCAATTTTTTGACCTTTCGATTTTGTTTTAATATTTTTATTGCCATATGGGGTCGTTGGCTTCTAATTGATCTGTTCTAATTTTCAAGCAGTTTGTTTCTTGGGCAAAGTTTTGTATCTCTTATGTCAAACTGTAAATTCCCTTTCCAATTCTTTCTTCAAAAGCTGTCATTTCTTTACCATTTTTTTCCCCCAAATACTCTCATTCCATTTATAAAACACTTTTTAACTTTTTAAAAACCCCAAATTTTTGCTTTATGTCTTCTGAGAATTCTAGGTGAGTTGTACTCAAGCAGTATTCTTTTCTGAGGTTTTGCTTGTAGATGTTTTGGAGTCATTTTCCTTTGTATTTGTGTCTCTAGCATCCCTACCACCATAATATCTCATTATGCTGGGATTCTTTTTTTGTTTGTTTGCTTATTTTTCTAACCTTCTTGACTTTGTACTTGATGTTAGGGTTGGTATCTTCAACATTTCTGGAGGGAAGTTCTAGGCTGGTCCTGCTGCTGCTTTCTTGGAGTGTTGTATTATTCTAGGATCTCAGGGACAGAACGGGGACCTGTAAGCTTCAGTGCTTCCAAAAGAAATTTGATCCATGTCAAAATCAAGATTATTTCCCAATCTGACTTCTGTAAGTTCTAATTTTGGGTCAGAAACCAAAGACTCCTGCTTGACTGTCATTATCGACTAATGTGGAAGCTGTGTTACCTCAGAGTGGCAGGATTTGAGGATCCTCATTGTTCTGTGTTTTCTGCCTTATTATACCTCTACAGACTGGGCGGAATGCTGGACGGAGGGCTGAGCTACACCCTTATTGCTGCTGCAGCTGTTGGCTACTGAATTTTCTCCTTTCTCTTCCTCAGTCCCTAAGCTGTGCAGAGTTCCCATTCTTTTTCCACCCTGGGACTGTGATCTGGGACTACACAATGAGCAGCAAAGCTGCCAGTTGGCACCTTTCCCTGATGTGATGCTTCAGTGGTTGTCTAGGACCTCTTTTTTGTGCTGTTGAGCAGCCTCTCCTTGGTGCCGCTCTGTACTCTGTCCCTATCCCCAGTGTCTGCAGAGCTCTCTGTTTGTTTCCCGTTACTCACCTGGGCTGTAGAAAGGATTCATTGTAACTTTTTCTGGATTCTCCATCAGCATTTGATCTATCTGGTGCATTTTATATATCTGTTTGGAGAAGTTGTGGACAGATACTCAGCTTCATTGCTTCCTTCTACTGCACTATCGTGGCTCTTGGACTAGATAATCTCTAAGAAACCTCCTAATTCTGATTATCTGTGTCTTTATCAATAAGCAGTGATAGTATTGGTCTGCTTCATAGCATTCAATTTAACAAATTTGTATTAAATAGCTGCTGTCTACAAAGCATTGTGGTCACCTAAAAGAAAAATTTGTTCTGTATATCTGGGAATCCTTTATCCTTTATCTAGTTTGTCCTTCTTTGTCTTTCTATAAACACAAATTAGAATTTCACTACTCTTTCAATAAATTGGAGGAATATGAATACCTTCTTTTGATCATTGGATTTGGAAATATTGAGGGATATCTTTTAACTGAATTGCTTTTTAAATTTTATATTTCTATTTCATGAGATAAGAATTTTGTTCTTTGCCCCCAAAATATACAGGAGTGTGTGTGTGTGTGTGTGTGTGTGTGTGTGTGTGTGTGTGTGTGTGTATTTGTCACCATATAAATGTGGTTCTTAAATAAGGGCATCATGGAGCAAATGACATGGGACTTGGGCTCCCCCAGCATTAATGTACAAGCTGTCAGTGTGAGTAAGCAAGCATAAGAAAGCCATATCAGTCATTTGAGGTCATTTATTTGTAAGAAGTTGGTTATTACAGGCAGCATTATGATTCCACTAATGGTGATTGTGAGATTGACTGGTATTTCTGGTAAAACAGCATGTTAGAACATGTCAAAGGATAACTTGGAACCTGCTCTCAGCCTTAGATTCACAATTTCCCCCATGGTGTAATTGTGTTCCAATTCTTTTTTTTTTTCATTTTGGAGGGCAATTGGGGTTAAGTAACTTGCCCAATGTCACATGGCTAGGTTTTTGTTTGTGTGTGCCTTAAGTATCTGAGGCCGGATCCGAACTCAGGTCCTTCTGACTCCAGGGCCGACGCTCTACTCACTGTGCCACCTAGCCACCCTGTTCTAATTCTTTATTACCCTTGTATGTGAATTGTGTGGCCCCTTTTGTGGGGAATTAAGTTTTGAATCTGTATCTTGGGAAGAGTGAGTGACAAGGGAATGGAGAAGTCTACTGTAGAGCTTACCCTACTCTTAAAAGTTGGATTTCAGGGAATGAACACAGTGAGATGTGACTAATTGTCCTTGAAGATCATTCTGGAAATCTTCCTGTGATGCTTGAGACTTGGAAACTTAATGTGTACCTGACTGCCTCTTAGGAGGCTTTCTTTTATTGTGAGAGTAGAGTGGAAGAAGAAAGCAGTGCTTAGAAAGAGTTCATTTTAATTAAAAATTTATTTGTGTCTTATTGTAGTTTGGGTTACTGAATGAATGACTCACTGATTCAGCAAGTCTTTATTAAATGCCTGCTCTGTGCAGGCATTGTGCTAGGTGCTGGGGATGAAACAAAACTGAGTCATTCTCACACTTAAGGAATAGTATACTTGGTAGGGAAATTCGTTTTACTGACTTTATGTATGCTTCAAAAGAAAGAGAAGTGCAACTTTTTCAGTTGCTTGAAATAAAAACTGTGCTTTGGCTTGTGATTAGTTACTCTTGTGCTTTTGTGACTTCTGTTTTTGAGATTCAAAGTTTATCTGCCTTTTCTCAAAGAGTTCTATAATTTCTGGTCAGTTTTAAAGTCCTTCTTAAGGTCCTATATGGCCTGTAACCAGCTCATATTTTCCTTTGGGGCTTTTGGAGGAGGATTTCTAACCTCACAATCCTCTTCCTGTCCTATGCTTCGATCCTCTTTGCCCCCAAAATAGGAGTCTAAAGTTGAATTTTTTGTTTATTTTGTTTCCTTTGCCTTGACATGTTGCCACTTAATTACTTGGCTTTTGGGCTTGTTGCCACAGTAGGACTCTGCCACCAGACAGGAGAGCTTTTGTCCCGAATGTTGGGGTCTTCACAGTTTTCTGGCAAGCTGGATACCCACCCCAGACCTCCCCCCCAGATCACAATCCAGATCCAGGGAGGTTAAAGCAAGAGCGATTAACCCCCAAGACTGATCGCTGGATCTCCCTACAGTTCGCAGGTCAGGAGCTGGAGCTGCCACTGAAAACTACAAAATGGCGTGTCTCCTCAGCTGGCTTCTAGCCTCCAGGGGAGGAAGCTGACGAGTTCCCCAAATACTGGTCCCAAAGTCCATAGGGCACTAACCTCTCACTTTGTCCTAGGCATATCTGAGTTGATAATTCTGGAATTGCCACAGCTGCTGGTGTTCTGGGATCCCTCCAGCTGGCTGCTGGCCCAGCCGCCCTGGGGCTAAAACTGCGGCTCACGGGGACCTGGGCTTGGCTCTCCCGTTGCCGGCTCCCAGAGCGCTGCGTTGGTCCTTCCTGCAGGGCTGCTGGGCTGTCCTCAGTGGGAGGTTAGATTCTCTGTGTCGTTCCGTGGGTGCTGGGGCTCCAGAAGTTGTTCAGAGTCCTCTTTTACATAGTTTGGAGGTGATCTTGGGGGAGAGTGCCTTGGTCGCACTGTTTCTACTCCTCCATCTTGGCTCCGCCCCCTCTGGTCAGTTTTAAAACTATGAAAGGAAAGGAACAATCTCCTGGGTCAGAAATTGTGGTAATAAGTGTTTGGGATTTCATCTGTCTTATGACAGAATCTGTGATCCTGGCAATCATCAAGCATTTATTAAAAGTCTGCCATGTGCCAGGCACTGGGCTTACTGCTGGCCATACAAAGAAAGGATGAACAGAGATATCCTATATTTCTTCCATAATGGAGTACTAGCCTTCTAGGTTTTGTCAGGACTCAGAACAAAAGGTGTCCAGGTCTTGAAGGTGCTCAGCAGAAAGAGTTCTTTGAATTCTTCTTGGGCTAAGACTATTTGACACTTAGACTATGTACAAGTGAGCATATGTTGGAGTAGAGAGTTTGTTGATTCAGTAAACATTGGTTTTAGATATCTTTGCACATAAATTTGGTACTTGCCTTTTATTTTTTTTATTTTTATTATTTTTTATTTTTTGCCTTTTGGAGGGCAATTGGGTAATTAAGTAACTTGCCCAAGGTCACATGGCTAGGTTTGTGTGTGTGTGTGTGTGTGTGTGTGCGCGCGCGCGCATGCGCGCATTAAGTGTCTGAGGCCAGATCCGAACTCAGGTCCTTCTGACTCCAGGGCCGACGCTCTACTGACTGCAGCACCTAGCCGCCCCAGCCTTTTATTTTTAGAAATATACTTTTGATTTTTACTTTAAAGGCACTTAGAATGAAATAATAACACCTAGTTGCAGGGCTTTAAATAGAATTTTGAGTTGTAGTGCTATGGAAAGAACGTTAGATGCTTTTTTCTACATTTTCATTATGCTTCTCTTTCCCTTCCTACTTCTTTGACAGCTCCTTGTTATTCTCATTTGCTGGATCTTTATCCAGGTTGTACCTGCTAACAGTGGTTATCCCTGGCCCTTTCCTGGTCCTTCTTGCTCTATACAGTTTTGATTGATGATCTCATTAGCTCCCATAGATTCAATTATATCTATGCAAATGGTTCTGAGATCTATTTGTCTAGTCCTAACCTCTCTTGTGTCCTCTAGTCTTCAATTGCCTACTGGATATCTCAAATTAGATATCTCATAAATATCTTAAACTCAGCATGTTCAAAACTGAAACTTATTCTCTCCTTGACTCCAAACTCTTCTCTCTTCTAAATTTTCCTATTACCGTTCATCTTCCAGTCACCTAGGCTCTCAACCTTTGTGTCAACCTTGACTTCTCACTCTCACCCCCTTCTCTCATCTGTTGTCATTTCTTGTCCGTTTTACCTTTTTAGCTTCTCTCACATCTTAAATATCCCTTTCTCTGATACTGCCACCAACCTTGTGTAGGCCCTTATCACTGTCTGGACTATTGCAGTAGCCTATTGGTTGGTTTCTCAGCTTCAAGTCTCTTCCCTTCTCCAGGCAATCAATCCTCCACTCAGCTGTCAACGTGATCTTCCAAAATCCCAGGTCTGACCATGTCACCCACTTATTCAGTAAACTCTGGTGGTTCTCTGTTATCTCCAGGATCAAAGATGAAATCCTCTCTGATTTTTAGTCCTTTATAACTTACCTTTACAATTTTCTTATACCAGGCTCCCCTCCACATACTCTGTGATATGATCTAGGACACTGAATCTGTTACTCACACAAGACTCCTGACTGTTACATAAGACCCTCCATATCCCATGTTTTTTCACTGAAAGATCTCCAATATATGGGATTTTTTTCTCTCCTCTGCTTCCTGATTTCCTTGGATTCCTTTAAGTTCTAGCTAAAATCTTACCTTTTGCATGAAGTGCCTTTCCTTTTCCCACTTAATGCCTTTTCCCTGAGATTGTCCCACATTTACCATATATGTCTTGTTTTTACATAGTTCGCATATGTTGTCTTTCTCATTAGACTGCAAGCTCCTTGATATCAGGGTCTATCTTTTCACATTCTTGCTATTTCTAGTGCTGAGTGCAGTTCTGGCACATAGGAAGTGCTCAAAAAATGCTTATTAACTTGACTCTGTGTTAGAAAAATATAGGTTCAAGTTCTTGCTCTTTCTTATAAAGCCATAACCATGACCATGTAACCATTTTAGTTCTCAGGGTCTTCAGTTTCCTCATCTATAATTTTGGAGTAATAATACTTGTACTACTTACTTACCAAAACAGTAAGTGAGATAATTAAGTATTTCACAAAACTTACAGTTCAATATACATATAAGCTATTATGGCAGCCTCGTGTTTTTATAATGGACTCTAGTCACTGGGGAAACAGTCTATTTTACTTATTTAGACATTTTATTTTTTATTGTTACAAACTTGACAAACATTAACAAACATAAATATTTCCCAATAGAAAGAACAGAAAAAAGAAATTATTTATGAAATTGTGAATCTGTTTTTAAAATTGAAAAATATTTTTAAAATTTAAAACTTTTTAAAATGTCTAGTTCAACATGATAATTCTGTTGCTATTCTATATCCCCTTTTGAATTTCTGCTCTCTTCAGTGTATTTTTTAAATGATTCATTATTTTTTCTTTCTTCTAGTATCCCTGTCATTATCTATTCATTACATCCCAACTTTCCTTCTTCCCCCATCCCCTTCTTCATAGCAAATAAGTATAGTCTTAGAAAACACATTCTTTGTGTCTGAAAACAGATGTCTCATTCTGTACATCTAGTTTATCACCTCTCTGCCAAGTGGCAAAGTACCATTCATCAGTCTTCTAGAATGGTGATTGGTCTTTGTAGTAACCATAGTTCTAAGGTAATTTACAACAATGAGATATCATACCAGAACTTTTGGGATGCAGCCAAAACAGTTTGAGATGAAATTGTTTCTGTTCATTGTTCTTTGCACACCAAGTCTTTAGGGTAAAATTAGTCTCCATTTAAATTTGAGTCCTTCAGAGGCACATTATTGCTGATAATTTTTACTGCATTGTGGTTAATAAAGGATGACTCTTTAGTGCTCTGGTGGCCCAACATGGGTTCAGGCCTCAACTAGTCAGTTTCTTTTTCGCTTTTCATAGTCCTGAATCAGGAGTTGGTTCCTTTCTTCTATGGTTCTAACAGACCCTAGTCTGACCTTGGAGGTCATGACCTCAGGCTTTCTCAATTGATCTTTCATCCGGATTCCAGTGTTTCAAGAAGTATGTGGTCAGGTACTCTTTCCTGTTCATTAACCTATTAGGACTGGTCCTGTCCTTTGCTTGAATTCTGTAGGGCAAGGGCTGGGATCTGGGTTCCTTTTGGGTTGGGGCTTCATTTTGGGATGGGCCCAAACCAGCCATACTTAATTACTTTCTCAGTTTTGCTTCTAACTCTGTCAACTTTGCCATGATACCTCCTCAGCTTCCTTTAGTGCATTGCCTTCTCACATTAGTATTTAAGCTCCTAGAGGGCAGGGGCTCTCGCTTTTAGCTTATATTTGTATACCTAGAAGGTAACACACGAAACCTGGTACATAGTAAGCACTTAGCTCTTGATTCTTGCCTCTCTGCCTCCTTGTTAGGCAGTATGTTATAGAGAAAAGAGGGCTGTATTTTGTGTCAGAAGACTTGGATTTGAATCGTTGTTCTATTATTACGTGTATATATAACTTTGTGAGCCTCAGTTATTTTATTTGTAAATTAAGGGCATTAGACTAGGTGATTCATTACGCCTTAGATCATCATAGCGAATGAAGTATTCTTTATAGAAAAAACAACAGAAGAGCTTTGAGGTAAACAAATAAAAAGGACCTCAGGAAGCAAAAGAGTATCTTAGCCTGTTTCAGGGAGCATGGAGGGTGGAAGAATAGGACAAATAGGAAGAGATGAAGGATCATTGAACACTCAGAAGTAAGTGATGGGGGTGAGGCCTTTCTGTACAAAAGGGCGATTGGGCACACTGTAGAGAAAACACCTGCTAGCTTTCCAAAAAATAATGATGAGGATCCATAGATAGCATAAAGAAAGAGGTTATTATTCAGTAAGGGTCAATAGAAGAGATG
The DNA here is from genome assembly GCA_011680675.1 of Gymnobelideus leadbeateri. Taxonomy (NCBI): domain Eukaryota; kingdom Metazoa; phylum Chordata; class Mammalia; order Diprotodontia; family Petauridae; genus Gymnobelideus; species Gymnobelideus leadbeateri. Next base: position 291,486 of record WOXC01010250.1, read on the forward strand.
AAGAGTGACGCTCTTGAAGGGGGTGGAGGCATCTATTTGGTTAACCTGGCATTAATGCTAAAAGAAGTTGATCTCCTCAGAGAACATATTTGGGATGTGACAGGCCCTGGAGATTTGTCAAACTTGATCACTGCACACCCACTTCACATGAGGACAAGCAGTGTTGGCAGAAGGAGCCTAGGAAACATTAATAGGGATTATGATGTCCTTGGCAAGAAACTGAGTATCTTAGGGACATGGGTGGTGTTTTCAGCACTGCTGGTGATTGAAAGCAGGGGCTTTGGGAGATAATGGTAGATTTGCAGAGTGAACATTTGGTTAAGAAGTTGGTATCTGAGAGTAGAATTTAGATTTCTAAACTACAGTTTTAAGATATAAGAATTATGAGTCCTTGAGAAAGGATTAAGTGTTCCTGAGGGGGGTGGGGAGGGAGAGAGAGGAAGGAGTTGCTTAGGTCTTACACATCCATTCAAGAGAACCTGAAACTGAAAAGGGAAAGGTAGGGAGAAACTGCCCACTATCTTTGCTAGTCTAGATGGGATAAAAGAGTGATAGCTACGACATAGGAAAAAGACATTAGGAAGACCATCTTGTAATTTGTAGGAAACAGATTTCAAGAAAGGAGCCAACATTAAACCTGTGATCTCAGATGTTTATATGCAGATGCATAGATTTTGGGTAATAATCATGGTATATTAGACATACAAATGCTAGTAGAAAAATCTGACCTCATAAATATGCTTGTGATTTAATGGGAATGGAATTTATTATAGATATAGAAGACTATACCTTATTCAAAAGTCATAATGGATAAAAGGGAGGGTGGGATAGCAATTAATATTAAGCAGCTATGCTTCTGTGAGGAAATTTAGGAACTGGGATAAGGGGTAGCTTAGGGAGCATTGTGGTTGACAGAGGTTGGGGAAAGATAAAATACACATGATATTTTCATGGGGGTATTAATAAAGACCATCTGGGAAGAAAGACCAAATAGATGAGGACCTCAGGAAGCATGTAAGTGTTCCTCCAAGGTGTGTAATAAAACAGTGATGGGTAACTTTAGTCATCAGGACATTTGCTGATCTGCTGGAGCTTTAAAAGCAAAGCATCTAATAAATTCTTGACTTAGTGATAATTTCTTCTTTTGCAAGATAGAAGAAATGGAGAAAATTTCTATTCTGAGCATCATTCTGATCATGTAGGAAAAATTGATTGCTGAAATATAAAAGATGGCACCCTTCAGGGGACATGACTACTTCATCTTAGAATTTTTAATAGAGGAGAGGAAAGTTGGGCATAGTCTAATTTGTGGTCTAGATTTTGAAAGAATATTTCATAACTTTAAGAGGAAGGTTGGATAGAATCCATAGACCAAGTACAGTTCTACAAATTAGTCAGCCTAGGAGGAGTAGGAAGCTCTCCAGAATGAAATTCAAAAGATGCTATAGAAAATAATTTCAACAAGGAAGGAAAAGGGGAGCTAGGTAAATCGATTGATGAAGTTGTGTGTGTGGGAACTTCTTAACCAACATGGATTTTAAAAAGATGAGTATAAATGATGAAAATGAGAGCAGATAACATAAAATGAACATAAAACCGTAACGCAAGGTTGCAAGAGTGTTGTAAAGAGGGCTAACTCAGAGCGAGCCGAGGCTGACCAGAAAGGATGTGGGTAAAAGGAGAAGAAGTGGCTATGACTTTGGTTACATGAGATGATGATAATTGGTGACAGTGGAGGTAACAGCTGTCTGACTGTTTTGTTTTCATTTTCTCTCCAATAGAGAAGGGCTGTTTTTTTATTAGAAAAGACACAACAAAAATTGCTAATAAGGTGTTGAAATCTAAGTTATTTAAAGTTATAGTAAGAAAACATCTAGTTGAATTCTGAAATTGTTATCTTTTCTGAAGGAACAAGATCCCAGAATATTGAAAGAACTGGCCAGTGTGATTGCTGAATTATTGTTGGTAATTTTTGAAAGATAATGGAGAATCAGTGGGGTTATTACAATGCAAGGAAAATTTTGTGATTTAAATTTTTTTTTTTTTAGAAAGGGTAAGATTGGAGACTTCAGTTTATGTACTATGATTTATTGTTCTTTAACTTGACTTTAATTACTAGCAAAATTTTGCCAAATGCTTTAGGAAAACTTCTGACATGGTTATATGAATTTTTTAAAACAAGATTCAGACATATGTGCTAGATTCTGTGAAAAATACATTTTTCAGGAGCATCTAGGTGGGATGGTGGATAGAGGACTGGGCCTGGAGTAAGGAAGACTCAATTTTCTGACTTCAAATCTGGCCTCAGATACCAGCTTACTGTGTGATCCTGGGCAAGTCACTTAGCAGTGCTGTTTGTCTCAGTTTCCCCTTCTGTAAAAATGGGGGTAATAATAGGGCCTACCTGCCAGGGTTGTTTTGAGGATCAAATACAATAATATTTGTAAAGCACTTAGCATAGTACCTGGTACATATAAATCACTATATAAATGTTGATTATTATGAATTCAAGTAGATTTGAAATTGGTTGAGTAGTCATTAATGGTTCCATGTTAACTTAGAGCAAGATCTCCAGGGAAATGCACCAGGATACATAGGGCAGTGCCTTGAATGCAACAGTTACTTAAGACATGCTTGTTTCTGGGCTCTTTGCCATTTTTATCCATGACCTGAAGGAAACAGTTAAGTAGCATGCTTACCAAAAGTCTTAGATGACACAAAACTGATGCTTAGATAGCTCATTGGATGACAGTCAGGATACAAAATGTAAAGTCATATATATAAGTTAAAATTTAATTTCATAAATACAAGATAGCAAGTGGTATGACTAGACAACATCTTCAATGACAAAAGATCTTCAAGATAAAGTGGCAATAAGAATCAGCAAAGCAGTATGACCTGGCAGCATAAAGAGCTAATGTGATTTCAGGCTGCAAGGTGATATTTTGATATCTTCTGCCTTTGTCAGACACAGAGTATTTTGTTTATTTTGAGATGCCACCTTTCATGAAGGACATTGATAAATTGTAAAGTCTCCATCCAGTATGGTGAGGGGCCTGGCATTTGTGCTATAGGAGAATCCGTTGAAAGAACTGGAGATTTTTTTGTCTGGCTTTTCCACCTCACAAGAGGTTTTGAAGTAAATGATGGATAGCTGTTTGTTGGGGCTGTTTTAATTTTAGAATTCAGGGGCGGAGCCAAGATGGCGGAGTAGAAACAGCTCATCCAAGTCACTCTGCCCCCAGATTCCCCCCCAACGATGTAAAAGGGGACTCTGAACAACTTCTGGAGCCCCAGCACCCACAGAATGACACAGAGAAGCTAAACTCCCACTGAAGACAGCCCAGCAGCCCTGCAGGAAGGACCAGCGCAGTGGTCTGGGACCTGGCAGTGTGCAGCGCACAGAGCGCAGGAGCCAAGCCGAGCCGAGCCCAGGTCCACATGAGCCGAGGTTTTAGCCCCAGGGCGGCAGGGCCAGCAGCCAGCTGGAGGAACCCTAGAACACCAGGAGCTGTGGCGACTCCAGAATTATCAACATAGACTTGCCTAGGACAAAATAAGAGGTTAGTGTCCTATGGACTTTGGGACTGGTATTAGGGAATGCGTTGGCTCCCTCCCCTGGGGGCTAGAAGCCTCTGAGGACAAACGCCATTTTGTAGTTTTCAGAGGCAGCTCCCACTCCCAGCCTGCAAATTTGTAGGGAGATCCAGCGATCATTCTTGGGGGGTAATCGCTCTTGCTTTAACCTCCCTGGATCTGGATTGTGATCTAGGGTGGAAGTCGTGGGTGGGTTTACAGCTTGCCAGAAACGGAAGTTGCCCCCCACACGTTCGGGACGAAAATTCCTCTAGCTGGCCTTAAAGCCATAGTGTGGCAACAAGCCCAAAAGTCAAGTAATTAAGTGGCAACATGCCAAGGCAAAGGAAACAGAAAAATGCAACCCTAGACTCCTATTTTGGGGGCATAGAGCGGGAAAAGGACTGTGAGGTCAGAAGTCCTACTCCAAAAGCCCCAGGGGAAAACATGAGCGGGTTGCAGGCCATAGAGGACCTTAAGAAGGACTTTAAAAATCAAATAAGAGAAGTGGAGGAAAAATTGGAAAGAGAAATGAGAAGGATGCAGGAAAAGTATGAAATGAGGGTCAACAGCCTGACTGAGGAAAACAACACCTTAAAAAATAGACTAACTCAAATGGCAAAGGAGGCCCAAAAGGGCAATGAGGAGAAGAATGCCTTAAAAAGTCGAATTTGCCAGATGGAAAAAGAATCTCAAAAGTTCACTGAGGAGATTCATTCCTTCAGAGTTAGACTGGAGCAAATGGAAGCTAATGACTTTATGAGAAATCAAGATGCTGTTAAGCAGATCCAAACAAATGAAAGATTAGAAGGCAATGTGAAATATCTCATGGGAAAAACCACTGACCTGGAGAATAGATCCAGGAGAGACAATTTAAAAATTATTGGACTACCTGAAAGCCATGATCAAGGAAAGAACCTAGAAATCACCCTTCAAGAAATTCTCAAGGAAAACTGCCCTGATGTTTTAGATCCAGAGGGCAAAATAGAGGTTGAAAGAATCCACAGATCACCTCCTGAAAAAGATCCAAAAAGAAAACTCCCAGGAATATTATAGCCAGGTTCCAGAATCCCCAGATCAAGGAGAAAATACTACAAGCAGCCAGGAAGAAATAATTTCAATATTGTGGAAACACAATCAGAATAGCCCAGGACCTGGCAGCTTCTACACTGAGGGATCGAAGGGCATGGAATATGATATTCCAGAGGGCAAAAGAACTGGGAATGAACCCAAGGGTCACCTACCCAGCAAAACTGAGTATTTTGTTTCAGGGGAAAATATGGTCATTCAGTGGAATAGAGGACTTTCAAGCATTCTTGAGGAAAAAACCAGAATTGAATAGAAAATTTGACACCCAGACCCAAGAAGGAAGAGATGCCTGAGAAGGTAATCAGGGAAAAGAAATCAAAAGGAACTTATCAAAGTTGAACTATTTACATTCCTATATGGAAAAGCAATAACTGTGACTGATGATATCTTTCTCACTATGAAAATAATGGAAGAAGGGGGTGTGGTCATATGAATACATATGTGAATGTGTGTGTATATGGTTACAGTTATATATGGATAGAGGGCATAAGTTGAATTTGTTGGGAAGGGAGAATACTCAAGGGATGAAATTATGAGGTGAGAGAGGAAAGTGGCAAGAGGAGATGGGGAGAGACAGGGTAGTGTAAACTGTCCCATGCAGAAGAAGCAAGGGGAAGTGGTTGCAAAAGAGGGGGAGAATAAGGAAGGCTAAAAAGGCAAAACCACATTCACATTGAATTTGGTTCAGGGAGAAAATGACATACAAACTAAATGGGATATCTCAACCTGCAGCAGGATAGGGGGAAGGGGGATGGGAGGAGGGATGATGGATGGGAGGGCATCCTTGGGGGAGGGGAGGTTGGAAGTACCCACTATAGAAGAGGGACAGGATCATGTAGGGAATGGACCAGGTCGGGGATGGGATGAGTGGGAGGGAATTATAAGCAGCCTTGTACAATATATCTACTATGATAATGTTTTGCATAGCTAGACATGTACAACATATACTGAATTACTTATCTCCCCAGAGGGAATGGGTGACAAGGGAGGAAGGAAATGGACCTGAAATTTGAGGTCGTAACATTAAATGTTTCAAATATATATAAATACTATTATTAATACTCTTTTGCTTGTAATAGGGAGATAAGATGTGCAGGCATTGGGATGCAAAGACTCACCTTCCTCTAATGGAAAATTCGATGGGGGTATGGGAGAAGGTATGGGAGAAAGCAGATTGGAGGAAGTGATATCTTGTGGGATTACTGTTCTGGGAGGTTAGGTAGGGGAATAATGGGGGGAAAATGATTGTAACTCAAAATCTGGTGGAAACGAATGATGTAAAACAGAAGTTAATAAAGCATTTGTTTTAAAAAAAAATTTTTAGAATTCAGTTTTATTTTATTTTTATTTCCAAATTCTTCCCCTCCCTTCCCTTTCCCTAATCTATTGAGAAGGCAATAAAAACATACAAGAAAAACATTGCCGATATGTATAGTCATGCAGAACAAATTCCACATTATCCATGTCAAAGAACAAGAAAAGGAAAGAAAAAGAGAAGAAAATCTATTTCTGTCTGTGATCTGTGAATCCCTGTCTTGATGTGGATAGCATGCTTCATCATGAGTTGTTTAGACTTGTGTTTGCCCTTTGTGTTGATCGCTGCTGCCAGGTCTTTGAAAGTTGATTATCTTATAAATTGCTTGTTCTGCTAACTTTGCTTTATGTTAGTTCATAGAACCCTTCACAGATTTTTCTGCAACCATCATTTTTAATACTACAATAGTATTTTATCAAATTGTTTAGCCATTCCCCAATTGATGAATGCTCCCTTAATTTCCAGTTCTTTGTCACCACAAAAAGAGTTACTATTAGTTATTTTTATGCAATATTTATTTGATATCTTTGTGGTATAAGCTGGGTTGTGGTATTGCTGGGTCAAAAGGTATGCACAGCTGAATAGCTTTTTGGGCCCGCATCCATATTGCTTTCCAGAATGGTTGGACTATTCACAGCTCTACAAATAGTATGTTAATGCACCTTTGTTTCTTAGGCCCTTGAACATCAGTCATTTCCCTCTTTTGTAATTTTAGCTGGTCTCATGGGTGTGAGGTGGTACCTCAAGTTGGTTTTGTTGTTGTTTTAAATACCTTTATTGATGTTTTCTGTTTTTGATATCACCGTAGTATCCCACGTATCCCTCTCCTCACCCCTTCCCTGAGAGCCATCTCATATGATAAATAGTAGGGTTTTTTTTTTTTTTAAAGAGAGGATTGATATATTGACACAGTCCAAAAACATGTGCAACATGTAAAATCTGTGGACCTCCCACTTTCACAAAGGGCTGCCCCTTTGGGAGTGTCTTCTTGTATCTCTTCATTTAAGTCCCATTTGGTCTTTATATTTTTGTTACATTTACCTTTATCTTTTTGCTGCATCATTGTTCCTTCTGTTTCTGTTGTTGCAGTCACCATGTATATTGTCTTCCTGGCTGTGCTTACTTCACTCTGCATCAGTTCCCATACCTCTCTTACCATGCTTCTTACCATGTGTTCTTCCCACCCATCATTTCTCACAGTGCAGTAGTATTCCATTATATTCATGTACCAGAATTCATTTAGCCATTCCCCAATTGGTAGACATCTACTTTGTTTCCAATTTTTAACTATAACAGAAATGGTGCTGTAAATGTTTTGGGGGTAAATAGAAATTTTTCTTATTAATGGCTTCCTTGGGGTATAAACCTAGTATTCAGTCTCTGGTTCAAAAGTATGGTCATTTTGGTCACTTTATTTGCATAATACCAGATTGTTTTCCAAAATGGTTGTGCCCTTTCACAGATCCACTAACAGTGCATTAGTGTACCAGTGTTTCCACAACCTCTCTAACAGAGACCATTGCCATTTTTGGTCATTTTTGCCAATTTGCAAGGTGTGGGGTGAAACTTTAGAGTTGTTTTGATTTGTATTTCTCTTATTATTAGTGATTTGAAATATTTTTTCATGCAGTTAAGAATACTTTGCAGTTCTTTTGAAGAACAATTTTTTTATATCCTTTCACCATTTAGCTATTGGGGAATGATTATTAATCGTATACATATGTATATGACTAATAGTCATATACAGGTGTTCAGATACATGTATGCATATATGTATTGTTTGTGTATTGTATCTCTTTTTCAGATAAAATATAAAAATAAGAAATCTAAAAGAAAGTTAAATGTATAAAAGCGCTTTTTATTCTTTATTCTAAACTATTGGTCTTATACTTGCTCATAATAAGAAATCCACCAAAATGTGCATTTGCATTTCTTAAAATTGCCTTTCCTCACTGGCTCTAGATACACTAATTGATTATATGCTGCAGAGTGACTGAAATTAACTGAGTTTTCTATTGGCTTCCAGTTCTTAAGCTAGTAGGTATACCTATTCCTGATTGCTGACTACCAAGAGGACTGATAGGCCCAGTATTTTTGAGGAATTTCGAATGATACACTTAAAATAAATGCCCTCGAGGTTTTGGCATGTGTCTGTATCTCACAAAGATAACTGAATGACAGATAAATGAATGTTTCTTTCCATCAAAATTCTTTATTGGGCAGATTTTGGAATTTTTCAGTTGGTGAAATTAGATAGTGTTGAGAACATGCCTTCTAGCATATTTCAAGAATGTCAGTTGCTAAGTGTTGGCTGAAGCAGAAAAGATACTTTAATAATTTTCCTAAGTGTTCTTATAGTAAAAAAATATTAGAGCTGGAAGAAGGACCTTAGAGATTATCTCTAACCCCTTCATTTTACAAATGAAGAAACATAAGCCTAAAAAGGTAAGTGACTTGTCCAGAAGTATATAGCTAATTCATATCAAAGCAGGAATTTTATTTGGGCTCTTCATTCCCATTTCAGTACTCTTTTCAATATACCACCTTGTCTCCAGATAGTGTGTGTGTGTGTGTGTGTGTGTGTGTGTGTGTGTGTGTGTGTGTGTGATTTGATTGTCCATGAATATGTTTGGCCATTCCTCTAAAAAGAATGTTAATGATTGGTGTGAGAATTATTCACCTTAGTATTAATTTGAAATTAACAGCTAATTTTCAAGTTAAAGCTGCCATCTTCCCCTATAGCCTTATCTTGATACTTCCTTCTCTTCAATATTAACTTTCTAGAAAGAGTTGCTTATACTTGTCACCATCACTTTCTTATTACCACTTATTCAGTTCTTAACCTGTTATTGTAATCAGTTCATATCTTTTTTTCCCTACTGCTAATACATTTCCTGAATAATAGCCTTTAACTCCACATCTTGAATGTTGATTATCTTTGAAGATAAACTTCAGCCTTCTTGCACCCAGTGATTTCTCTTCATTGACCTTGGGGTTGCCCATAATTTTGAATCTTTGGAGATTTGGTGTTTCAAGCTCCTGATACATGGAGCATCACTTGGAGTATATTAGTGTTTTTAAAAGCTGATCTTTTGTTCTGAAGAGCAGCTTGGGATTGGTAAGAGCAATTTCCCAAATTCAAACATATAAATAAAATTTTGTGGACTGGCCTGGGAAAATGTCAAGTGTATCAGGGCTGTTCTTCAGGGAGGTCTCTAATGGAGGGCTTCAAGCTTCTGTTCTTGTGCCTTTTGACGTTTTTACCCATGCTTTGAATGAGGGCATATATTAAAATATATGAATGATATGAAATTGGGAAGGTTAGATACCAAAGTGAATGACAGTCCAGATCCACTTTTGAAATTGTCTCTGTGGGGCGGCTAGGTGGTGCAGTGAGTAGAGCACTGGCTCTGGAGTCAGGAGGACCTGAGTTCAAATCTGGCCTCAGACACTTAACACTTACTAGCCGTGTGACCTTGGGCAAGTCACTTAACCCCAATTGCCCTGCCCTCCCCCCTCCAAAAAACAAAGAAAAAAAAAGAAAGAAAAGAAAGAAATTGTCTCTGTGGTGTAAATGTGTAAGCCATTAGTTATCTGGAAATCTCACTTATCTACAACATCCAGCCATGCTAGCTAACTTTAAACACATATACTTCAATTGTATTTAATCAAATAAACATTTCCTAAGCATCTACTTTGTGGCAGTTAGAGTGGTAAGCACCAAGGTTAAAGGTTTGCAAAAATGAATGCCAAAACAGACCTTGCCCACAAGGAGATTCGGATATAGAAGATAAGTTGAGTTCAGGTCTTAATATAAGTTAGATACAAAGAAGACTATGATCAAGTCAAAAAAGAGAATCCATACATGGGTTCAGAGAATGTTTGAGGTGTGAGGCATAACTTTCTTCTTCAAGGGCAGGAGTGAAAAGAATTAGGGGAGGCTTTCTTTCTTGGAGGAAAGTGGCATTGAATTTTAAAGGACTTAAAGTAAGAAAAGGATGTCAAGAGGAAGACATGAGGGATTGCATTCCAAGAATGGGGGAGAGTTTATGTGGAGACAGTAGAGAGGCCAGGATGAAATCTGGAAACTAATAGTACATTTGGGCTAGAATTTAGAATAATGTAAAATGAGGTCAAAGAGGTAGGTTGGAGCCAGATTTTAAAAAGCTTTGAATGCCAGGCAAAATAATTTGTATTTTATCCCATAGGAAGAAGGTTATGGTTTTTGTATTAACTGGAGAATTTGAGGTCGTTGTTAATTTGACTTGTTGATTGATGTCTTTCAGGGTTGTTCAAATGCCCAGAAGAGCAGTCTTCTCCAGGTAGATCAGAACTGTGTTCGTAATTCATACGATGTCTTCTCTCTGCTTCGGTAAGAAACTACTTAAAATCTCCCCTCCTCCTCCACTGAACATTTTAAAGAGCCCTTCTTTCCTTGATTTTATGACATTTAAATGTGAGGAAATGTCTCTGGGAACTTTAAAAACTTCATCAAGCTTAACATTCTTTAGTGAAGGCTCCATAAATTTTGTAACCCTAGTGATTTCATTTTATCTCCTTACATAAGGCCTTTGGAAAACCTATTTCCTTTTTCTGGACAGTGGGAGAGAGTAGATGGAAACCAATTGCAGTAAAGCAGAGACAAGAACATTCATGTTTCCTCTGAGCTGTGGAGATCAGCAAATATGGATGAGGACTTTAGGCTTATCAAAGTTTTAACACCTCCAGCATAAATAGACAAACTCTCCAGCAACCACAAACATGGCTTGTGGTTTTGGCTGGTTGCTCATCCTAAAGGTAACAGTGGTGTTTGGCAAGCAGGGAGCACTGATGCCTGTGTTTGGCCACATACCTTGCTCTTCTTTATTTTACATAGCCTTGCTTTTTAAAGGCTCAGTTTTGTTTTGTGCTTGATAAAGGATATTGATTAAATAAGTCTGCTCCCAAAATAAATGCAGTTTAGAAATGAGGTTGACTCTGTCATTCAGTCTGTAATTTCCAGGGATGGTTGTATTGTACATCAAAATTAGATTTTGGCAGCTGATTTTTCCTGATATTTATATATCATCTTCCATATTGACTGAAGGAAGACTATTTCAAGATTCTTGGAGAGAAATACTTTACAGATACTATAAATTGAGATGTTTCTTTGCCAGATACACCTTTTTATGTACAGAGGTGATAGAAAGGTTGAGTGCAGCGACTTTGTAAGTAACATTTAAAAGACAGTATTTTTTGCTTAAATTAATTGCTTCAGTTTTCCAAGGCAGTTTCTCACTAGCCATGTGCTTTTCTTGGTCTCCTTAGAAGATAGTATTATAGTACTCTATATAAGTACTTTTCTCATGAGAACTCTGTGACCATAGAGAGTGCAAGTATTGTTTAATATTAGGTTGATAATGAGCCAAACCTTTTCTCCAAACGTGGTTTGTGTACAACTTAATTAGCCTCTATTTTTGGTGTTATTCTTTAATCTATATTCTTATTATTACTTATTTCAGAAATATTTTAATTTGATAGGGTTACCTATATTTATTCTATGTGGTAGAGATGAGGAAAGTTAGGCCTAGAGACTTAAAGTACCTGGACGTGGAATCATGGTGGCTAATTATTAGCAGACTCTGTACTTGAACCTAGATCCTGTGATTTCATACCCAGAGCCTTTTCTGTTATACTAAGCTGCCTCCTAGGGTGTGGCATACCATACCTGGCAAGTTTTCTTTACTTCTGAAGTTTTTTCACAGTCTATATTTTCCCTGTTGATTCTGTTGATAGCTATTTTGCTACAGTGTTGCTGAAACTTAAAATTATGTTTTAAAAAAAATGCCCTGGCACCTTTCTTGATGTTTCCACATTACTTTGCTACTGCACTCCCCACCCTGGCTATGTTAAAAAAAAATACACGGTTAAATTCACTTTGTCTACTCTTCTCCCCATTATCAATACCTCTGGTGATTAAGACTTTCTTATTTAGTGTTGACAAAAACTGTACGTAATTATATAAAGAGAACACTACTGAAGGAAATGCCTTGGAGACAGCAACAGAAGCAGCAGGTTTGGGAGCTCCCAGCCCAGAAATGATAAGAGGTTTGGGAAAATGGTCAGAAAGAAATTACAGGGGGCCTTTAAGTAACAGTGGACTCAGGCCCCTGTTGCATTGAACATATGTAGTTATAGGGCAAAGAAGAGGACTGGTGCTTTCTGCCATGGGATGACAGGGACCTTTGTCATAGATTCAGAGTGGAGAGGTACAGTAGTGCATATGACTTGGAACCAGGTCAGAGTTCAGGGCCACCAGGAGAGCAGTGGCCACATCTCTCCTCAATAACACCACTTTGGAAGTACTGAAAAACTACAGACTCCCTGGAACTAATTCTCAAAATGGTAGCTGAAATGAAATGAAATGCTTTGGAAAGTACCTCACCCCACTCCAGGAACAGAGTCCAACTTTAACACAGAGTTAAAAGTCAACAAATGGACTGGGAAAAAAACAAACAACCAAAAAGAGACCTGACCATTAAAAGCTACTATAGTGACAGGTAAGATGAAGACACAAAAACAGAAGAAGACAACAACAAAAGCAAAAGCCTCAAAGGAAAAGAAATGCTACTTGAGCACAAGCCTAACATAAGAATTTCTTGAAGAGCTAAAGAGAGTAGAAGTGGTAGAGGAAAAATTGGGGGGAAAATTAGAATTATGCAAGAAAATAATGAAAAGAGAATTAACAGCTTGGTAGAGGAGGCATAAAAAATACTGAAGAAAATAACACCTTAAAAAAAAGCAACCAGAATTGGCCAAAAGACAGTAGAGGCACAAAAATTCACTGAAGTACTCCTTAAACAGAATTTGTCAAATGGGAAAAGAAGTACAAAATTCACTGAAAGAAACAGGTTCTTAAAAAGCAGAATTGATGAGATGGACAAAAGCAAATAATTAAAGAAAATAATTCCTTAAAAATTAGAATGGAACAAGTAGAAGCTAATGACTCCATGTGACATCAAGAAACAACAAAATTATAAAATAAAAATATATACATATTTTTAAAAGCAATTGGGGTTAAGTAACTTGCTCAAGGTTACACGGCTAGTCATTATTTATGTGTGGGTGCTCATTTTCTGAGGCTGGATTCAATCCCGGGTCATCCCAGCTCCGAGGCCAGCACTCTTACTCACTGCGCCACCTAGCCGCCCCAATAAAAATAATTTTAAAAAATAGAAGAATATGTGAAATCTCATTGGAAAAGCAACTGACTTGGAAAACAGAGGAGAGATAATTTAAGAATTATTGGACTACTTGAAAGCCGTGATCAAAGAAAGAGCCTAGATATCATATTTTAAGAAATTATAAAGGAAAACTGCCCTGATGATATCTTAGAACCAGAACTTAAAATAGAAATGGAAAGAACTTACCCATTATCTCCTAAAAGAGATGCCAGAATGAAAACTCTCAGGACTGTTGTTACCAAATTCCAGAGTTCCTAGGTCAAAGAGAAAAGACTGTAGGCAGCCAGAAAGAAACTCAACAGATGTCATGGAGCTGCAGCCAGGATAATACAAGATTTAGTGACTTCCATGTTAAAGGAGTAGAGGACTTGAAATAAGCAATTCTAGGTGGGGTGGAGCCAAGATGGTGGCGTAGAAGCAGGAAAATTCTATATGCCTCCTCCATATCCACCTCAAATACCTGTAAAAAATAACTCTAAACAAACTTTAGGGCTACAGAGCCCACAGAGTGAAAGAGAGAAACAAACCTCTTGCTGCAGACAGCCTGGCAGGCTGGCAGGAAGGGTCCATCTCAGCATGTTGAGAGCTGAGCCTAGTCCTGTGTAAGTCCATGGTTTTAGCCTCAGGAAAGCCATGACCAGCCCTGGCTGGAGGGACTTTGGGAGAGTGGATCACTAACAGCTGTGCCAGTTTCCAGAATTATCAACCCATAAATGCCAAAGACAAAGTGAGAGATCAGTGTGGACTTTGTGGAACAGGGGTTCTGGGAGTGTAGTCGGGCCTCTTCCCCCAGAGGGAGAAGCGGTTGAGGCACAGTGGCCCCTGCCACGTCGGTGCTTCAGAGTTCCTGGCCTACAGATTGTAAGGGGACCAACCAACCAGTGTAAGGGATAATTGCTCTTGCTTTAACCTGCTTGAATCTGAATTGCTGTCTAGGGTAGAGGTCCTGGGATGGGTGATCAGTGTGCCAGAGCCAGTGGAGGCTTCTGAGAGGGCAGCTAACTAATAGCTCCGGCGGCTGAGAAAACCCCAGCAATTTGGGACAAAGCTCTCCTCTCTGGAAGCAGAGTTCTACTGTGGCAAAAAGCTCAAAAGTCAAATAATTGAGTGGCAGCACGAACAAGCAAAGGAAGCAAAGCAAGCACAGCAGTCCAACTTTAGATTCCTTTTTTGGGGACAATAAGGATCAAAGCTTGGAACAGGAGGAAGACAATGAAGTTAGAACTCCTGCACCAAAAGCTTCCAAGAAAAATATGAATTGGTTATAGCCCATAGAGGAACTTAAGAAGGATTTTGAAAAGCAGTAAGAGAAGTGGAGGGAAAACTGGGAAGAGAAATGAGAATGATGCAAGGAAATTATAAAAAGAGAGTCAACAACCTGACTGAAGAAAATAACACCTTAAAAATAGACTAACTCACCAGACCTCTTCCAAACCATGTAAAAGGTGACGCTGAACAACTTCTGGAGCCCCAGCACCCACAGAACGACACAGAGAAGCTGACTGCCCTCTGAGGACAGCCCATCAGCCCTGCAGAGAATGCCAGTGCAGCACTCTGGGAGCCAACAGCCAAGCACACTGAGAGCCGAGCCCAGGTCCACGTGAGCCTCAGTTTTAGCCCCAGGGCATGATAAAAAAAAAAAGAAGCTAGAAATCATCCTTCAAGAAATTCTCAAGGAAAATTGCCCTGATGTTTTAGAACCAGAGGGCAAAATAGAGGTTGAAAGAATCCACCAATCACCTCTTGAAAAAGATCCCAAAAAGAAAACTCCTAGAAATATTATAGCCAGGTTCCAGAGTTCCCAGATCAAGGAGAAAATATTACAAGCAGCCAAGAAGAAGCAATTTGAGTATTGTGGAAACATAATCAGGACAACATAGCATCTGGCAGCTTCTACATTGAGGGATCAGAGGGCTTGGAATATGATATTCTGGAGGTCAAAAGAAAGATGTAATTCTAGAAGACAAAGCAACTAGGATTATAAACAAAGAAAACCTAATCATTAAAATTGAGTATCATCTTTGAGGGGAAAAATGGATATTTAATGAAATAGAAGTTTTTCAAGAATTCCTGCAGAAAAAGAGCTGAATAGAAAGTTTGACATTCAAACACAAAAGAAAAGCTTAAAAAGCTTAACATTAAAGAGAAATCATAAGGGAATCAATAAGGTTAAACTGTTTACATTCCTTATTGAAAGATGATCTATTTAACTTTTAAGAACTTTATATTATATGGGCAGTTAGAAGTAGTCTACATAGATGGGTATAGGTGTAAGTCAGTTACATTGAGATGATCTCAGTGGAGTGAGAAGGGAAGAGGGAGAGGAAGAATGTGGAAAATTCTCTTACATAAAGGAGGTACACAAAGAAGGAGGGGAAAATGGAAGGGTGATGGTAGATAATGTTTGAATTTAACTCATATTAGAATTGGTTCAAAGAGGGAAGAATACACACACACACACACACACACACACACACACTCAATTGAGTATAGAAATCTGTCTAACCTAACAGAGGAGTAGAAATTGAATTGGAAAAGAGAAGGGAGGAGTGACAAAAGGGAGGGTGGATTTAGGCAGCCAAAGATTAGAAGCAAAATAGACTTTTGAGGAGGGAAAGAGTAAAAAAAGAGAATAAACAGAAAAAAAAATAGGATGGAGGGAAATGCACAATTAATAATTATAACTGTGAATGTGAATAGGATGAACTCACCCATAAAGGGGAAGTAGATACCAGAATGGATTAGAAATCAGAATTCAACAAAATGCTGTTTACAGGAAGCACATTTGAAAGAGAAAGACAGAGGTGGAGAAGAATCTGTTAATGCTTTAACTGAAGTAAAAAAAAAAATGGGTAGCAATTATGATCTGAGACAAAGCAAAAGCAAAAATAGACCTAATTAAAAGAGATAATCAAGCAGACTACAGTATGCTAAAAGTTACCATACACAATGATGTTATCAATTCTAAACATTTATGCACCAAATGTCATAGTACCCAAATGCCTAAAGGAAAAGTTAAATAAATTACAGGAAGAAAAAGACAGTAAAACTATTATATTAGTGGGGTATTTTTTCAGCTTTTCCCGTCTCACAACTAGATATATCCAACCATAAAGTAAATAAATAAATAAGAAGTTAAAGAGAAAAATAGAATCTTAGAAATGTTAGATATGATAGACCTGTGGAGAGGATTCAATGGGAATAGAAAGGAGTGCACTTTTTTCCCCTAGATATATATGACACCTTCACAAAAATTGATTGTATATTAGGACATAAAAACCTCACAAACAAATGTAGAAAGGCAGATATAGAAAATGCACCTTTTCCAGACCATCATGTAATAAAAATTGCATTCAGTAAATGGAAACCTAAATTGAAAATTTATTAGCAACTATTCTAATTGTAGATAATGTCAGTCTGCTCATGTGATTTAAAAAAAAGTAGAAAAAGAGCAAATTCAAAATCCCCAATTAAATACCAGCATAGAAAGCATAGTTAATTCTAATATTTTATAAACTGTTTGAAAAAATATTCAAAGAAGGAATCCTATTAAATTCCTTTTATGATACAAATATGGCTTTGATGCCTAAACCAACAACAGCAAAACAGAGAAAGGAAACTATAGACCAGTTTCCCTAATGAATATCGATACAAAAATTGCACTATGACCAGGTGAGATGTATGCTAGGAATGCAGGGATGCTTCAGTATTAGGAAAACTATCAGCATAATTGACCATTTCAATAACAAAAACAACAAAAAAATCATATGATTATCTTTATAGATGCAGAAAAAATCTTTGAACAAAATATATACTCATTCCTATTAGAAAGCATAGGAATAAATGAAATTTTACTTAAAATGATAAGTAGTATCTATTTAAAACCATCAGCAGTCATTACTTGTAATGAGGATAAGCTAGGAGCCTTCTCAGTAAGATCAGGGGTGAAGTAAGGAAGTCCATTATCACCACTGTTATTCAATATTTTACCAGAAATGCTAACTACAGCAATAAGACAAGAAGAAAGAAATGGAGGGAATAAGAACAGACAATGCGGGAACAACCTTCATCTTTGGAGATAATAATGATTTTATACTTAAAGAATCAATTAAAAAAGTAATTGAAATATTTAACAACTTCAACACAGTTGCAGAATATACAGCACTTATCTCCTCTGCTGGAATGTAAGCTTCTTGAGGGCAGGGAGTTTTATTTTTGGCTTTGTATACCCAGGGCCTAGTATAGTGTTCTGAACATAGTAGGTACTAAACACAGTAGATACTTAATAAATACTTATTGATTCTACATACTACTACCAGATTAGCTTTTCTTTTTTTTTTTAAACAAATGCTTTATTAACTTATGGTTTACATCATTCATTTCTGCCAGATTTTGAGTTACAATTTTTTCCCCATTTTTTCCCCTACCCACCACCCTAGAATAGCAGTCCCACAAGGTATCCCCTCATCTAATCTGCTCTTTCCCATATCTTCTCCCATACCCCCTTCAACTTTTCCATTAGAGCAAGGTGAGTCTCTGTGCCCCAATGCCTGCATATCTTATCTCCCAATTACATGCCAGATTAACCTTTCTCAGACGCTTTTTTTTTCTGTTGTAGAAGTTCATTGATTCAGCAAACATTTATTAAGTACCTACTCTGAACAGTATACTGTACTAGTTGGGCGAGATACAAAAATTTAGAAAAAGACAGTCTTTTTCCCTCAGAATACAGAGATTCTTTTCATTGTTAATAATGGGATATGAAATGATTAGCTCAAGCAGGAAATTAAATAAGTATATAAGAGATATGCAAGTAAAGTTACATGTGCAGTGTTAGGAGTTAAAAGTTACTACCAACAGGACTGAACTAGAAAAGATTAATTGAGCAAGTGCAGTTTGTCTATTATCTTTCATTCCTCAGAACACCTAGTAGCTCAAATTTAAGTAGTATTTTATTGTCTATCCTATTTATTTAATCCTTCTATATACTGCTTGTAATGTCAGTTGTTGTTGTCTATGTATTATTGTTTCTGTTTATGAACTAGTTTCTAAACACTTTGAACCTAGAAGTAGATTTAAACATTTCTTGTATCCACTTGCACAGGATGTTTAGTAGATACTCATTGTTTGCTAATTCTTTGCAAGGCGTGGTCAGTCGAGTAGACTTCTGAAATCTAAAAATGAGCTGTGGAGCTAGTAATATTACTGTATTCCAACTATTAAAGTCTATGTTTAAAAATAAATGGTTAAATTTTTTACTTTTCATGTGAAAAAAAGTCACAACATCATAGAAGATTTTTGTTGTATGGAGCAAAGAACTAAGACATTTTCATGATTGGTAAGGGAAAAAATCCACCTACTGTAAACATGTTAGGCATTCCAAGTCTGATGCTTCATCACTAAGTTTTCCTCTCTAGACTTGAAAATCATAACTCCTAAATGCCAGTTTAAAATAAAGCTTTCTCTTTTAATACAAGTAGATCTTGATGATGGAAAAAATTGTCATATAAAATTACTCCATGGAGCCACTTGAATAGACTCAGAACATTATTTATACATAAATAAATTCATCGCCCTGAGTAAAAATCTTGACAAGGTACAGTATGTTTTGGCATATGCCAGTAGCTAGTGTTGAATATTGCAGTTCTAAATTTTTTTTAAGTGTTGATTAGGAGGTGAAGATAGGTGCTTTCAGTGGAAAGAATGTATGGAGCCAAATAAATTTTTTCCATGAAAAGTGTCTCTCAAAATTGATTTGCTTATGAGGTATATAATCAGTGATCTGAAAACACCAATTTCCAGTGATAATGAAATTGATAAAAACATGAAGTATTGCATTTAATGCTGAATTCTCCATATGAAGAATTGTTAGTTATTTAGTCTTGAGGTATCTGGGATAGGAATAATTCAAGAAATGTTGTGTGGAAGGAGTTTGTTTGAAGAAACAGAAAGTTCCAGGGTAAATTAAAAGTAAGTAAACTTGCATCCTACAACTTGAATATATCTGCCCGAATACATCTGCTCTCCACAAACTTTGGATAAATATTCCTTTCCTGAACTTTTTTGATTAATTTTATTCAGCATAACAATCTGGATTTTGTTATTATTCTTCCAACACCATAAAGTTGTTGAATTTCAGAGCTGGAATGGACTATAGATATCATTTAATCTAACTACCTTATTTTACAGAGGAATAAACAGAGGTTCATGAATGAATGAATGAAAAAGCATTTCTTAAACAATTTGTGCCAGGCACTATGCTGATTGCTAGAGATACAAATAAATACAAGAGAGACCCACAAGGAACTTACATTCTAGTAGGGAGAGACTTCCAGTCCATTCAACCTCCCCCCCCCCCCCCAACCCTGGTTTGTCTGTGACTCTCTCAGTCTGGCTATGGAATGGCACTGTTACAGGGAAGCTTAATGGAATCGTGGGGCAATGAAATGATTCTCCCGTTGCAGAAGGAATGATAGTATTGATTTGATTACTGTTAGAAGAGTAAAGGTAAATGGTGGAGGATGGAAGAGTGTATGCTCCTGGTTCTGGTTCCATGTCAAGTGAATGGGCCCCAGATGGAATGATCTCTCATCAAACTGCATGATTCCATGGCAGGAGTTGGAGATCCTACTTGGAATGGTCCTTACTAGGAGGCTGGAACAGCATAATAAGAAAATAGCAAAAAATGGAATATTTTGTATACCAGACAGAGAGTCAATAGAAGAATGCTTTATCCAGGGTCACATACCTAGTAAAGATTTGCAGAGAAGTTTAGGTCTTTTAACACTAAGAGCAATGTTTTTTTGTCACTTATCTAGGGTGTTCCTTCAGAATTCCTTAATTTGTGATCCCTCTATCCCCACACACATTTTATAGACGAAGAAACTGTAACCTGGAAAGGTTGGATGCCCTGTTCAAGTCCCTGCCTAGTTGGTAGCAACACTAAAGCCAGAAAACAGTTCTCTTGATTTCTTTCTTTCTTTTTTTTTTTTTTAAAGCAATTGGGGTTAAGTAACTTGCTCACGGTTACACGGCTAGTCATTATTTATGTGTGGGTGCTCATTTTCTGAGGCTGGATCTGATCTCGGGTCATCCCAACTCCGAGGCCGGCGCTCTTACTCACTGTGCCACCTAGCCACCCCTTTAGGGCAATTGGGGTTAAATAACTTGCCCAAGGTTACACGGCTAGGTTTTTGTTTGTGTGGATTAAGTGTCGGAGGCCGGCTCCGAACTCAGGTCCTTCTGACTCCAGGACCGGCGCTCTATTCACTGCGCCACCTAGCCGCCCCTCTCTTGATTTCTTAATAATCCTTTATTCTTAGGGAGCCACAGTGGTATATTGACAGGAGTCTTCAGAAGCATTCAGAAGACCTGTGTTTGAGTTTTTTTTTTGTTTTGTTTTTTTTAGAAGACTTCATAAAGCATTGAGCAATTTAATCGGCAAAAGAGATTGACAAAATTTTGATATAACTAATGCAAATTCCAGCATATTTTTCTCTTACCACCATAAAGATTTAGAATGGAGAAAAATTCCCACAAACTTTACTGTGACAAAAATGAACTCCAAATAGATTAACTGTATGTTTTACTTAAGATTTAGAATGGAAGAAAAATACCCACACGAACTTTACTGTAACAAAAAATAACTGCAATAAGTAACTATGTTTTACTGAAGTTTAAACCCTAGAACTTTTTATGTAATGGATAGGTAATGAATGAACAACATGGCAACACTATTCAAGAGATCTCAGGCCATTTAATCAAACACGATCCGGTAGCTGGGCTCCTGTTCCTTGCGATGACTTTCGCAAACAGTCCTTCTTAAGGTACTCTATGGCCTGCAACCCGCTCATGTTTTCCCCTGGGGCTTTTGGTGCAGGACTTCTGACCTCACAGTCCTTTTCCCGCTCTATGCCCCCAAAATAGGAGTCTAGGGTTGCATTTTTCTGTTTCCTTTGCCTTGGCATGTTGCCACTTAATTACTTGACTTTTGGGCTTGTTGGCACACTATGGCTTTAAGGCCAGATAGAGGAATTTTCGTCCCGAACGTGTGGCGGGCAACTTCCGTTTCTGGCAAGCTGTAAACCCACCCACGACTTCCACCCTAGATCACAATCCAGATCCAAGGAGGTTAAAGCAAGAGCGATTACCCCCCAATACTGATTGCTGTATCTCCCTACGATTTGCAGGCTGGGAGCTGGAAATGCCTCTGAAAACTACCAAATGGTGTGTCTCCTCAGTGGCTTCTAGCCCCCAGGGGAGGGAGCCGACGCATTCCCTAAATATCAATCCCAAAGTCCATAGGACACTAACCTCTTACTTTGTCCTAGGCATGTCTATGTTGATAATTCTGGAGTCTCCACATCTCCTGGTGTTCTGGGGTTCCTCCAGCCAGCTGCTGGCCCTGCCACCCTGGGGCTAAAACCTCGGCTCACGGGGACCTGGGCTCGGCTCCCTGCGCTCTGCGCACTGCGCACTGCCAGGTCCCAGACCGCTGTGCTGGTCCTTCCTGCAGGGCTGCTGGGCTGTCCTCAGCGGGAGGTTAGCTTCTCTGTGTCGTTCTGTGGGTGCTGGGGCTCCAGAAGTTGTTCAGAGTCCCCTTTTGCATAGTTTGGGGGGAATCTGGGGGCAGAGTGGCTTGGATGAGCTGTTTCTACTCCGCCATCTTGGCTCCGCCCCCCATGTTCGAGTTTTTTATCTGCTATTTATTAACTATATGACCTTAGACAAGCCACTTAACTCTTTTAGCCTCAATTTCCTTACATATAAGATGGAGATAATCTTTCACCAGCTTCCTCAGGATTTACTGTAAGGGAAGTAATTTTTTAAATCTTATGGTAATATAAGAATGTGACTTGTCACTATTTTTATTTAATCAATGAATTAGTAATAAGCATTAAGGCTTAATATGTGTCAAGCACTATGCTAAACACTGAGGATACAAAGAAAAGCCAAAAGTTTCCCCTGCCTTCAAGGAGCTCATATCAGATGAGGATGATAGTGTGGAAACAGTGGTGTACATATATAAAGGATCTATACGGTGTAGCTGGGAGACAATCTCAGAGGGAAGGCATTGGGGTTGGGGATGGGGGAGGAGAGAAGAGATCAGGAAAAACTTGCTGAAGTATGATTTTAGTAGAGTATTATATAAGAGACAGGGAAGTGAAGAGGCAGAGATGAAGAGAGAGGTCATTCTAGGCATGGTGGATAGTAAGCACAGAGTGAAGAAATAAAACGTATGTGAGGAACCACAATAAAATTATGGTTGAATCATAGTGTATATGGAGTGTCAGAAGATTGGGAAGGTAGGAAGAGACTAGGTTATAATGTCTAATGTCATGAAAAGGGGAATTGTGTCACAATATGCCATTTAATTCAGTTGTCACCAAATAGCTTCAGATAATCTTCTTATTCTAAATTGCTTGCTATTAATTCATGATCATTTAAAATCACAATGGATTCATTGTGCTTGTGTTGTTGAATTAATTATACACTGGGTACGAGCTAATTAAGAAAATATTACGAAGTGTCCTATATTGCATCAGCAAGTTGCTCCCACTGTGGGGTTCACAAGTTCTGTTTCTTAACAAAGACTTGATATAATCATGGGCAACTTTAAGAAACTTGAACTGAAATAAGGTGCTAAATAATTAAATAGCTGAAACAAGGTACTAAGTACTTTTTTGCTTGCCATTACAGCTAGGCACAGCGTTAAGGGCTGGAAATATAAATGCAAGCAAGACAGAACAAAAGAAAGACAGATCCTACCCTAAGCAGTTTATATTATGTTGCTTTTGCTATAGAGGGCACATAAATGAGGGGTTACTGTAAATTCTGCAGTATTCTACAAAATTCTTCATATGTGTCTGTGTATGTATACAAAAGTGAACTGCTGGTTGTGATAGCTATAATAGTTTTTGAGAAACCAAAGAGTTGAAAGTACTTCCATTAGATAGGAATAACTGTCCTCTGAAAAAAGAGGTGAGCTTAGGAGAAAAAAAGGTTTAAAAATTAGTGACTTTAAGGGAGAAAAGTTGGATTAATTTTTTTTGTATGTTATACTTTTTTTGTATGATTATAGCAGATTCCTTGATAATTGAAGGTCTCCCATTTATTACTCTGTCATGCTTGCCATCTTTCTTAAAATAAATTCTTTCTGTCCAAATGGAATGTAGAATACTCTGAAGAAAAAAAAAATCTCTTCCATTTCTCCCTCCCAAATGTTTTCTATCATAGTCTTCTTTTTCCTGATTTTTTTTCAAATGCTTTATTAACTTCTGTTTTACTTCATTCATTTCCACCAGTTTTTGTGTTACAAATTTTCTCCCCATTTCCCCCCTCCGCACCTCCCCAAAATAGTCCCCCAGGATATCCCCTCCTCTTATTTCCAAATTACATATAAAATAGTATTAATAATAGTATATATATTTAAACATTTGGTTTTAAAACTTTGAATTCCAAATTCATTCCCTTCCTCCCTTGTCACTCACCCTTACTGAAAAGATAAGCAGTTCAATATAGGTGGTACATGTGTAGCAAATGCAAAACCTTATCATAGTAGATATATTGTAGAAGACTGAATATATTTCCCTCCCTCATATCCCACCTCCCACTTGTTCTATTCTCTACTTTGGTCTTACCCCTTTTCAAAAGTGTGTGCTTCCTACTTCCCTCCCACCCAGCCTACCCTCCCTTTCATCCCCTTTCCCCCTACTCTCTTGTAGGGTGAGATACCTTATTTAGTGTGTATGTTATTCCCTCCCTGAGCCATATTCAATGATTATAATAAGGTTGACTCATTCCCTTATGCCCTCCTGTTCTTCCCCTCCATTGTACCCATTTTCCCTTGCCTCTTCTATATGAGATAGTTTGCCCCATTCTGTCTCTCCCCATCTCCTCTCATTATATTCCTCTCTCACCTCTTGATTTCACCTTTTAAGTACCATCCCTTCCTATTAAATTGGTCCTGTGCCCTCTATGTATACCTGTAAACATATATATACACACACACATATTCACTTATGTATTCTTACGCCTATGATACCCTCTGATAAAGACTCTCTCTCTCTCTCTCTCTCTCTCTCTCTCTCTCTCTCTCTCTCTCTCTAATATATATATTTCTGTTTCTATTTCCTTCAACTATTTTCATACTGAGAAAAGTTTCATCAGTTAAAATGATCATTTTTCCATGTAGGAATGTAAATAGTTCAACTTTGATAAGTTCCTTGTGATTCCTTTTCTCTGTTTACCTTCTCATGCTTGTCTTGCTTCTTGTGTCTGAATGTCAGATTTTCTACTCAAGTCTGATTTTTCTTTAAGAATGCTTGAAAGTCCTCTAATTCACTGATTGACCATATTCTCCCCTGAAACATGATGCTCAGTTTTGCTGTGTAGGTGATTCTTGGTTTTAATCCCAGGTCCTTTGACCTGTGGAATATCATATTCCATGCCCTTCAGTCCCTCAGTGTAGAAGCTGCCAGATCCTATGTTATCCTGATTGTGTTTCCACAATATTTAAATTGTTTCTTCCTGGCTGCTTGTAATATTTTCTCCTTGATCTGGGAATTCTGGAACCTGACTATAATATTCCTAGGAGTTTTCTTTTTGGGATCTTTTTCAGGAGGTGGATTCTTTCAACCTCTATTTTGCTTTCTGGTTCTAAAACATCAGGGCAGTTTTCCTTGAGAATTTCTTGGAGGATTATTTCTAGGTTCTTTCTTTGATCATGGCTTTCAGGAAGTCCAATAATTTTAAAATTATCTCTCCTGGATCTATTTTCCAGGTCAGTGGTTTTTCCCATGAGATATTTCACATTGCCTTCTATTCTTTCATTTGTTTGGATCTACTTAACAGCATCTTGATTTCTCACAAAGTCACTAGTTTCCCTTTGGTCCATTTGAAATCCAAAGGAATGATTCTCCTCAGTGAGCCTTTGAGATTCTTTTTCCATCTGGCAAATTTGGCTTTTTAAAGTATTCCTCTCCTCATTGCCTTTTTAAATCTCTTTTGCCATTTGAGTTAGTCTATTTTTTAGGGCATCATTTTCCTAAGTCAGGCTGTTGACTCTCCTTTCATAATTATCTTATATCATTTTCATTTCTCTTCCCAATTTTTCCTCCAGTTCTCTTATCTGCTTCTTTTTTTATTGCTTTTTGGAGGGTATTGGGGTTAAGTAACTTGCCCAAGGTCACATGGCTAGGTTTTTGTTTGTGTGTGTTAAGTGTCTGAGGCCGGAACCGAACTTGGGTTCTTCTGACTCCAGGGCCGGCGCTCTACTCACTGCACCACCTAGCCGCCCCCTCTTATCTGCTTCTTAAGGTCCTCTATGGCCTGTAACCATCTCGTATTTTCATTTGAAGCTTTTGTTGCAGGAGTTCTGACCTCACAGTCCTCCTCCTGTTCCATACTTCGATCCTCTTTGCCCTCAAAATAGGAATCTAATGTTGAATTTTTCTGTTTATTTTGTTTCCTTTGCCTAGACATGTTGACACTCAATTACTTGACTTTTGAGCTTTTTGCCACAGTAGGACTCTGCCTCTAGCCAGGGGAGCTTCCATCACAAATGCTGGGGTTTTCTCAGCTGATGGAGGTATTAGTTGGGTGCCTTCTCTGAAGCCTCCACAAACTCTGGCAAGCTGGTCACATACCCCAGGACCTCCACCCCAGATCGCAATCCTGATCCAAGACGGTTAAAGCAAGAGCAATTACCTGCTATACTGGTCTCCAGGTCCCTCTACATTTCACAGGCCAGTAGCTGAAGCTACAATATGGTGCTGGCTGCACCTAAATGTCTCAGTGGCTTCTTGCTCTGGGGGCAAAAGCCAAGGCTCTCCCTACTAGACCCAAAGTCCACAGTGCACTGATCTCTCACTTTGTCCTTGGCATCTATGTGTTGATAATTCTGGAAACTCCATAGTTGTTGGTGTTCTGGAGTCCCTCCAGCGGGTTGTTGGTCAGGCTGCCCTGGGGCTAAAACCTCTGGCTCACAGTCTGTGCTGGCTGCTCCCTCCCAGGCTGCTGGGCTGTCCTCAGCAGGAGGTTAGCTTCTCTGTGTCATTTTGTGGGTTCTGTAGCTCCAAAGTTTGTTCTGTCTCCTTTTACATGGATTTGTGAAAGTGGGAGCTGGAGCTGCTGGGAAGTCCAGTTTCTACTCTGCCATCTTGACTCTGCCCCTTTCCTGATCTTTTAATGTAAATATATATTCTTTATACTGTTCCATTTCTTTTGAATAGAGCATACCTGCGTAGAGCCATATTCCAAGCATGGGTCTTACCTCACCTGGTCTCCATAATACTTGTGAGTTCAAATGTTTCTCCTTTCATTACAACCTCTAATTCCTCTTCCTCTTTGCCTAAATTTTGTACCATTATATGTATATAGACACTTGAGGCCATAGGTTTTACCAGTTGTTTCTTTCTTGAATTTTGTCCCCCATAAACACGGAGCTACTCTCTGAGGTCTCTATTGATGGATGTACATAATCAATTTTCTCCCTTCCCCCATTCTTTTTATTTGAAAGTTCATTTATTTTGGTTTGTTTGACATTAAGTAAGTACATTATTACCAACCTTTGTTATTTTTAGTGAGTGTCTGTGGGTACTTGTCTATTAGTTTGCAAGCTCCTTGAGGACCAGGATTATGCCTTATTTATCTCTGTTTATCTTTAAGCACTTAACTCTGGGCTGGACTTACTGTAAATGAATGAATATTGAATAGAATTGATGTCCTGCTCACAGAAATTTCTTTCCTCTAAAAGGAGCTGTGGTTTGGTCAGCATCAGAGTGGGAATGTGGTGGTTACCCATACAACATCCTGTGGTTTCATCTTGTCTAATCTTAAATGCTCAAAGTGTTTCCCTTTCGGCATGTCTTTCCTTTTGTGGCTAGCCCCTAGATGTCTGCACCCTCAGAGTTAAACACCAGTTAACAGACTCTTTCTGCATATCTTGAAAGAGACACCTTTTCTAATGGGTCCTGCTTTAAGGGGACATTCTCTGTTTGTCCTTTAGTTGTTTTTTGCTTGCTGAATATAAAGTGCA
This sequence comes from Gymnobelideus leadbeateri, assembly GCA_011680675.1. Classification (NCBI taxonomy): domain Eukaryota; kingdom Metazoa; phylum Chordata; class Mammalia; order Diprotodontia; family Petauridae; genus Gymnobelideus; species Gymnobelideus leadbeateri. The sequence continues at coordinate 318,727 of WOXC01010250.1, forward strand.
TTCAGAATCTTAGAGATATTATACAGTGTGTTCAAAAACCTGGCAGCCTAGTGGAATGCAGAGGGAGGAATAGGCAGGAGAAAGGAGAACTTTGTGATGTGCTGCTTTGTTTTCTGGAACCAACTTCAAGGGCTCTTAGCATTGGCATGGTGGTGGGAACATTCCTCTGGGAGTTCACTTGTGTTTAGATTTGTGTGCACTTAAAACAACAAAATTGCCACTCTAAAAGGAATTTTGTGTTTGTGTATTTTCTTCAGATAGTTGGCCACATAGAAACTTTGTTGAGCCAGGGAGGACCACTCAGCTCTGAAACAGTATCTCAGAAACAAAGATTATTTCACTTAGATGATTGGGCAGCAGGTTTTTGATCCAAGAATGTCGATTCCACTGAGTAGTCTTTGACTCCAGTTAACAGTGTTTCTGTTGCTCTGTCATGAAAAGGGAGATTGTCACAGTGTGCCATTTAATTCAGTTGTCATCAAATACTGTCCAGCTCTCTTGATTGATGAGGTCATTTCTAGCCTGAGCCCCTATTTCATGAGGTGCCCCAGCCATGTTAACTTCACTCCAAACATGACTCACACTGGACGATCTCATCTTCTCACTAGTCATCTTGCCCCAGTCTGGGTACTGTATCCCTTCCCCTTTCCGGTTCCCCTTTTTGTGTTGGTTTCTGTCCTTATAATATAATTTCTTAGAGTTGAGAGACTTTCTTGTTTGCATGTACCGTATATCCCTAGTGCTTTTTTACAGTGCCTAGTGGCTAATAAATGTTCTGTTTCTCTCTCTTTTTTTCTTCCCACCATCTATGTATTTATCTGTCTATCCATTTATATCCATCTAATGTTTGTTAAGTGCCTGATATTTGCAAGGCAGTCTGCTAATCAAAAGGAAACAAGTATTGTTATTATTCATTAGATGACTGATCTATAAGTTCTGTTGTGTTCTGTGATTTTATAAACCATCTTAGTAGGTATGGTTAAAGGTGGGCATGTTTAGCTTGGAGATAAGACTAAAAGGAGATAATGATCAAGTATTTGAAAGACTGAGTACAATAAAAGAGGTTTTGTTTTTGTTTTTGTTTTTTTACTTCAGAAGGCAGAACTAGGACTAAGGAATCAGATTTCAATTATGTCTAAGAAATAGCTTCATGATAACTGATAATGGAGCAGTATGCTTCATCAATAGTGAGCTTTCACTGGAAATATTTAAGTAGAAATTAGATGATTATAAGGGATATTGTGAAGCAGATTTTTGTTTTAGGTGGGAGGTTGAACTAGATGACCTCTAAAGGTCCCTTCTGCTTCTAAGAATCTGAGATTTTGAAAGCTATCTGTAATAATAAACATTATTTTTTCAAACTCATTTCTGTAGCACTTTAAGGTTAACAAAGTACTTTCTCTTTTACAGCCCTGGGAGTTAGGGTGGTGCAAGTATTCTTTTCATTTTAGAAATGAGGAAAATGAGTCTCAGAGAGCTAAAATGATTTCTTCATTATAACTTGATTAATGAGGAGTGGTTTAGATTTGGCAGGGGTGGGCTTAACAGCATGTTAGTTCGGCTTCAATTTTGGGATGAGATGAGGCATTCATATGTCATCAAGCAATAAACAAAAAAAGGTCTACTTAGCTCTGACGTAGCAGGGATGCACACTTAACAGTGGGAATGAGGCTCTGCAGATATGGCCCCCTTGTCTCCATGTGGAAACAAGTCTGTCAGCAGGATTGGGTGCTTGACTCAGTGTCACTTTAAAGCCTTAGTGTAGTCATCCACCCAGCTGGAGGGGCTGGAAGTCATCTGGTTAGGTAGGACTTTTTATGCCCTTAGGTGATGAAGAAGTTAAGGACCAATTAGATTTCGGGAAAGCTTTGTCCTCTTTTAAGGAAAACTAATCTCTGTTGTAAAGAAACAGGAACCCAAAGGCTCGGTAGATAGAGCTCTTGGTCTGGAGTCTGGAAGACCTAGGTTCAAATCCAGCTTCAGGCTCTTACTAGCTGTGTGACCCTAAGCAAGTCAATTAACCTTTATTTGCCTCAGTTTCCTTACCTGTAACATGGGGAATAATAATAGGACCTATCCCCCAGGGTTTTGTGAGGATCAAATAAGATATTATTTGCAAATTGCTTAGCACAGTAGTAGGCACATAGTAGGCACTTAGTAAATTTTCCCTTGTCTCTTTTCTTTCCATATTCAAACCCAGGTCTATTGGTTCCAAGTATTTTGTGTATGGCATGTGATTTTTATTTATAGTATCACTTTAAATTTTAACCAAGTTCTGTAAGATCATTCTAAAAGTCTTTTGTAACTAAAATATTCAGTGATTCTTTGAATTTTGTGTTGTTAGGATACTCTTCAAGTATATGAAGGATGTTCACGAGGAAGAAAGATTAAGTTTATATTTCCTGGCCCCAAAAGGCAAAACTCATAATGGCAGTGTGAAGTTGCAGAAAGGCAGATTTTGGCTTAATTTACAGAATGTTATGAAAGTGAAATGAGGTGGGTTAGTAGATAGGGGGTTTCCTCATCACGGGCAGAGTGTGGATCTATTTGTCATGAATGCTGTAAAAGGCAATTCCTTATTCAGCTTAGTTTGTACTAGATTATTTCTTAGGTCTTTCTGATACTGAGATACTATAATTCCTTGTGAAGAATTGAATTTTATTTACTTGCAAACTCATAATCATAGCATTATGGAGCTGTAACTAGAAGGGACTTCAGAGGTTTTCTATCTAATTCAACCCCTTCATTTTATAGATGAGGAAATGAATTTCTAGGGAAGTTAAATTACTCATCCTAAATCATACAGGTAATAAGCATCAGAAATGGGATTTGAATACAAGCCCTCTGACTCCAGAGCAGTTCCAAGTTATACTGGACCTGATGAATCACAACAAAGCAAATGCTATCTTAAATCATGTAATTTGTCATGGTTGGGTTTTTTTTTTTTTTTTTTTGCTTTTTGGAGGGCAGTTGGGATTAAGTAACTTGCCCAAGGTCACATGGCTTTTTGTTTGTGTGTGCATTAAGTAGGATCTGAACTCAGGTCCTTCTGACTTCAGGGCCCATGCTCTACTCACTGCACCACCTAGCCACCCCAATTTCTCATGTTTTTAGTTGCTTTTAAATATTACTCAATTAACAAGTATGTCAAGTGCCTATACTATGTCCATTCTTGAACTAGGCTTAGTGGGGATGTGGAAAGGGATTAAGGAAAGATTGAGAAGCATGAGGTCAAAAGGAGCATGGAGTCTATTATAGAGCCAAGGACATATACATAAAATAATTTTTGGATAAGTTATAGGCACAGTCTTTAAGATAGTAAGGTACTGTTTGCATTTAGAAGGACAGTAGTAAGTGTAAAGAGGTTAGATAAATATGAAATAATCAGGGAAGAAAAGAAAATGAGAATTGATCTGGGTCTTTAAAAATGTGTTAGTGAGAGTATTGGTGTAATGTAATGAAGAAAACAGAAAATGACATGAGCAAAGATGTGGAGATAAGTGTGCATCTGTGGAAAGTTAAAGAAATAGCTTGGCCAGTGGATAACATATCTTGGGGGAAATAGTAGGAAATGAATTTTGATGAGTAAGATAGGGTTAGAATATGGAAAGCTTTGACTGGTTCCAGCCTCCTGCTATTCCCCCCTGTCCCAGCTGTTAATATCTACAACCTAAGGTTACCTTATATCTGTTTTGTGTGTGTAGACATACATATGTGTATGTTTGTGTATACACAACTATTGTGTCCCCTGTTAAAATGAATGTTCTCTTCTCCTTTTTACCTTCTTCTTTTCTCCTTCCATTTCCACACTTTCCCTTCCTGTTTCCCCTCTCTCCTTTTATCTCCTTTTTTATCTTACTATCCCTCTCTCTTTCCCTTTACCCTTTTTCCCTCCCTGCCTCTTCCCTTCTCTCCATCCATCTCTTCCTCCCATCTCCCTCTTTTTCCCTCTCTTCTACTGACCCATCTAGTGTACCGTAAGTGATCACTGAAGAAATATCTTGAAAGAAGTGGAAATCTGAATCACAAATCTATTTCAAGTGTTGTTGAAGATATTTTGGTAGAGTGGTCCAAGGACTTTTGAACTGAAACTAAGTTTAGGCTACTTAGCTGCTATAAGTGTCTTATACATATATATTCCAGTGTTCTTCGTAAGAGTCATTTAATATATAATGCATATATTTTAAATTAAGCTTACCAAAATGCATATGGACATTATTATAAGAAAATCTGGGAGTAATTTAGCCTGCTGTTAAGCCAAATGTGGTTCTCTTGAAACTTCATTTTCCTGAAGTGAAGCTGTTACTTGAGATGCAATTTGGAAATGCCAGCAGTTGATTGTTGTTCTGTAACTGTGTTGCTTTTCCAGTGTTTGTTTTTTGGGGCACTTCTTGGTTTAATCGGTCACAATGAGTGTCACATGCCTCTGTTACCCCTAGACCCTGCCCAATAAGTTTCCCACCCACGCTATTACTATTTACTTTTCCTATTCGAGTATGGGCAGTTTTGTGACTGTCAGTATTCTGTCTGATTCAACCCTGCTAACACTGGGGATTAAACAAGGGCTGGACATTGTATCCTGCTCTGTGAAAGGTCTAAACCAAAGAACATATAAGCTGCTGTTATAATGGTAGGCTTCTGGTCTTTTAGGACAAAATCATATTCCATCCATGAAGTATTTATTGAATGTCTCCCATATACTGATCATGAGAATCATAGAATTTAGAACTGGAAGAGATTTTAGACTCTATCTCCTCATTTTACAGAGGAAGAAACTAAGACCCAGGGAGGTTTAGGGCTTCTCCTAAGATTGGACAGCTCAGACACGGGGAAGGCTGAAATTCAGTTCTATGACTTCTGATTTTTGGCTGTCATTCTTTCTTGAACCCATATGACATTAAGCATGGTTCAGATATTAAAAAGGATTTGTGGTCTTTGTCTTGAATGTGTTTACATGTGAAACAGGTATGTTATGTGGCCATGTGCCAGCCTAAGTGGTACTTAGAATACCAAGGTGGTAGGATTAGTCTGCCCCTGTTTAGGCGATATTTGTGGAGTCTTTAAAAGTAGCAAATCTTGTATTCTTTGTGGTAGTTAATTCAGAGAATTCTCAGTTATACAGTCAAGGAGTTTATTTCCAGAGTAAATTCTTAATGCTTTGGAATCATTGGCAGTCACTTTAGGTACACTTTGTCTCTCTAAATCCTGTGGTACCACACATCCCTGCAGAAATGAACAATGATAGTACAGTGATGGTAAAGACAACTGAAAGTACTTAATTTGTTTCATTCTATATAATGACTTGGATACTTACATTTTAAATTTAAAATAGGGACAGTATGAACTTAGAGGTGCAGTATTTCTGTTTGGTAAGTGCAAATCTCAGTTCATATATGAAATATTTTACTGAAATTGAATTTTTTTTTTTTTTTTTGCTTTTTGGAAGGGGGAGGGGAGGGTAATTGGGGTTAAGTGACTTGTCTAAGGTCACATGGCTAGTAAGTATTATGTGTCTGAGGCCGAATTTGAACTCAGGTCCTCCCGACTCCAGGGCTGGTGCTCTATTCACTGCGCCACCTAGCCACCCCAAATAATTCTTTTTTTTTTTTTAAACAAATGCTTTATTAACTTCTGTTTTACATCATTCATTTCTGCCAGATTTTGAGTTACAATCATTTTCTCCCCATTATTCCCCTACCCAACCTCCCAGAACAGTAATCCCACAAGATATCGCTTCCTCCAATCTGCTCTCTCCCATACCTTCTCCCATACCCCCATCGACTTTTCCATTAGAGGAAGGTGAGTCTTTGCATCCCAATGCCTGCACATCTTATCTCCTATTACAAGCAAAAGAGTATTAATAATAGTATTTATATATATTTGAAACATTTAATCTTAAGACCTCGAATTTCAGATCCATTTCCTTCCTCCCTTGTCACCCATTCCCTCTGGGAAGATAAGTAATTCAGTGTATGTTGTGCATGTCTAGCTATGCAAAACATTACCATAGTAGATATATTGTACAAGGCTGCTTATAATTCCCTCCCACTCATCCCACCCCCCACCTGGTCCATTCCCTACATGATCCTGTCCCTCTTCTATAGTGGGTACTTCCAACCTCCCCTCCCCCAAGGATGCCCTCCCATCCATCATCCCTCCTCTCATCCCCCTTCCCCCTATTCTGCTGCAGGTTGAGATATCCCATTTACTATGTATGTCATTTTCTCCCTGAACCAAATTCAATGTGAATGTGGTTTTGCCTTTTTAGCCTTCCTTATTCTCCCCCTCCTTTGCACCCACTTTCCCTTGCTTCTTCTACATGGGATAGTTTACCCTACCCTGTCTCTCCCCATCTCCTCTTGCCACTTTCCTCTCTCACCTCATAATTTCATCTCTTGAGTATTCTCCCTTCCCAACAAATTCAACCTATGCCCTCTATCCATATATAACTGTAACCATATACACACACATTCACATGTATTCATATGACCACACACCCTTCTTCCATTATTTTCATAGTGAGAAAGATATCATCAGTCACAGTTATTGCTTTTCCATATAGGAATGTAAATAGTTCAACTTTGATAAGTTCCTTTGATTTCTTTTCCCTGATTACCTTCTCAGGCATCTCTTCCTTCTTGTGTCTGGATGTCAAATTTTCTATTCAATTCTGGTTTTTTCCTCAAGAATGCTTGAAAGTCCTCTATTCCACTGAATGACCATATTTTCCCCTCAAACAAAATACTCAGTTTTGCTGGGTAGGTGACCCTTGGGTTCATTCCCAGCTCTTTTGCCCTCTGGAATATCATATTCCATGCCCTTCTATCCCTCCATGTAGAAGCTGCCAGGTCCTGTGCTATTCTGATTGTGTTTCCACAATATTGAAATTGTTTCTTCCTGGCTGCTTGTAGTATTTTCTCCTTGATCTGGGGATTCTGGAACCTGGCTATAATATTTCTGGGAGTTTTCTTTTTGGGATCTTTTTCAGGAGGTGATCGCTGGATTCTTTCAACCTCTATTTTGCCCTCTGGATCTAAAACATCAGGGCAGTTTTCCTTGAGAATTTCTTCAAGGGTGATTTCTAGGTTCTTTCCTTGATCATGGCTTTCAGGTAGTCCAATAATTTTTAAATTGTCTCTCCTGGATCTATTTTCCAGGTCAGTGGTTTTTCCCATGAGATGTTTCACATTGCCTT
>WOXC01010251.1:600000-769306 GCA_011680675.1 Gymnobelideus leadbeateri
AGAAAAGAATGTGTTAAAGAAGACTTAAGAATGTAAGATTGCCTTTGTAAAACAGTACACTAATAGCTAACGGGGGACCTGTTTAGAAACTGTTCACTGGCTCCTTCCTTAAACCACATGAAAGGAAGCCAAAGTCAGATTCCTGAAGAAGTCATGCTTGTCATCATCAAGTGATTGTGAAAGCAAGAATTAGTGCTTTAAAACTTTGAAGAGGTAGATGTGTAAGGTCACAAAAATAACTCCATTTGGAGGCTGCTCCAAGCAGAAAACAGCTTCAGCACTCAACCTGCCTCATAATGGAAAGGCCTTTAAAAATAACATCCTCTCTCTGGTAAAAGTTCAAGGCATCCCCAGTGGTTGATACTCTGAGAACAGAATATGAAAAACTGTCCATGGGGCCCAGCTCACAAGCACACACACACACACAACACACACACAAACACACACCACCTCTCAGCTTCCATGATTCATAATACTGAAGTCTTCACTATCGACACAGCTGCATGTAACATGTCTTCCTAAGTCCCTCAAGGCCCTATAATGAAGAAAGCTTCCAGAGTTTTCTTTAGGTGATCATAGGGAAGCACATGCTCTAACAGGCAACTAGGTATTGCAGTAGATTAATTATCAGACTTGGAGTCAGGAAGTCTTGAGTTCAAATATGACTTCAGACACTAGCTCTATGACCCTAGGTAAGTCACTTGATTGCTCTGCGTCTGTTTTGTCATCTGAAAAAGTGTGGATAATAATAGCAACTCCCTTCCAGGGTTGTTGTGAAGAAAAAATAATATTTATAAAGCACTTTACAAACCTTAAAACATTATATAAATGCTAGTTATCATTACCACTATTATTATACTTATCATCATCATTCCATCTCTCACTGATGAGTCGGGTCCCCAAAACATAGCTACTGCATCAATTCGAGGGTCTAGAGGTAGCACTCAAAGATTGGTGGAAGTCTTCTCTAATGCATAGCTCAAGAGACCCTACCAAGTGTGCTTCTTGCCATAATTGTCAGTTGATTGTCAATTACTTAGCCAGACTTAATTAGTTTTTAGAAAGGACTTTTTACTAAGGTATATAGTTTAGTGATATGGTAGATAGAATACTGACTTTAGAATCAGGGAAGACTCATCTTCTTGAGTTCAAATGTAGCCTCATACACTAGCTATGTGACCCTGGGCAAGTCATTTAACTCCTTCTGCCTCCATTCCTCATCTGTAAAATGAGCTGGAGAAGGAAATGGCAAACCACTGCAGTATCTTTGCCAAGAAATCTCCAAATGGGGTCACTAAATGTCAGACACAACTGAAAAAATGACTGAAAAGAGTAAGAACAATTGGTACAAAGCATCTTATTCCTTAAAAAAAAAGTCTGTTGACAATCTTCCACAAATACAAAGTTCAAGGGAAAGTGAACCAATCCTTAGAGAACATAAGTGGCAAAGGTAGAGCTCAAAGCTCCTGATATTCCTCTTACTAGATCCCCACAATACTTGCCTTAGTTATGGTGTTGCTTCCCTCCTCAGTTCTTTGTGGAGGTGTCAATCTGTGTCCCTTATGTCCTCAACTTTCAATGCAGTTGGTCTGGGGACACTGCCAGAACACCCATTGGAAGATGGGAAGTCATCTGGACTTCTGAAGTACACAAGATCCTCTTCTAGTCAAGGGCATAGGGAGAAGATTTTGCTCTTCCCCCAAGATGATTCCTTCTCAGGGACTTAGGTGGAGTGCTTTCAAGTCTCCTAGAGACTCTCTGGTTCTAAACTAGTTCCCAGGTTTGATACAGGTCCCTCAAGGCTTTACTTAGTTTGCTTAGCCACTCTAAATATTCTTCCTGTGTAACTGACTTTTCTTCCCTACTTACTCTAAAGTTTATAATGATTGGTTGATTGATTGAGACCTGTTCTCACCTAATTAAAGTATTGGGGTATTTCTTTTCATCTATTACTTTAAGTGAAGCAGAGTGACTTTATTGATTTATTTAGTCAACCACTACCTTTTTAACAGAATCATAGACCTACAGCTAGAAAGGACCTCAGAAATCACCTAGTCCAACAACTTCATTTTGCACATCAGGAAAAAGGTCCAGAAAAGTTAAGTGACTTGCCCAAGACTCCACTGGTAGCAAGTAAAGAGTGGAAATTCAAACTCTGGTCTGATGGTTCCAAGTTTAGCCTTTCCACCAAACCACATTGGAAAATTTATCACTTCTCTGTAATTGCTCATGATTCCTCAGCTGAAAACATAACAATACTTTACATTTATATAATGCTTTTTACTTTTCAAAGCACCAAGTTAAACATAGGGAAAATTTTTACGTCCATTTTACATGTATGAAAACTAACTTGGGGGGGCGGAGCCAAGATGGCGGAGTAGAAACAGCCTGTCCAAGCCACTCTTCCGCCAGATCACCTCCAAACTATGTAAAAGGGGACTCTGAACAACTTCTGGAGCCCCAGCACCCACAGAATGACACAGAGAAGCTAACCTCCCACTGAGGACAGCCCAGCAGCCCTGCAGGAAGGACCAGCACAGTTGTCTGGGGGCCAGCAGTGCAGCGCAGAGCACAAGGAGCCGAGCACAGGTCCGGTCCAACTGAGTCAAGGTTTTAGCCCCAGGGCAGCAGGGCCAGCAGCCGGCTGGTGGGACCCCAGAACACCAGCAGCTGTGGTGATTCCAGAATTATCAACATAGACATGCCTAGGACAAAGTGAGAGGTTAGTGCCCTATGGACTTTGGGACCAGTATTTGGGGAACACGTCGGCTTCCTCCCCGGGGGGCTAGAAGCCACTGAGGAGACACGCCATTTTGTAGTTTTCAGAGACAGCTCCAGCTCCTAGCCTGCAAACTGTAGGGAGATCCAGCAATCAGTCTGGGGGTTAATAGCTCTTGCTTTAAACTGCCTGGATCTGGATTGTGATCTGGGGTGGAAGTCGTGGGTGGGTTTACAGCTTCCCAGAAAGGGAAGTTGCCCCCCACATGTTCGGGATGAAAATTCCCCTATCTGGCCTTAAAGCCATAGTGTGGCAACAAGCCCAAAAGTCAAGTAATTAAGTGGCAACATGCCAAGACAAAGGAAACAAATTAAACAGAAAAATGCAACCCTAGACTCCTACTTTGGGGGCAAAGAGGGTAGAAGCATGGAGCGGGAAGAGGACTGTGAGGTCAGAAGTCCTGCTCCAAAAGCCCCAGGGGAAAACATGAGCAGGTTGCAGGCCATAGAGGACCTTAAGAAGGACTTTAAAAATCAAATAAGAGAAGTGGAGGAAAAATTGGAAGAGAAATGAGAAGGATGCAGGAAAAGTATGAAATGAGGGTCAACAGCCTGACTGAGGAAAACAACACCTTAAAAAATAGACTAACTCAAATGGCAAAGGAGGCCCAAATGGGCAATGAGGAGAAGAATGCCTTAAAAAGTCAAATTTGCCAGATGGAAAAAGAATCTCAAAAGTTCACTGAGGAGATTCATTCCTGCAGAGTTAGACTGGAGCAAATGGAAGCTAATGACTTTATGAGAAATCAAGATGCTGTTAAGCAGATCCAAACAAATGAAAGATTAGAAGGCAATGTGAAATATCTCATGGGAAAAACCACTGACCTGGAAAATAGATCCAGGAGAGACAATTTAAAAATTATTGGACTACCTGAAAGCCATGATCAAAGAAAGAACCTAGAAATCACCCTTCAAGAAGTTCTCAAGGAAAATTGCCCTGATGTTTTAGATCCAGAGGGCAAAATAGAGGTTGAAAGAATCCACTGATCACCTCCTGAAAAAGATCCCCAAAAGAAAACTCACAGGAATATTATAGCCAGGTTCCAGAATCCCCAGATCAAGGAGAAAATACTACAAGCAGCCAGGAAGAAACAATTTCAATATTGTGGAAACACAATCAGAATAGCCCAGGACCTGGCAGCTTCTACACTGAGGGATAGAAGGGCATGGAATATGATATTCCAGAGGGCAAAAGACCTGGGAATGAACCCAAGGGTCACCTACCCAGCAAAACTGAGTATTTTGTTTCAGGGGAAAATATGGTCATTCAGTGGAATAGAAGACTTTCAAGCATTCTTGAGGAAAAAACCAGAACTGAATAGAAAATTTGACATCCAGACACAAGAAGCAAGAGATGCCTGAGAAGGTAATCCGGGAAAAGAAATCAAAAGGAACTTATCAAAGTTGAACTATTTACATTCCTATATGGAAAAATAATAACTGTGACTGATGAAATCTTTCTCACCATGAAAATAATGGAAGAAGGGTGTGTGGTCATATGAATACATATGTGAATGTGTGTGTATATGGTTACAGTTATATATGGATAGAGGGCATAGGTTGAATTTGTTGGGAAGGGAGGATACTCAAGGGGTGAAATTATGAGGTGAGAGAGGAAAGTGGCAAGAGGAGATGGGGAGAGACAGGGTAGGGTAAACTATCTCATGTAGAAGAAGCAAGGGGAAGTGGTTGCAAGGGAGGGGGAGAATAGGAAGGCAAAAAGGCAAAACCACATTCTCATTGAATTTGGTTCAGGGAGAGAATGACATACATACTAAATGGGATATCTCAACCTGCAGCAGAATAGGGGGAAGGGGGATGAGAGGAGGGATGATGGATGGGAGGGCATCCTTGGGGGGAGGGGAGGTTGGAAGTACCCACTATAGAAGAGGGACAGGATCAAGTAGGGAATGGACCAGGTGGGGGGTGGGATGAGTGGGAGAGAATTATAAGCAGCCTTGTACAATATATCTACTATGATAATGTTTTGCATAGCTAAACATGTACAACATATATTGAATTACTTATCTTCCCAGAGGGAATGGGTGACAAGGGAGGAAGGAAATGGATCTGAAATTCAAGGTCTTAAGATTAAATGTTTCAAATATATATAAATACAAAAAATACAAAAAAAAAGAATAGGGTAAAAAGTTGAAAAGAAAGTTGCTGACAATGATCAGCAACAACAACAACAACAACAAGTATGCATGGGACTCTTTAGTAGATTTAAAATGGGGCATGAAGACTGGTGAAATACTCCTGAAAATTTGGTATCTACCACCAGTATATATTTTCCCACTTTACTGCTTCCCCACCCATAGACCTTTTGACAGCACAAGAAAGCAAATGGCCAGAGAGGATGCATCTATGTGTTTTTACAGATAAACTTTCAATTCTAAGGATGCAGACAGCTATATTATGTATTTTTCCCTCAAGCTGATATATGTCTATTCAAATTTACAATGAAAATGACAAAATTCACTAATAAATATATCAGGTTAGCAGACCCATTCTTATAAACTATAATAGGGGAAGGTATGACCTAATAGATGAATAGATGTCAATTTTCTTACTAAATATTATTATATCCTAACAAGTAACATAGCTTGGAGGGTTGAAAGTCAAACTGAAAGCCTGAAGACTTGGTTTCAAGTACTATATCTGACACATATTAATTATGGAAGCCTAGGTAAAATATTTACTCCCTAGTCAACATTTTAAGTTTCAAAGAAATTACAAACAAACATTAGTAGGGGGATTTCCTCAGGTCAATGAAATTACAGGTCCACATCCTATCATATTAGTGGAATATTATAGAAAATCTGTATATAATAAAAATCTATAATAAAACATGTAATGCAGGAAAAAAAAAAGAAAACTAATTCAAGAGAGGTAAAGGAACAGGAACTGAAAGATACAGGACTTGGAACCCAAGATGCTAGACAGTCCACTGCTCTTTCTGCAATCCTATACTTCTGCAGTCTCTTAAAGTTTTTTTAAAATTATTATTATAAAGTTAAAATACCAAGGACTAAAACTATTTCTAAGAAAGGATATAAATCTCTGAGAGTTAGAACTGCCTGAGACTCAGAAAGATAAAGGGAAGTGTCAAAGGTGAAATTTGGGTGACTACAAGTCCAGTACTCTATTTCTTATTTCAGAGTGCTTTTATAAAATTAATAAGCACCCACAAAAATAAATATACAAAATAAGGAGTAAAATCATACACAAAACAATAAACATACTATTGTACATACTTAAGAAATGTAGAGTATAACAAATTAACAAACATACAAAAAAGGCATTTGTATCTATTCAGTCAAATGACTCTTTTATCTTCCTGCTTATAAATCTGGTTTGTAAAATTTATAAAATTCCCACATAAATATCATATTTGTGTATCCCATATGCTATTACAGTAGAGATGTTAAGCTTTCAGTTTCCTCTAGTAAAGAAAAAAGATTCCTAAGACAAAATAGATCGCTATGTTGAGCAATTACCAGGGAGGAAAACTAAGGGTAAAACAAGAATTTTGAAAAGAAACAAAAATACTTCTTACTGGATATAAGCACAGACCTTTTTCAGTTAAAATGAAATTCAGCATCAGTAAAGGGCCTAGGTATGTTAAAAATCTTAATATTCAATTCAGTTCAACAACATTTAACTACCATTTAACTCCAGGCATTATACTAGGTGATAGGGATACTGAGGCAGAAACTAAAGAGACTGGTCTTAAAAGAGCTTGTGTTCTATTGAGGGAAACAACTATGCACAGAGAAAACAAAATGTATAATACGTAAATATGAATAATTCTTGGTAGAATGAAGCACTAACAATTATGTGGTTGTCAGAAAACATTCTTGTACGAGGTGGCACTTTAAGTGACCTTGACAGAGATAATGGTGGGGAGGATGTGCCTTTCAAGAATATGAGATGGATGTACAGGGAAGGGGGCATCTAGATGACAAAGTGGGGTAGAGTGCCAGGCCTGGAGGCAGAAAGACTCATCTTCCTGAATTCAAATCCGACCTCAGACACTTACTAGCTGTGTGACCCTGGGCAAGTCATTTAGCCCTGTTTGCCTCAGTTTTCTCATCTGTAAAATGAGCTGGAGAAGGAAATGGCAAACCATTTCATTATGTCTGCCAAGAAATTCCAAATGGAGTCAAGAAGAGTCAGACACAACTGAAAAATGACTGGATAACAAGTACAGGCAAGAGAAAACAACAGTATTACTACCAAAAATAGGCATCTGAGAAAATAATAATTACCTGCCAAAATGCCTACTTTCCTATCTCTACAAAATCTTTTTCAGAATAGCATATTTAGACATAAAATGCATCCTTCATGAAGTAATAAGAAGGGAACACAAAAGTAAAATATATTCCACAATAGACCATGCCTTTAGAGGCTCATAAATGACTGAAATGCATAGAGTATATAAGATGCCACTTTGGCTAATACTTATTAACTACTTTTAAAAGCATTTGATTCAGCACAGCTAAATGTCACCTTAAAGAGTATGTTCCAACAATGCCTCTTCCAAATATAGATTAAAATCACATAAGATTTTTTGAAAGAAGTAACAGAGATAACTTTAGTCAATATCACTCTGATTATTAGTATCAAGGAATACTAATAACACGATAAGTAAGCATATATTATACATGTGTGTAACACATATGTATATGCATATAATGTTAATACAGGGATATAATGTCAAAATAAAAATAAGTTCCTGCCCTCAGGAAGCTTACATTCCACTAAGAAGATAACAACATGCAAATAGAAGTGTCTCCCTAATAATCTGAGGAAGGAGAAAGCACTTACAATTAAGACGTGTTTCCCTTAGGGAACAGCCTTAAAGAAAGCCAGGGATTTTAAGAGGCAGAAGTGAAGACAGAGTGAATTCCAGGCAAGAGATAGCCAATGGCAAAGGTACAACACCAGGAGATAGAATGCCCAGTTCAGGGAATAGTGAGTAGGCAAGTTTGGATAAAATGTGGAGGACAGTAAGGTAAATAACTTAGAGCTAGAAAAAATAATAGTGAAACTCACATATAGAAGAAACAAAAAGTCAAGAAGCTTAAGGGACATAATTTTTTAAAACTAGGAAAGAAGGATGGCTAGTAGTACCATATGTCAAACTATACTACAAAGCAGTACAGATAAAAACAATTTGGTACTGGTTTAAAAATAGGTAGGTTAGTGGGATAGATTAGGTGGACAAACTACAGAACACACTAGATTAGTGATCAGTAAGCTCATAGACCCCAAATACTGGGGCAAAGATTCACTGTTCAACCAAAATGGCTGGGAAACCTGGAAAACAGTATGGCAAGAACTAGGTATAGACCAACAACTTCCAATTTAAGATCCAAATAGATGCATGACTTAAATATAAAGGATAACACCATAAGTAAATTGGAGGAGCAAAGAAGAAATTAACATTTGGATCTATAAATAGGGAAAGTGTTCATGACCAAGCAAGAGATAGAGAGGATCACAAAAAATAAAGTGGACATATACAATTACAGACATAACATATGTGTGACAACCAACTTTGATAGACTGGATTCTTCTCAGAAATGCAGTGTTATAAGTCAATCCCAAAAGACTCATGATGGAGAGAGATGTCTACATACAGTGAAAGAACTAGAAAGAACTGAGTTTGAATCCAGACTGAAGCAAACTACCAGATCTTTTTCTTTTTCTTGTTTGGTTTTGTTTCCTCTTTCTCATTTTTCATTCCATCTGATACAATTCACCTTTATAACCTGACTAATATCTAACATGAAAGTATTTGCAGATCCTATATCCCCACCATGGGGGGGCGAGGGAGAAGAGGAGGGAGAGAGAGAAAATTTGAAACTCAAGGCATTGTGGAATTGAATCTTGTGAACTAAAAGTAAACAAACAAATTAATAAAGACCAAAAAAAAACTTTGAAAAAAATAAAGTGGGCAATTTTGATGGCATAAAATTTAAAATTTTACACAAACAAAACTAAAGCAGTTAAAATTAGAAGGGAGGCCTCCTCCTTCCTCCCGCTGCCCACAGGAGCTTATTCACTTCGACTGACCAGTCTGGGAATCCTTACCTCCAGGGACCTTCCCCACCCTCACCATCCCAGGTTTTTCCCTTTTGAAAACACTAAGAATAACGTCCTTACATGAATTTTTACTAGAGCCAATCACCTGTCATGCTTGGAACAGAGACCGTACTCAGATTGCCCTCAGTCCTAATAATCATGAAGTCCACATTTACAAGAAGAATGGGAACCAGTGGGTGAAAGTCCATGAACTGAAGAAACACAATGGACACATCACAGATATTGACTGGGTTCCCAAGAGCAATTGAATTGTAACTTGTGGTGCAGACTGTAATGCCTATGTCTGGAGTCAGAAAGATGGCATCTGGAAACCAACCCTAGTGATCCTGAGGATTAACCATGCAGCCACCTTTGTGAAATGGTCTCCCCTGGAGAATAAATTTGCCATAGGTCGTGGAGCTCAACTGATTTCTGTGTGCTACTTCAAGTCTGAAAATGACTGGTGAGTGAGCAAACACATAAACAAGCCAATTTGTTTTACTGTCCTTTGTTTGAACTGGTACCCCAACAATGTTTTGTTGGCTATTGGATCTTGTGACTTCAAATACAGAATTTTTTCTGCCTACATTAAAGTTGATGAAAAGTCAGCCAGGACTCCATGGGGTACCAAGAGGCCTTTTAGTCAATTGATGTCAGTTTGGTGGTACTGGAAGTGGTGGTTGGGTGCATGGAGTTAGTTTCTTGGCCAGTGGGAACCGCCTCGCTTGGATCAGTCATGATAGTACTGTTATCAGTTGCCAATGCCTCCAAAAACATGATGGTTTCACAGCTGAAGACAGAGTTCCTCCCACTCTTGAGTGTGTCGTTTGTCTCTGAGAATAATAGCGTGGTGGCTGCTGGCCATGACTGCTGCCCAATGCTGTTTAATTGTGATGATCATGATTCCTTGACCTTCGTCTCCAAATTAGACATTCCAAAACAGAGCATCCAGTGCAACATCTCTGCCATGGAATGCTTCCACAACATGGACAAGAGAGCCATGACTGAGGATCACAACACTGTTCTAGACACTCTACACTGAAACAGTACCACCCAAGTGACTATTTATGAAGTGGACAAGCAAGACTGATGCAAATTTTGCACCACTGGCATTGATGGAGCAATGACAATTTAGGATTTCAAGACTTTAGAGTCTTCAATCCAGGGCCTATGAATCATGTGAAGCTGTATTTCCTTTCTCTAGCATGACAGACACTTGACAGAATGCAGCTTCAGCATTTGCATGAAGACAGAAAGACCCTACCACAAGTCAAAGCTGAGAAAATATCCCTTGCCATTTTGTTTTTGTTTTTATTTTTTAACAAAATTGGTGAATGTATTGGTTTTTTAAAAAATTAGCAGGATGTCTTTTTGATGGGCTATTTCAGTAGTTTATCATAGGAAGCTGTCACACTAAATTAAAGGAGAATTTCATGCAAACTGTCTACTAGGAAAAAAATTTAAATACAGGGAAAAAAATTAGGAGGGAAATAGGTATGGTCAAGGAGGGGATCTTCGCAGCAAGTTTCTCTGATAAAGATCTCATACCCAAGATATAGAAGGAATTTATTCAGATTTATAAGAACAAGAACCATTCTTCAATTAATAAATGGTCAGAGCATATGAACAGGCAGCTTTCAAAGGAAAAAATCTAAGCTAACAACATGAAAAATGCTCCAATTAACCAGTAATTGGACATATGCAAATTAAAACAACTCTAAAGCTCCACCTCAAACCTATCAGATTGGCAAAGAAGAAAATGACAGTTTTTAGAGAGGTTTTTGAAAAAACAGGCACACTTAGTGGAGCTGTGCATTAGTCCAGCCATTCTGCAAAATAATTTGGAATTATGTCCCAAAAGTTACCAAACTGTGTACCTCCTTTGGCATAGCAATACCATTACTAAGTTTATACCCAAAAAAAAGATCAAAGAGGAAAATAATCTATATGCATGTACAAAAATATTTACAGCAGCTCTTTTGTATTAGCAAAGGACTTGAAATTAAATCCCCATTTATTGGAGAATGGATAACAAATTACAAAGTTAATAGAGTATTATTGTGCCCTAAGAAATAATGATATGAATGCTTCAGAGAAAACTGCAAAGACAAATAAGAACTAACCTAGAATGGAGTGAGTAGAACTAAAACAATTTATACAATAATAATAACATTGTAAAGAAAAAGAACTATGAAAGACTTGAGAACTGTGACCAAGGCTATGACCAACCATGATTCCAGAGAAGTGACAATGAAGCTTTCTACTCATCACTTGAGAAAGAGGTAATGGACTTAAGAAGCAGAATAAGACATAGCCAATGTTCGACTTTGTTTTGCATATTTCTATGAATAGTTATATTTCTTCTTTCAATGTGAAAAGTGAAATGATAAGGGAAAATAGAATAACAGAAAAAGGAAAAAAGAAAAAGAGGGGAAGGAAGAGAGGCTGTGTGGTATGGTTCCCAGGTGGACATTGAAGCATCTTTTTTTTAGCCAATAAACATTTACTAGACACCTATTATGCACCGACATGCATAATCAAACAAAACAAGTTCCCACCTTGGTCATATCCAAAAATACATGTCTCATCAATACTTTGCATCTATCACTTCTATGTCAAAAGGTGGGTAACCTGCTTCATCATTGGTCCTCTGAAATGGAGGTTGGTCATTGCATAGAGTTCCTTTTGGGGGGAGGGGTGTAGTCAATTGGGATTAACTTGCCCCAGGTCATACAAGTACTACACGTTTGAGGCTGGATTTGTACAGAGGAAGAGGAGTCTTTAGAAGACTCCAGGCCCAGTACTCTACCCACTGTGCCACCTAGCTACATACCTACTAGCATTGTAAAATGTATGGGTTGTTTGTACAAAAATACTTGACACCTCTTTTTGTGGTGGCAAAGAACCGGAAACTAAAGGATTCCCATCAATTGAGGGATGACTGAACAAGTTATGGTACCTGAATATGTACTTCCATGAATATGATGGAACATCACTGTGCCCATAAGAAATGAAAAGGGGATAGTTTCACAGAAACTTGGGAGGATTTATAGAAAAAGATATAGAATGAAATGAGCAGAACCAGGACAATAATTTATACAATAGCAAAAGTATAAAAACAAACAGCTTTGGGTTCTTTTTAAGATCTCTGTGCAAGGGCAGTTAGATAATACAGTAGATGGAGACCAACCCTGGGGTCAGTAGGACATGAGTCATCTTTTTTTTTTAGTGAAAAGGAAGAACAGACAAGCAGGGCAACTTTGAAAGTTACAGGTTGAATTATATACTTAAAAAGTAAAGCTGTACATAATAGAGATCGGCAGTTTCATATATAAACCTCTCAGGCATTTCTATAGATATAGAATTGCCCATGTTGTTATTAAGTTCAAAATAAAAATAAATATTATTAAAAGGAAATTTTGCAAGGTTTTTAATGACCCTGAAAGTCCCATCTCTCTAAGATCCCTGTTTTTCTGCTGATTGTGTATTGCTGTAAATCATGCAATACCAGAGTACAAACAATTAAATTTGTGGGTTACCCAAAAGAGGAGAGACTCATGATGGGCAAAAGTAGACTAGAGGAAGGTTCCCTGCACCAAGGCTAGACCCTTGTGATTTATCAGAAGTAGGCATGAAGAAGTAGGAATGGGATGAGAAAGCTGGTGAGTTGCTATCTGAAGATACGCATACCAACTATTAGTCTGACTTTAACATGAGAACTTTAAAAATAGATGTTACTATTTGACAGGACTGGGAAGATTTCCCCTTCCCCAAAGGGTGCCTCTTGCTCATGCCTGAAATTCTACATTAGGAAAGGAAAGGTGGGCAGAAAGAGGGAGAGAGAAGGGAAGGACAGAAAGGGGAAGGGGGAGGCAAAGTGGCAGGACCTACTGGATGTTCATGTTCTAAATGCTGGGAGTAACTTACTCTTTTAAAAAAATTAAAAGAATAAGCGTAATCACTGTTAAAATTGTGTGTGTGTCCTGCACAAGTATGTTTTTAACTGAAGGACTGGAGGAAAATGAAGTTTTATTTCAAACCACGAGAAAACATAGCCAAATGTGCCCCAGTCCAGTCTACATTTTATAGCTCCCCAAAAGGCTAAGCCCAGAGGGTGGGAGGGAAAGAGAGGAGAAGCTGAAGGTGGACTAGGAGGAGGTGGTGTGGGGCGGAGAGAAGGAGCAGAGGCGCCAGGAGCAGGGTGTGGGGAGGCGGGGCGGGCGGGTCCGGAGAAACCCGGGAGGCCGAGGGAGGAGGGCGCGCGCCGGCCGGGGCGAGAGCGCGCGGAGAACTGAGCCGCGGTCTCCCGTAGGGGCTGCCTCACTTGCACCGGCCCTGCGCCTCCCTCAGTTCCCTCCCCCTTTCCCTCCCTCCCTCCTCTTCCTCCTCCTCCTCCTTAGGCTGCTGCTGCTGCAGCCAGACTTCACCAACTCAGACTTATCTAGCTTCTCTCTGCATCGCACACACACCTTTACTGCCCCGGGCTGGAGGGGAAAACGCACCCTTGCAGGTAAGAGCCCCCAGGGGCGATCTTGGGGATTAGGGTTTAGTTAGCACCAGAGCAGCGGCAAAACGCTACAGTCAGTGTATGCACAAATTCATAGGTGGGTCCTGGTGAGAAACTGGGATTTGCACTGCTGGAATGTGGGAGCGACTCTGCTGGCACACAGTCCTGCGTATCTCTCTGCACTAGTTAAAACTCTAGGTATCAGGTGTGTACACGTGTGTGTGTGTGTGTGTGTGTGTGTGTGTGTGTGTGTGTTTAGAGGTAGGTGGTATTTCAGAATATGAATGTCCATACATTCCAATCCATGCGTATAAGCTAGTATTTGCATCAATGTGCTTTGTCTTCGTTCAATATATATGTGCATGTAAATCATCAAGTTTGCGTGGATGTAAATACGATTTTGTAAGTTTCAGATTACTTGCATGTGCGTGTGCTTGTAGATATGTATGCGTGTCAGAGTGAGTTTGCCCTAAGCCAAATCTCAAGTTAATTAAAAGTAGGAGCGCTTAGTTCTGCGACTCTGTCCCCTGGAGTTAGGTAGGCTCCTCCAAAGAAACTGGAAAACACCTCCATGCCTGCCCAGACCACAGCCAGCCGCGCCCCCAATCTTCCCAACCCCCAACCTTGGCTACCCTGCAATGCCTTTCTCTGTGCCCTCTGCCTGGAGGCTATGCAAACTCCCTGGTCGCACCAGGGAACGGTGAAAAAGGGAGCCAACCCCCTAGGTTGCTTATCTTCTTTGCTTGCAACGTGTAAGGCTACACACACAGTTAGCTGGGAACCTCTGTGGAAGCTCCAATGGGAGAATTTGTGCGGAGGAGGAGAGCTGCCAAGAGAGGACTACCGAGTTGGGTGGGTAACGAGTAGGGAGAGGGAAGAAAATGCTTTGGAGATCTCTACAAAAATCCCGAACTAAGGAAACGTGGGGGTTTTCCCCCAGGGACTTTGCTGGGCTTAGCAGCTAGTTATTAGATAGATAGTCAGAAGCCTCAAGAAATCTAAAGTTGTGTTAAAAATGTCCCCCATACACACCTCCTCTCTCCAAAAGACTAGTGATGAATGTACATTCTCTCCTTTGAAATCGATTGTGATTAATTCTCTCTCTAGGTGTGATATCAAATGTATATATAAGAACATCTGTATTACTTTGGGACTTCGTATGTGTAGATCTGTCTGCCAGGTGAAGGACACTGCACGGTGTCCAGGGGGGTTTCTGCTGCATTTTTTGCTATCTTTAGTGCAGTTTGGCAAAGGGGAAGGGTGGGGTAGGGCGAGATCAAAAAGTGAATTCTTAGTACGGTGTGGTAGACAAACTCCCTTGCCCTCTATCCTCCTTTAGAAGTTACATTACATCTCACAGTCTTTTACTTTCAGTCAGCAAAGATATTAAAAATCCATTTGTCTTGTGTTTCTTTTGAGATTCAGGATGTTGAAAATACTCTTCCTGACCACTTTGACTCTTGCTCTTGTAAGGTCACAGGAGACTGAGGAGACCATCACATACACGGTAAGGTTTGATGGAATTTGAGGAAACTTCAGTTTATAGAGATTCTGTGACACAGGAGAAATTACCTACCTCTGGCAACAGATGTGGGATTACTCCCAGCGGTCTTTACCATGATATGTGTAACGAATTAAACAGTGCTCCAGCATTGGAGCAGACCATTCAAAAGTTTATTTACATCATGAACTGAGATAAGAACAAAAACTCAATATGTTAGCCAAGGCAAGAAAAAAACTGATTTATAAACTAAAATGAAAGATATTTAGACATATTCATTAAGCCAGAAAAAAGTTTGAAAGGGTAAGTAGGAAGTCATATTCTAACTGATAAAGCCAAAAACTTAGTCACAGGTTGATCCCAATTAAAACCTAAGTTAAGTACATAGAATATTACAGAAGTACCTTAGATCATGTGTACATCTAACTGGCATTTCTCATATGAAGGGACACTAGTTTATTAAAAATGTCTTAAGAGCTATGTGTGTTTAATAATGTCAACAGCAAAGTCAAATGTTTTGATGCATTTAAAGTCTCCCATTAGTGAGAGACTTTACTTCTGTTAGCCAAAACCTCAGTGTTGGGTAAAAAATTGTCTTAAAATGTACTTTGTGCAAGTAGGTTATATGAAATTTTTATTAGAATACATAACATTTCCAGTAGTTCTTTGAGAAAATAATTGTATAGTTATGACCAATGGTTAATAAAATATTGGAAATATCTTCTCACTCCTCCCATTGCCGGGAATTGATGTGGTAAGAACAGAGGAGGGTCGGGACTGCCTCACTTCCGGTAAGTTTTTCACCCTGCTTGTGTTTTCTGCTTTCTAATAATCAGTGTTATGAGGAGAATAATAACATTTGCCCTGGCTTAAAATGATCAAAACAATTGACCCCAATTTGCAAATTTATTAAGTTCTCTCCCATTATTATGGAAATTTTTTAAATTTTCTCGAAAGTGGGAAATTATATTACTGATAATAAACATCGTCTCACTTTTTCAATACCATGTAATCCTCAAAATGCTAATTTTTATCTGTCAAGATGTCTTTGTGTTATTCAGGCTAATTATAATGAAACATAATTTGTTACAAATGATATATTAATTTAATGATCAGATGATTTCTTCCTCTCCTGGGACTAAGCCAGGTCAGAGAAATACTAAATTAATGCATCTCCTTTTTTTAATCTCTAGGCTTTAATGTTCACTTATTAATTCAGCCCAAAGGCACTCAGAAAACTAAAATTAAATTTGCTTCCCCTTTATCCAATTATTTAATAAAAGACTATTGCTTTAATAAATTAGTTAACATAAACTAAGCAATGAATTAATTTTGTAAGTGAATATCATTCACTTATAGTCTTATACCTCACTTTACTAATCATCTAAAACTTTTTCAACCTTAGCAGTCATATCTATGGATTTTCTAAGAGTACATAATAATTTCAAGTTTTTGATTTAGAATCCACTATTCATGCATAATAGAAGACTTCCTAAGTGCAACAATACCCTTGTTGTACTAAGCCTATACTTGTTCTGACAGTTATGTTTATGGCTCACTTTAATACTTGGTTTAGTTTGGTATATACTTAATAGCAGCTCTATATAAAGCATATTAGTGTTAAGTACCTAAAACTTAGAATGAAATTGAAAATGAAAGCATTTTCAATTCTCAAACTAATTAGCTTTCTCTCATTAATAAGGATACTTAACAAAAGGATTTCTCCTTATCCGACAAACATTCCTATGTTACCCATCCATGTTATGACCATATTTCATTATGCAGTTTGCTTAGGATGGTGGAGTGGGAGGAATAATCTTCATGCCCCTTGTACAGATAATGTAACACAGTGTGCATGGTAAAGCAAGGTAGTAATCAATCTTGGGTTTGTGAAGAGAAGATAGAAGATTGGTTTTGATCTGGTTCTTGAATGGAGTGAATGAAAGAAATTAGCAAAGTGGAGAAATGAGTTAATTATAGGGAATAGCATGAGCAATAACATGAAAATGGGAAAATACAAAATGTTCAAGAAATAATGAAAAAATCAGAATAGTTTATGTAGAATATTAAAGCTAACAGAGAAAAGAGGTTGAACAGGATGAAATGGCTTAGACTAGAAAGTGTGGATTAAATGGTCAATTGAGATGGCAGTTCACAAGTTTCTGGGCAGAGAGGTGATTTGGTAAAGAGTGTTTAAGAACTATTATAGTTATATACTGGTAAGTGTGTAAAGGATTGTTGTTTTTGAGTCATTTCAGTAGTGTGTGTTGACTCTTTGTGACCCCATTTGGAGTTTTTTTGGCAAAGTTACTAGAGTAGTTTGCCATTTCCTTCTGCAGCTCATTTTACAGGGTTAAGTGACTTTCCCAGGATCCAACAGTGGGTAAGTGTCTGAGGCCAGATTTGAACTACTGAAGATGAGTCTTCCTCATTCTAAGCCCAGTGTTCTATCCACAATGCCACCTAGCACCCTATATAAGGAATAATAATTTTAAATTTTTCTCAGTGCTTTACATATTATTTCATTTGAGCCCCACAACCCTAGGAAATAGGAGATAGGGTTAAAAGCTAGAAGTCTGTTGACATAATGTGGGGGTTCAAAGATGACAACTCATGACTGATATAATGGTTATAGAAATGGAACATATTTGAATAGGAGACAATGACGTAAAGAAGTTAGCAGAACTTGGTGAATAGTGAGGAATTTGGAGTTCAAAGAAGAGTCAGAAGAACTCTAAGATACCAGGAGAAAAATGAAGTCACTGACAATGTGGGGAAGGAAGACAGGTTTGGAAGGTGAGATGATCTGGTTAGTTTTCACATTATTAAGCTAACAGTATTAGCAGGATATTCATCTGCAGGATAACTACAGATATATAAAATGGAGAGATGGCAAAAAGTTGAGTTTGTAGATATAGATTTAGAAGTTATTTAATAAAAGTGATCATTAAAGGCATAAGAGTAGATGAACTCTCCAAGAATATAAATCTAGAGGCAAAAAAAAAAACAGAAAAAATGAACTTTGGGGGAATTTCCACAGTGGGAGGAAGAAAAATCAGCAAAAGAGTCAAAAAATTGGGAGGAGATTTGAGTCATCAGTGTCATGTTGGTCAAATGAAGAAAACTCTAAGATAGTGGTCAGTAGAGCAGAAACAACAGAGAAATCAAGGATTAGAACTGAAAAGAGATAGTTAAATTTGACTGATAAAAGGTGTGCCCAGTTTTCATGCTTACCTGACTTCTTCCCAGAGATTTAGATAGTACTCAAAACATCCATCTCATGATAGGTCCACGACAGAACACATAGATTGTCACTACAACATAAGATTGATGTTTCAGAATGTTTTAAAGGAAAGTATGCATTAATTAACTTTTATGGACTCACTTTTTGATGTCTCATACACAGCAATGTACAGATGGATATGAATGGGATCCTATAAGGCAGCAATGCAAAGGTAAATAAATTCCAAAAGCTTTATATTTTAACTTAACTTTCCATTTTTCATTTCATGAGCAATTTATTTCATTTCTATACATTTACTGTTGTGAAAAAATATAATGTGCACCTAAAAAGTGCCCTACTTATACTTTTACTTATACTACACACACACACACACACACACACACACACACACACACACACACACACACACTTATACTTTACTTATACTTTTCCCACTAAGATTATTCCTCACTTGTATTATTATTGGCTACAGATATTGATGAATGTGAAATTGTCCCAGATGCCTGCAAAGGAGGAATGAAATGTGTAAACCATTTTGGTGGATACCTCTGCTTACCTAGAACAGCTCAAATTATTGTCAATAATGAGCCGTCACAGCCTGAAAGAGCCCCAGAAGCACCTACAGGTCGAAATAATTTTGTCATTAGAAGAACCCCAGCTGACCCACAACGCATGACTTCCCATCCTCCTCATCAGATTCAATGTGTGGCAGGGTATGAACCAAGTGAGCAGAATGTGTGCCAAGGTAAGTGTAGATTGCTTTTTAAACATTAAAGTACTTGTTTATGATGAGACTGGGTCATACAGGCACCTGTTTTCTTAGTGGGTAATTCATCCATCTGGAATTTGAAATAGTGTTATTCAATAGTGTTACCCATATGTTTTTAAGATGTTTGATTTTTTCAAGCTAGCCACTAACTTCTTTCCTTTCTGGGATTCAGGAACAGGAACTATGTTCCATGCTACACTGAATCATCTCCTCTTAGCCACATTTATCACTGTACTTTAAAACTTTGATTTGGCCACATTTCACTTTTATCTCTTGCACCACTGGCACTGTCTTCCTGCCTTTTTTGTTTGTTTTTATAAAGAGTGCTCATCTCTGTGTCACTGAGACAACTGTGTCACTGTGGCAACAACAATAAAGTTAAACTTGCAAACTTGCTAAGAATCTGGAGTTTTTAAGGGATGTAGGCTATTCACCAAATAGCAAGACTGTGGTGAGGGATTTTTGTGTCCACTTCTCCCTCTCCCTTCCTCAACACAGCCCATTTAATTGTCTCCACAAACCAATAGTTGCCCATCTGATCAGTGTCTTGGGGGCAGACTGTTACAATGGACCTTATCCCTAATTGTATAGACATGATAAGAGCATGACCAAAGTCAGGGAAAGCTAGAGAGTATATAACTACAAGGATCATGTCATCCATAGAAATCTAGGTCTCTGTTCATGGATCTGCCTGTGACTTAGTGACACTGTGTAATTCGTTTCCCTTCTTTACCAACATGGGCACAGGAGGACTGGCATTCATAGTAAAGGAAAGTATTGCCACCCTTGAGAGAGAGCATTGCTTTGCATCGTCCTAAATGTGAAAGGAAGAATACAGCCATCTCATTAAGTATTCTCAGACCTATCCCCCTGGAGCAATCTATGAGATATTTTCTTATTCAATAGTATTTGGTCATTATGATTATTCATTTAATGTATATATCCTACTCAAAAGATACTGCAATTTGGAATGCCCCATTCAGTGAAGGATCAACATCTGTGAAATCCATCATCTTCTGCCTTTTTTTAATTCTAAAGTACTCCCACATCATGTACTGAGTAGGAACAGGATTGTGTCACTTTTCAGAGGATTCTTCATATTAGCATCTGTTTTTTGTTACTTCCATGAGTCAGTATTTAAATATTGATGATGAATTCTTAAACATCTGCATGATGTCCAGGATATTTAATTCAAAGATTATGTCACATGGGATGAAAATTAATCTGATGAGCTGATAATGTACATTATAGTGAAGTTTGACAAAGTGTGTTGAGTATGTTGCAAATATATCAACTTTTTATTCTATTAAATATATAAATTGGTAAGCTTGGTGTTAGTTTTTTTTTAATGTAGAAATTTTACTATAACTTTTTTTTCAGAGTATAACTCACATTTAAAAGTGCTGAATTATTTTCAGTGCCTTGAGTTTTAAGTATGTTTGTATCACTGTGTCAACCACAGTTTTAAAAAAAATAGTGTTAATTTCCCAGTGATGTATACAATCACTCCCAGTGCTGTATATAATCACTTATTCCAGCTGGTACCATTGGTAAGTGATCTACAGAGTACATAAAGACTAGAACAAGACCTAGTGTCAAAAGGAAAGAAAAGAGACAGATAAGTAGTTATAATTAAGCATTCCTAGTATTAAAACTAATTCAGGTGCTTATTCAATAGTTATATTGTAAGGTCACCATTTTTCATTATTTATGAGAATACATCTAAATCATATTTTGTCTTCATTGAAAAAATTAAGAGTACTAAAAATTTATTCTCAACTACTTAAGAATACATAAAAAACTCACAGTAGTTAGTTTGGGGAAAACTTAATTTGCAAGTTAGAATCATTAAATACCTCACATATAGCATGAACCCAACAAATAACTGTTGATTAACTGAGTGCACACTAGTATTTCCAATCAAAAATATTCTCTCTCTAATCCATCTTATTTTTTAAAAAAGTGATGAGGTCTGTATAACTTTTAAGCAAGGTTAAAAGTCTTTTGGATGACTTAAGGCTTAAATTGAATTTCTTCCCACTTTACAATTTTGCAAAACTCCTATAAATATGGATTTACTTAATTTTTGTTAAAAGGGGGTTATTTCATATGATAACAACTGGCTAATCTGTCAAGGGAATCTGACTAACTTAAGAAGAGTCACACTTAGGCTTGTCTTATTATTTAATCAAACGTGCAGTCCAGCTTCTTCTAATTGCCTACAGATGTATTTCATCCTCATTCCAGTCCAGCAGCACTAAATAATATTTTATAACCAACGTGAACATGTGGAGACCTCTGTTTAAAACAATAGTGTACTCTGAGGACCTATATTACTGACATCATATTGGAGTTTGAAGAGTCTTCTGCTTTAATAAAGATGCCCACTCCCTTTTAAATATTGCCTGGTTGTTCCTGGTAATGCAAACACATTTACCATGAGCTGCTGCCTTCCAATTAAAGAATGAATGAATGCCTATAGATGAGTCACACTAGCACTAAAAGTATCTCTCATTTCCCCATAGATTTTTTAACAGGTGGAGTTCATCGGCACATAATTTTTGAAAGCTGAGAATATTTTATAACTTATTTGCTGATAAGTCCATACTAGCTTCCTATTTAAATAAATTTTCCATTATATTATAATTACCAATTTTAAAACAAAAGTTTTTAATTAATGTAAAATAAAGTAATTGTATTTACATGCTTTTTGATAAACTATCTTAGAGATACTTTTTATGTAGTCATCAATGTTTTTACTGACATCTATCAGTTGAATGAAAAACAGTCTTATAAAATCTGAATATATAGTGAAATAAACACTATACATTTCCACTACGTTCTAGTTTTCCAATTTTTTTTAATTTCCACATGAAAACAAAAGAATTTTAACACAGTGTAATGTGTGAATAACAATACTCAGTGGCTTCTTGGGCAAACTTTCACTACAAGAGTATACAGTAGCAACCCATAGAAAGATTTTCCAATGAAAGAAGCCATGTACATATAAAATAGATAAAATTTCCTGTTACCACAAATTAGACTTTCAGCCTATAAATTACCTTTTACCAAATTAATTTTATATCATCATAATAATAGCTAGCATATATATGCATATGTGTGTATATATACATGTATATATACATGTATATGTATATTGTGTATGTGTGTGTGTGTATATATCATTTGAGGGTTTGTCAAACACTTATTTTATCCTCACAACACTAGGAGGTAGGTGCCATTTTTATCCCTGTTTTACAGATGAGGAAACTGAGGAAAAATAAATGATTTGCCTAGGATCACATAGCTTCTCAGTGTCTTAGACTAGATTTGAACTCAGGTCTTCCTAATTCCAAGTCTAGTTCTCTATCCACTGCCCCACCTAGCTGCTTTATACCACCAAATGCATCAAAAAGTAAAACTACCACTTATACTAGTTTTGCTCTGTATCTAAGTTCTTATTTAGTTCTCAACATTTTTTATAATATAGCAGATTATATAAACTCAGTGAACTCCTTCAGTTTAACTGAAAATACCAGTTAAGATTAGGAAAGGATTTCTGTTCTCAGTCTCTTTTTTCTGTTGCTCATAACTTTTTCAAAAGATAAAGACTCGATTGTGAAAAATGAAACAAAATTGAAAACAAAAATGAAACAAACCAATGGCCAGTGGGAGAAAAATAGATTCTGACCACTGCGGCAGGGGGAAAGTGGGAGGGGGGTGTGGAATATATATGTGGATAGATAGATAGATAAATGTTTATATTTTTCTTTCATCCAATGATTTACTTAAAAGAAACAAATTTTTATGCAATAGTTGAGCCAATCCTAAATTTTGTTCCTTTATACAAGCAGCTTTTGAAAAGAAAGACTGTTGTCCTTAGATTCATGAAACTAGGGTTGAGCCCTGACACTGTCACTTGGGAGGGCAATCTGGAATGGGGCACTGGTGCCAAAGGCCTTGGGCAGCATGAGGCCACCTGGAGAGTAAAGAATAAATGAACCCTGAAAGGGAAAGGA
Organism: Gymnobelideus leadbeateri; assembly: GCA_011680675.1. Classification (NCBI taxonomy): domain Eukaryota; kingdom Metazoa; phylum Chordata; class Mammalia; order Diprotodontia; family Petauridae; genus Gymnobelideus; species Gymnobelideus leadbeateri. Next base: position 622,909 of record WOXC01010251.1, read on the forward strand.
GAGTGCCAAAGACAAACTTTACCTTAGTCACAGTTTGGCCTAAGGTTGGCCTTATTGAAACCTTTGTTCAGGGCTTCAAATGTTAGTCATCAATTGTCCACAGCAATTAGAGGTTCCTCTGATCACCTAATAGCCTAGGTGCTCCCAGGCTTAACCTCTCCAAATGTTATGCCATGTGGCTAGAGATTAGGAGCCCATATTGCCTCATTTTGGCACCAGCTAGCTTGCCCTGGACCTGAATGACTGGTATCACTTATTGAGTTCTGGGTTTCCCTAAATCCCAGAGCCCTGTGAGTGGGTAGACCACAGTAGTTTCTTCCCAATCTTAAACGCCATCCACATCTTTCCCTGCTTTCTCATAAGTAACATGCCAATTTCTTGAATGTCTTCAAGAGGATTTACTAGAAAGCATTATAGTGGAGGCTGTCAGTCAACAAACATTTATTAAGCATTTATTATGCCAGGCACTATGCTAAGCACAGCAAATACAAGCAGAATGAAAGACAACCCTTGCCCTCAAGGAGTTTACATTTTAATGGGAGAAGACAACAAGGAAAAGAAAGCTAAAAGTTGATTTGGGGAGTGGTAGAAAGCTTGGACTACAGTAAGTGCTTACCAAAAAAGAGAAAGGGTTTTTTTTGTTGTTTTTTTTTTGTTTTTTTTGCAGGATCACAATGCTACTCCATAGGGTGATAGATTCAGCCTAGGGCAATTTCCTCTCACCTGCATTTCCCCTAGTCAGATCTTCCATGGAATTCCTTATCCAGACACCTGGAAAGGACCCTCCTTGTCCCACTTCCCCCTTCTTCTGAGGATTTCCACACTTGTGTAGCAACCCTCATCTTAACATCCTACCCCCTTTCTCTCTCCTAATTGGCCTCCTAATGCAAATTCAACAAGTTGGATCTTCCTTTAGTTCATTTAGTTCGTTCCTTAATATATAGCTGTCACCACTTCCACCTATGACATTCAGTCTAAGACTACATGGCCTTGACTCAGACCCAGGTCCCTCTGAATCAGGTTGTCCTTGCCCATATCTCATGGTTCTGTCCTATATACACAATCTCTTGCTAGCTAGTTCATAGGATCCTTATATCATAAGGGACTCTAAACACAGAAGGGACTCTAGAGGTCATCTAGTTCAACCTCATTTTCCATATAAAGAAACTGAGGCACAGAGAGCATAATTGACTTCCAAATTCCTTTTCTTAGGTGGCCCCACCTCTCTCACTCACCATATTGACTGTGTTAAATAACTGCATAATTTTTCTTGTTCTCAGCTAAAATATCTGCTCTTTCTCACACCTGGACAATGAGTCATTAATTGTACTTGTATCCCTCCCCATTTCACACTAAATATTTTTATAGTCTACATATGAGAATTGAATAATCATAGAGCTATAACAACTTTTCTTATTCCCAAAACCCTCAGACCTCTCTTAACTGAGAGGGTCATTTCCCTACACTAAACATTTAGATCTAATGATGTTAGAAGTGTCCTGGAATTCTACCTAGAAATTTTCAAAGCCTTTCCATAGACCTCCTGGGACAGCATGGCACTAAGACTCTTATTAGCTACGTAACCCTGAACGAGTCCTTAACCTCTCTCTGCCTCAGTTTCCTCAACTGTAAAAGAATGTGGGTGGACTTGATGGACTTTAAGTACCCTTCTAGGTCTAACACTATGATTCTGAAAACAGTAGTACCTCTTAGCAGCCTAATCCATGGGAAAATTCACACCAAATATAGTTATTGCATGGTCCTGACTGGCAAAGTTCAAAAAACAAAATGAACATCTACTCAAACCTTTCTCAAGGAATTACTAGTTACATAAATGCCAGATGGGTCACTTATTCTTATAAACTATCCACAGAGGGATTCAGTGAGAATAAGGAAGGGAAGAGAAGACTTAAGATAAATTCTGGGTCATACAGTTCAGTGTTTATCAATGTGTTCTTTATGATCCCAAGAGTTTTCTTTGGACTAGTCTAACATTCAGGTCAATCAATCAGTAAATCAACCAAGCATTTGTTAAGCACCTGCTATATGCCAGAGACTCTAGTTGGTACTAGTTATATAAAGACAAAAATGAAAGCTACATAAAAAGTATGGTTTCTCAACCTTTTCAACTTTGTTTTCCTTTTTTTTTTTTTTTTGCTTTTTTTGGAAGGTAATTGGGGTTAAGTGACTTGCCCAAGGTCACATAGCTAGTTTTTATGTTAAGTGTCTGAGGCCGTATTCGAACTCAGGTCTTCCTGACTTCAGGGCCAGTGCTCTATTCACTGTACCACCTAGCCACCCCTTTGTTTTCCTTTTAAAAAAACAAAAACAAGCATTTAGGCACCCAAAAAATTTACTTTTGTTGTTGTTATTCAGTAGTTTGAGTCCCATCCAAATCTTTGTGATCCCATTTGGGGGTTTTCTTGACAAAGATAATGGAGTGGTTTGCCATTTCCTTCTTCAGCTCATCTTACAGATGAGGAAATTGAGGCAAACGGGATTAAAATGACTTGCCAAGGGTCACATAGCTAGTAAGTGTCTGAGGCTGGATTTGAACTAAGGAAGATAAGTCTTTCTGACCTTTGACCTGGCACTCTATCCACTGTGCCATCTAAATACTCCAAAGGGGAAGGGAGCCTGGAGCTTATCTAGGGAAATAAGTTATACAAGGTGTGAGAGGGTGGAGTAAAAGAGGAATATATTGAGTAGGTCAATGGTGTAAAACTCTAGTGGAAATAGGACCACCTGACCACTGAACCATTCATAAGGATCTGTACGGGCTGCATATTGATTCAAGAAACTACATATTGATGTTATCTTTGTTTAATTTGTTTCATTTTTATTTATTTTGTCAAATATTTCCCAATTATATTTGAATCTGATTCTGGCACTCTCCAGAGTGTTATGTGGCTCTCTAGAAGAGTAGCTGATCCAAGGGCCTTTTGTCTCATCAAAGTAATATGGAGACTGGTAAGTTAAAGTGCACAATAGCAAATAATATCTCTCTATGTTATTCTGCCCCTAAGAAAAAGAAAAAGGTATGCCTTTTTCTAGGGAAGTAGTTCTTTGGAATCTCCAAGGAAATAGGTAAAGAATGAGGAACTCCTGGCCTTGGAAATAAGCAGCATTCCCTCCCTGCTAACACATCCTATTCATTTTCAAAATTAACACTTCTAATAGAGTACTCATAACATCTTCCATGTCTCTGCCAGTGTCAGTAAAGCACATAGCCATTCATTCTTATCAGGGAAAATAAATGGTAAAAAGTTGAAGTCATTTTTTAATTAGCATCAGTGATCTGAAATACCCTTTTCATATAATAATAACTATAAGTTTTTAATTAAGATAGGTCACAAATGAAAATAAACTCAATTCAGCATTTACTATGTGCCTAGTATGTGCTAGGCACTGGGGATAAAAAAGACGAAAATGGAATATCCCTGCCCTCAAGGAGTTTCCATTCTGCTGGGGCACTACAGCATTGGGGTGCATGTATAAGTAAATACAAAGTAACTTGAGGAAGAGGGGAACATGACAACTAGGAGGATTCGTAAATATTTCACAGAAGAGATGACATCAATAGGAAATTGACCTTCAGACAACTAAAATCTACAGATTTTGCCCCATATTCATGTTATTTGTTTATTTAGAAAACTGGACTACAATAGTAATAACTAATTCTATAGTACTTTAAAATTTCAGAGTATTTTCTATATTTTATTTCATTTGACCTTCATAACCACCCTTTAAGCTGATGCTACAAGTATTATTATTATTATGAGGAATTTGTGACTTGGGGAGTTTAAATGACTTGTCCAAAGTCACACAGCAATTATACTGTAAGGGGAGAGATTTTAACCCAGGTCTGAACAACTCCAAGTGCAGCTCTCTATCCCCTGCACTACATTGCCTCCAGTCATCAGGTTATCTCTCTACACATATCAGTTCTTCCTTTCAAGTCTTCATTGAAATAAATTGCCAGATTAAATGATAAAGTTCTTTGTTGCCACTATTCACTTTCTCTTAGTACACTTTTATTTCCCTGTGAGCCTGCAATCCAAAAAAACCTTCTTAAACGTAAATCCTTAGATTTTTTCCCAAACCAGAGAAAGATGTGTCAAAACGTGACAAATTCAGGAGAGAGGGGGACTTAATTTGTACTAGTCTTTTGCATCAATCTGAGAATTCATGTTAACTATCTCCCTAGAGTATGGAACAGGGAAGAATTCCAAGCAAAAGGCACAAGATGGCTATTCTGAACAATTTTCTCTCTCTTCTCAAGTCAGTTCTTCATGTTTGACTGAAAGTGTTATAAATTCCCAGAACATCAGAAGTACTGTTTATAAATCTACATAGAAGAGATTCAGTGGCCAAAATAGAAGTAATTTTTAGCATCTATCACTTCTCATTATATTTGCCACTATTCTCCTTCTCCAGGTCATATAATCAAAACTGATTAAGGTTCTTTTTTTTAATATAAACAAACTGAGTATGAGAGTACAAATACAAAATGCTGCCAAGTTTTCAAATATAAAAGAAAACCAAGTTTATGAGAAGCTTGACTGAATAAGTGAGCCGATGTGCAAACTAATATATTATGTCCAGACCCAGTGAGAATTAAATCAAAGCTTTGATTCAGGGCTTTCTTTAATTAATGGTTTTTAAATCTCAAATTCATTAAAATGAATAAAAACCCTTTTCATTATTTAAAAGCAAAATCTGCTGATATAATTATTTTAATGCCATTTTTAAAAAATGAACTGCGTTGTTTGGGGGGAGGGATGTGAGTACTGAATTAAATTTGTCCACACTTGGACCATTCCAGATGAACTCTTTCATATATACAGGATATCTAGACAATAGCACCTCCTTACATACATGTAAAACTTAAGTTAGCTCTGCCACTTCAGATTAGTATACACGAAAATTTTACTACATGGCCAAAATGCACATTCTGATTCATTGATAAAATCCCCAATTAGATGAAAACTGTATTCCCCCAAATTCACACACAGTATTCAGTTGGATATTCATTAATTGATGGATTTTTACCATCTGTGACTAAGGTACAGTTTAAAGGCTCAAAAAGCCTTGCCTCTGGTAAAAAGTCTATGATGTTAAGCAGATTATCCTCAGTGATTAAATATTTTATGCCCTCTGGGATCATCTATTATCTTTTGATATTTCCTTTACAGACACAAAGCAAGTAAAATACTGTTTTGAAAAGGAAAGACCTTAGCCAGCCTTCTACTCTAAAAAAGAAAGACTTGAACCAACATGTATGGTGCTTCTTAGTGGTTGAAAAAGTCCCACTTTGACTTCTCTAATTTGCAACTTAAGTTACTTAACAATACAGAAAAGATTTTTTAAATTACAGTGTAACCAAGTAGTTTAGCATACCTGAGGTTATCATTTCCAAATAGCTTTCTACATTGCCTTGCTGTTGATCCACAATAATGTTTTTGTGGTCTAGTCAGCTCAGTTCATTTTTTGTAGGGAAAATACCAAATTTTTGGCATGTATAATTACATAGTATAGCAAAGAACTTTGAAATCAGAAACTCTATACTGAGAGGTGGGGATAGGGAAACTCTGTGCTATAATTGAATAAATTACAGTATTAACCCCCCAAAAAAGTATTGAAACATACAATACAATAAGTGTTTAGTCTACTAAGGCATCTCAGTGCTTTTAGGTTGTTAATTAAGTCTTTCTATACTTAAAAATTCATAAAAGCTTTATGTATTATGCACTAATTTTTAGAATTAATGCTCTCAAACATGGAATGTTAAGTTAAAGAAGTCACAATTGTCAATTCTTAAGTTCTTGATGTTATATTTAAAAAGCAACTTTTGAGAATTCATTTTATTTATAATTTTCTTTCACTTTAAAATATTTGTGTTTAGTTAGTGATGAATTGCTATACAATTGCACATAGAAGCAAGTTTGGGAATTATCGCCAAAATGTTGGACATTAGTGATGTGATGAAAGAGGAGGGCTAGGAAAGACATGAAGAGGATAGCTCTCATTTCTGCACAATTCAAAAAAAAAAAAACCCTACTATTCTCCTTCTAGAAATGCATCCTTAACTTCAGGAAGGTTTAAACAGCCCTAGAAAAAGGAGATCAGAGGCAAAACTCTGATCATCAGTTGGTTTAGAAAATAAGATGAAAAGAATATTGGCAGCAACTGCTTATTCATTCTGTTACTTGGCTCTGAACAGTCAATTAGCACTCCTGTATGGTTCTCTGACCTGGCTATTGAGCACTGGCTTTGATTGCCAATAGTCTGACTTCAAAATCTGAGCTACAACCCAGATAATTTGAGAATTTATTAGAAGCATGTAATTAACTCCCTGAATCATGGAAATGAGGTTTTTGGATGTAGGCCACAAAAATGGGCATCTAAAAACCAGCAAGTTGCTGTCATTTTTTCTGTAATCCATGAGGTTTTTTTTTTTTATATCAATGTGACTAATTAACTGCTATCAGTAGGGTTTTCACTTTTTAACTAGTCATGCTGATGAGTTGTACAATGGAATTTTTTTTCAACCCTTCCACCTTAAGATAAATGATACAAACATATGAGGTGACTTCTGGGAGTTAGGAATTCACTTTGTGGTTTATTTATAGAAAATAAATCTAGAGTTGAAAGAAACCTTGGTTACATAGCCCAACACAGTCATTTTAGAGATGGGGAAACTGAGACCCAAAAAGGTCACATAGGGAGTCTGTGGCACAGCAAGGATTTGAACCAGGTTTTCTGACACCAAATCCAATAGACTTTCCATTATACCATGCTAATTATTCTCAGGAAGGCAAGTAGCCTCCAGGGGGAAGTCAAACTCAACCTTGGCCTCCATACACCTTTCATCTTGTCAGTATAGTATACCCAATTTCAAAGAACAAAAGAGACATCTAGTTTAATTATAGCTGACTGTTTAAAATTGAGTTGTCAAGCATTTGAAGAGTTTTAATCTGCATATCATCTGTTCAGTTTTGTTAAAAGATTTATTTTCTAATAATGGAAGATAATTCTTGTTAAAACTAGTTGATACAATCTGTAGAACAAAGTCTTATCACATAATAGTAGCAATGAGAAGCAGATTTTAGTAAAAACTGCAAGCCTTAGTAACCTCAGAAATGTGTACTGGTTATTTGCTTATTATTACTTTCTCTAGGAGAAAGCCTCAGTATTTTGTTTTCAGTAATCAACAAGTGGCCTAGCCTATAAAGACTACTCTTGCACTTGCTGGATTATTGGCAAAGTTTTCTTCTTTAAAACCGAAAAGTAAACTGGATTTTTTCCACATGTGCTTGGTTTTGCACACATGCACAAACATATAATTTATTCTATATCTAAAACTCATCTGCATGTTTTTCCAGGCAGTAACTATAAATTGCATGCTGAAAAATAAAGCTGCTCCAAAATTAGCAGAAGAAATCATGTCATTACAAAACATTTAACCACAATTGTAGCCTTGTAGCATAACCTGAATAAATGATTGCAAATATTTAATAAAGCTGAGGGTGAGGAAATTACATGAAAGGGAAGCACATTGCACAGATCCTGATCTTAGCATGGATAGCATATTGCTATGCTTTCCATATGGTTACAAATTTAAACTAAGAGACCAGTTTATTGACCATTTAAATCATACCCTGACCAGACTCATAAGCTTTTGAATGAAATCAAATTAAAAGATTGTGCCCTGGGGTGGCTAGGTGGCACAGTGAGTAGAGCCCTGGAGTCAGAAGGACCTGAGTTCGGATCTGGCCTCAGACACTTAAGCACACACAAACAAACAAACAAACAAAAACCTAGCCGTGTGACCTTGGGCAAGTTACTTAACCCCACTTGCCCTCCAAAAAAAAAAAAAAAGATTGTGCCCTTCTCAAGTAAGTTTTTATCTATTAAAAGCTGATGGATGCTAAATAATTGGTGATCAAGTTAACTTCAAGGATAAAAAAGATCAACTGGATAGGATGAAATCCTAATTATCATTTGCTAATTAATGCAGTATTTCAAGGACACGTGATTTTGTAGGTATATAGTTTCCCTCCTTGTGTGCAAATTACAACTCTTCTTTGCCTCGGTATGTGATGTTCATGAGATCATGGTACTGTAGATTTAGAGCCAGACACCACCTAGTCCAACCACTTCATTGTACAGATGAGGTAGCAAAGCATAGAGGATTGAGTTACTTGGCTGGGGCCACTCAGGTGATAAGAATTAGAGGCAGAATTTGAATCCAGTTTTTTCTCCAGATCCAGTGCTCTGTCTACTACAGCATTCTGCCTGACAGGAATAGGATTTAAGTGGAGGAACTTAATTCAATTAAAGACAAATACTAAATGAACTTCTAGTAAAGACAGAATGCTATGTTAGGGCTTATGTAAAATAGAAATTACAGATAAAGCCCCTATTCTCAATCTAGTTAGGGAAATGGTATAAACATATAAAAAGTTAAGCAATAATACAGAAATGCAAGAAATGGCATGTGCAAGATGTGATACATTTACATAAACAAACAATAAAAATATAGTGCTGACTCAGTATCTGAAATAGGCTCTACTATTAACTAAAGCATGAATTAGGACAAACAAGAAAAGCTGAGTTCTGAAGGAACTCTAGGGCTCCAAGAGGTCAAAGTCAGGAGAGAAAGTATTCTAGGCATGAGAAGGCAACCTATGAAAAGACACAGATGGGTTGGAATGGAATGTATGGAGTGAACAGCAAGTAGGCTGGAGCATAGGGTGTGTGTGAAATTGAGTAATATATAGTCAGCCTAGAAACAGTCTGGAGCCAGATTGTGAAGGGTTTTAAATGTTAAATGTTTTGTTTAATATGTAGGATTTTATCATAAAGTTTCTATTTTAATCGGTAATCCCTGGGGAGTCATTGAAGCTTCTCAAATAGAGGAATGACATGGTTAGAGTTTCATTTAGGAATATCAGTTTGGAAGTTGTATGGAAGATGAATTGAAGGGTGGAGACTAGAGGGAAGGAGATCGATTAGTAGACTATTGTAACTGTCCAAATGAGAAGTTATGAGGAGATGGACTAGAGCAGTTATGATATGACTAGAGGGAAATGGACAGATGCAAGAAATACCAAGAAGGTAAAATTGATAAGGCTTGGGATATGATTGGATGTGGGAAGGTAAGTCAGAGTGTCAAAAATGACTCCTAGTTTGCTAATATAAGTGACTGGAAGAATGATGGTGACCTTGACAATTTCCGAAAGATTCAGAGGAAAAGTGAGTTTAGGAGGAAAGATAATGAGTTTTGTTTTGGACATACTGAGTTTAGGATGCCTTTGGGACATCCAGGTGGAAAATCCAGTGGATAGTTGGAGTTGAAGGCAAAGAAAGATTGGATCTAAATGTGTAAATTTTGGAGGTATCTGCAAAGAAGGAATTAAATCCATGGGTATTGATGAGATCCTTTGTGGGGGGAGAAGCATAAAGGGAAGATGATTCAGGACAGAACCCTGAGATGTACATATGCAGAGAGAGAAGATGTGACATGAATGATAAACCCAGAAAAGAGACCAAGAAGGTTCGGTCTGACAGGCAGAAAGAGAATCATCATATCAGAGCAGTATCACAAAAACCAGGTGAGAAGTGTATGTCCAGGAGAACTGATAGTCCACAGTATCAAATGCTGTGGAGAAAGAGCTAATGGATAATCTTACTAATTAATTCTGTTTGGAAGAACTAACTTACTTCAACCCACACACCCAGTTCTCTGAAAAGACTATTCAGTAATCAAGCCTTCAACAAAATTCAACTTTCCAAGTCTTGTAGTATTATTTAAATATACCTTTTATTATAATCATTATTGTTTCAGCATACAGGGGCTTTTCTGTAGATTTTGTTGTGTGAGGTATATCTCCTCTGAATCCATGACCCCATTAAGATTGGTTATGTTGTGTCTTTTCATAAGCAGCTAATTCAAGACCTGGTATCAAAAGATCCCTGAATTCAGAATCTATCCAAAAAGAAAAAACCAGCATCAACTTATTTTAGAAGCCTAATTTTTCACTCAGGATTGTCTTGCTTCCTTGCCTAGATTTAGCTCATTTACAGTTGTATTTATATGTCACACATATACATACACACACATACACACACACACACACACACACACACACACCATTTATGTTGACAGAGAAATAATATTATCTGAAATTGTACTAAAATGGTATGATAAAGGGGTGCATGGTAATCCACTTCACTTTTCTCTAAATTATATTCTCTGCTAAATATGACTTTAAAGTTCCAAAGTTCAAAATGATGTGATTTATCTATCAAAATGATGTGATTTATCTATCAAAAGAAAAAGGGGCACCTTGGACAGCTACCACATAATTTTTCTCAGCCAGTTGTTCTAAGGACTCCTATTAAATGTCAAAAAGGTCATCCAGTGTAAAATAACCTTAAAATAGATTTAGATAGAGGCAGAAATATAAATGTTTCCTCTGAAGACATAAACTTGCCACATCTCAAATAATGAAACATCATTCTCCAATTTCTTTAATTTTGTCCTTAAGAATTACCCAACTTAAGCCCTAACAGGCAAATGTGTATTTCTTCATATCTTCATGCTTCAATTGAGCAACTGAATTTATGGTAAAACTTAATATATGAAAATAAAAAATAATAATGTTCTAGGAACTGCCATATTATAACCAGAGCTCTTTTATTCTTTGGACTTATGGAAGTTTTATCATCAGGAGACATTTTGGAACAGAACTCCATTCATTGAGCAACGGTAGAAAAATCTAGTCTCCATGATAAATTAATCCTCCTGTTTAGCTGTACACTGATCCCTATTTTCCTGCTTCAAGGTTCAGGTCAAGAAAGAAGCAGGAGGACTATTAATCACAAAAATTCCATGGTATGAAGAAATCTTTGGCCATTTCCAAACTCTCCCCAGGATTTTATTTTCCCTTGCTGTTTTTATGGTTTTTAACAATATCTAGATCACAAAGTCACTTACATAACTCACCTACCTACGCCCCAAAGCAGTTCTTGTTCCTTATTAATTTATCCATTTTACCATAATCTGTTTTCTTAGTCCTGGCCAAGAAAATACCTAATTTTACTTACAAAATGTCTTCAGTAGAAAACAACTTTTAGTAATCCCATAACACTTAGGTAATGTGAAGTTTGTATGCCTATTTCTTACTTTTACTCTTTGGAGGAGCTTAGTAAATAATTTTTAAACCCTATCTTAAATTTAGAATGCTAACAGCATTGCCCTCCATGGCATACTCAGTATCCCATGAGGATTTTCTAATATAGCCATATTTGCTCTAAAGTTACTAGCCATCTGTGATAAGCTTAGTTGATTGGATAGACTGGCTATCTAACATGATCCCCTTTTCTCTCCACTAGAAAAGTCAGTGAGATTTTTTTTTCATCCCACTTAGGGATTAGCTCATATTTACATTAGTTTCACTGCTTAACACTTTTTGGAATGTAATAGATTCAAAAGAATATTTCCTGTTCTCTCATTAATGTCCTAGAATTGGTCTACTGACTTCAGAAATTTGCACCAAGACTAAACTTTGTTTTGCCTCATAGGTTCCTTTTAGTCATTTGTTTTCTTTAATAATTAATGAAGGAATTTATAGCATTGATTAAAACTCAGCAGGGAAAGTCTTGTATCTTTTCTGGTTAAACTAGTGAAATTTCTGTTTAAACTTTAAAATTATTGAAGTAGGTGCTACATCTCATTTGGTCAATGGTTTTGTTTTTCAGGAAGGATATTTTATTAAATTTTCCAAGTGGAAAAAAATTTACCTCCTAGCAGTTAGATAAACCCCTTAACTACATAACTAATATTTTAAAAGAATTAAACTATCCATTTGTAGGAGAATCAAAACTAGTTTCTGGTAGGTAAATGGCTTAAATACCAAACTGCATACGAATAAATGTTTTTCAATGTATATGCCATGTTGTGTTGTTGGAATTATAAGGCCACATATGCAGCTATACTAATTCCTTTCTCTTCCTCTTCTGCATGTTTTATGCAATATTGTACTGAGCTGGTTTGCAGAAATATAAATCCAGGGGCTAGCAGATAAAAGGCAAAGGAAACTGGAAAAATAGCTGATCTAGAGAGGAGCAAAATATAAAATATAATTCATTGCATTATACTGTAATATGGGCTCCTTACTTTGAAATATGACAGCACAAAGAGTATGAGAAAATAAGAAAAAGAAAGTAATAGGAAGGAGGAAACCAATACTACAAAGAGAAGAGAATAGGATTAAGATGATGATGGAAAGAAATATTGTCCAAATATAATGGATCTTAAGTCTAGTCACTATAAATAAGTTCTGTCAAATAATCTTAAGGGTATTCAATAGAGTCAGCATTTATTTAGTGCCTATTGTATGCTCAGACTGGTGCTAAGGATACAAAAACAAAAAAGGAAATGGTGCTTACCTTCAAGAAACTTATAGTCTACTAAGATATAATTATCAATATCCACATTTCCATGTACAAACCTATTTATGAGGCAGGCCCTTCTTTAAAAGCAAGACAAATCTCACTCAAGGAAATGGGCTAAGAAAGAAAAAGAACATAAAACTTAAATGGATTTTACTGTTGGTAAAATTTAACTGGCTAAGAAGGTTAAAAACAATTGCTAGCAAAACTTTAAGGTTTTCCTTGTTTAATATTTATTGAACACCCATACTTTGTTTTATGCTATTTAAAAAAAACCCTTAGGATTCCTGTTTTACAGGAATTGACCTTCATTTCTCCATTCAATTGCTAAAAACCATTAGAAAATGAAGAACAAATGTGATAACCTTGTTAATGTTTTCTGTACACAGAGAGATGAAAGATGAGAGACAGGGAGAATAAAGGTGAGAGAAGGGGTGAGAGAGAGAGAGAGAGAGAGAGAGAGAGAGAGAGAGAGAGAGAGAGAGAACAATAACTAAAACAGAGATCAGAGAGATGTTATGAGATTATGATATAGCAGATAATAGAGGACCAGCCTTGGAGTCTGGAAGATCTGGGTTCAATTCCCCCTCTGACACATACCAGCTGGGTGACTATGGGCAAATCAATGGTCACTTAATCCAGAGGTCTTCAAGCTTTTTTTATCATATACTTCTATTATATAGAGAAATAGGTAGAATATTTATTGAGCACTTACTATGTGCTAGGCACTGTGCCAAGTACTTGGTATAGAAATACAAGCAAACAGGACAAAGAACTTCTTCCTCAAGGAACTTATATTCTTTTTTTTAACTTCCAATCCCTCTTTTTTGTTATTTATTTTTAGTTTTCAACATTCACTTCCATAAGTTTTAAATTTTCTCCCCCTCTCCCCCCCACAAAAAACAACATGCAATCTGATATAGGCTCTACACAAACATTCCTATTCCCATTTTTATGATCTCTTTGGGATACTGCCCTAGAAGTGGTATTACGGGGTCAAAGCGTATGCACATTTTATAGCCCTTTGGGCATAGAAGGAACTTACATTCTAATAGAGAAAGACAACCCATAAAAAGGATCTTCCATACAGATAGAAGCAGGGAGGTTCACACAGCAACTAGCAAGGAGGAGAAGATAAAAGGAAAGTCAAGGCATGAGTGAGGCAAAGCATGTTGATGCTCTTCCTGAAATGGAGTCACCAATTAAGAGAGTGAGACCTGAGGACAAAGAAAAGTCAGCATAAAAAATTTTGGAGCATGTATCCTAATATGTCTATGTGCACATATTTATTTGTAAATTATATACCTGTACTACCATATTAATAATTAAGTATATTATTAATGTATATATTTTATGTACCAAAAAATTATAAAAATATGAGACAAAGATGAAATCCTGTTTGATCCTAAATTTAATAGGGAGCCACAGGAGTTTATTAAAAGTGCAAGTGATATGGTCAGACCTGTCCTTTAGAAACATCATTTTGGCAGTTGAGTGGAGCATAAAATAGAGAGAGGAGAGACTTGAGTCAAGGAGACTAAATAAGAGGTTGTTGAAAAAGTCCAGGTGAAAGGTGATGAATGACCAAACTATGGTGGTAGCTGTGGGAATAAAGAGGAGACAGATACAAGAGATGTTCCAGAAATAGAAAGGACAAGATTCAGTAACTGACTAGACATGTTGGATGAAGGAGAGTGAGCAGTTGAGGATTACCCTGAGATAGTGAAAATGGGTCACTAGAATGATGATGGTGGGGAAGTTTAAAATAAGAGTCAATTTGGGGAGGAAGATAATGTAATAAGATCACAATAAGATGAAGATTGCAATCAATCCATTCCTCTTTATCCTGAGAGACTTTCTTTAAATCATCCACAACCGAAAAGGAGAGAACTCTTACTAACAGGTTACAAACTGCCCTGAGGCTCAGAGTTTGAGGGACACCTCTTGCAGCCACATGGTGATCTGGAAGGCACAGGAGAATTTGCCCAATGGCAGCTGTGCAGCTGCTGCTCTGGGTACCTAGACAGCTTTAGGTTCTAATTGCCCCTGAGAATGCAATACCCAGTTCAGAAGCTGGAGCAAGTTGGGAGTTTGTAAAGAGAAGGAGAAGAGGGAGTTGGGGAGTGGTGGAGGATAAGGATAGATATGGATGTATTGGAGGCAAGCTCTAGGATATCTGTTATGGGGACAGTGAGCTGTGACCCATCTTCCTACCCTCTTATAGATTAATCATACATCCCTTGGGGTGCTGCCGCAGTCGGCACTTGGGAGATCACCTGATAAATTTCTGGGGCCGTTGTCTAAGACAATGAGTTACAATGGAGCCATTGATCTCCATGACTGCAGAGGGTTTCCTTACAGGGAGTTCCTTGTGCTGACACAGATCTGGACCAAAATAACAACATAGATGTGGACATATAATGGGTTTTAACTGGGGAAACAGTTTCACACAGGGTGGTATTCAAAAGTATGTTTTCTAATTTGCTTCTTATTTTCAGTATTTTATAAAACAAATTAAAATGAGACTGTTACTATTATATATTATTTTTAACTGCTTTGCAGTTAGTATGATTTTTTGCTTTAATGTAAGGAGAAGGCAAGAGATAAGGATACTAAATGGTTTTTATTTTAATTTCTTGATTATTGACATTGTGTAAGTTACCAAACTTTAGATGCTTATTCAACATATAGTACTGATATATAACATACATTTATAATTTTTAATAATAATCTTTGTTATTTGGATGCTATCTTTATCAGGAAAATATAGCCAGGCATGTTAAAATGTGCTCTCAGAAGAGTTCATGTGTATCTGTGACCATAACATGAATGAGTCAAGGACAAGAACCCAAAAGTTTTAATGTTCTGATGCTTTATATTTGTAAAACAGGAAGTATGATGGATGATGTAGGAGATAGGGTGCTGAACTTGGACCAAATTGCATCTTGAAGTCAGATTGGTTTTTTTTTAAAGTAAAATATAAATTTTTATTTAGAATTAAAGCAAATACTTCAGTATCACAAACACAATATTAAACTTCAAGAAATATACTGCTAATTTGGAGTAAGCATTTATTTGCACAATCACAACATGTGAACAAATCCAGAAAAGATGATAAAGTCTGAAAATTTCAACATCCCACTAGAGCAGTTGGTCATAGTTGTGTGACCAGAGGCAAGTCCCTTTTCTTTCTGCAGAATTGAAGGGAGAGGCTTAGGACACAGTGCCTTCTGGAGCCCCTCTCAAATCTATGGTAACCAGTACTAGTTGTTTGCTAAAAGTCTCGACCATAACACTAAAACTTTGGAAGAGTAGAAATTTTTTATCTTATAGTATATTCAGGAGCTAGATATTTTTAACTCAATTCAAATCTTTAAGAGTTTCTTCTGTACTACACAATGAATTTATAACCCCTCGGAGATTAGGGTAAACTGTCTTGCTTATGATGGTAGACTTATGTCAAGATAGCATCAAGAGCCCAGAGTAGTTCTTTCTCCATTTCCCCCAAAGATGGATCTAATGCAGAGAAATAATTTCTTAGACCATGCTTAAAAAGAAAACAGAAGAGCAATGATTAATCCAGAATTTCTTTTTTTTTAAGCAATTGGGGTTAAGTAACTTGCTCAAGGTTACACAGCTAGTCATGATTTATATGTGGGTGCTCATTTTCTGAGACCGGTTTCGATCCCGGGTCGTCCCAGCTCTGAGGCCGGCGCTCTTACTCACTGCGCCACCTAGCAGCCCCGTTAATCCAGAATTTCAAAGACAAGGCAAGAGCATTTTTTAAGCATATACTGTCTTTCAGGCATTGTGATAATAAGCATTAGAATACAAAAGAAGGCAAAAAGGCAATGCTAAAGGATCACATAATCAAAAGGAACTTATTTGTACTTGATTTTTCAGTCATCATAATGTATTTGCTCAACTAACCTCTCCTGTCTACATCAGAGATATCATTAGTCATTGTTAATAAGGAATAAATATGCTTCTATATTTCCTTAACTGGGATTCAGGCTTTGTCAAAAATTAGCAAGGCCCAGGGTTTTGCTAGAGCTAATAAATGATTGTCTTTCACAAAAGAATTACAAGAAACACAATTAATTAAGGTGCTAATTTTTGGTTCGTGGTTATCAATGTTCGTCTCTATTTGTCTTGAGCTTGACCTTTCTAGTTACATCTGGATTTTTAATTTTTTTTCCCAAAAAAACTAAGTAGGAGTTAAAAGAAAAACTTGTAACCCCAGAAGGGCAGGAGCCTGGATGATTCAGATACACAGCCTGATGGGTGTGGTCAGAATAGGCAGTGTGCTGTCCAAAAGAAGATTTGGGCTGCTTCTAATATCTTTCTGGGAGGTTTAATAAATCTAATCTATTTTCCCCATAAAAGTGAAATTTCTAAAAATGGTATCAGTTTTTTTCCTAAATGACTTAATAACTGTGGATATCCTCTTTGAGTTCTGTGTTTTGATTTTTTAAATTAAAAAACACTTTTATTTTAATCTAGATATAAAGAATACCCATGAAACAAGAACAAAATAGAAAAAATACATGCTAAATTAATCTGCACGGATTGGCATCTTCCCACATTTCACTGGCATAAAAGAAATTCCATAAACACCACTTCTGCTTCATATTAATTACTTTTTTGGTCAGATTGGGAATTTGTATTTTGAAGGAATGTAGAGTATGACAACAAATTCAGAACCTTCTAACTTCAACACAAATTTTCCAGTACCCTGAGGAGTAGACAGATTAGTGTAGGCAGCTGGGTAGGATAGGGGATAGAGTGTGTGTATAGACCTGGAGTCATGAAGATTTAAGTTCAAATCTAGCCTCAGACACTTAAAGGCTATGTGACCCTGAGCAAACCATTCAAACCTCTGTCTGCCTCAGTTCCCTCGTCTGTAAACTGAGGAATAATAATAATAACACCTACCTCCCAAGGTTGTTTTGAGGATCAAATAAGATAATATTTTAAAGCACATTGCAAATCTTAAAGTTCTGTATAAATGCTAGCTATTATTAAGGAAAGCAATGGTGTGTTATTAGGAGAAAAATGATGGAAGAGAAATTAGTATAGAGAGCATGAAAATGTTTGATGAAAAGTTTAAACCTTTGGATACAGACAAAAATGAGAGATAATTTTATCAGCTTCATTTTGAATTAACTACAAGAGAAATGCTTGGAATCAGTGAAAGAACAAGAAAAATGCTGTAGCATTTAAGAAGTTACTGAAGAGGATTCTGTAGGGAAGATGAAAAGAAATCAAATATTTCTGAGTGGCTTTAAAACCTACATAATACAGTACTATGTGAAGGACAGTCATTTTTCTTTTCTATTCACTCTCTCATCTGGGTTTTTCCATGCTTGTTCAGTTTTTAGGTGCCAGTATTAAACATTATGCAGCTCTATTAAAGTGCATTTAAGTGATGAATGGGTGCCATGCAAGCCAGGTACATGCTAGTCTCTGGCTGTAGCATACGAGGATTCCCAGGAGGTGAGCAGGATCCAGGACTATAACTAGGGATTCTGTGCAGTTCCAAAGTGGCAGCCCTGGTATACATTATTTGCTGGGGTAAGCTCCAGGGTGTCCAGGTTGGAAAGAGAAGCTTGGTTTCCTTTGGTCTTCTTTGTGTTGTACTTTGATTTTTTGGCATACTTACTTATTTGTGAATCCATTTCCTTGATATAACTAGTCCCTCTGAATTCCTCTCTCTCCTCATCACTAAATCCAGATTGGTAGTTTAAGGATTGCCCTTTCTGCCACTTACTATGAAAGACAGATCCAAACCAGTGTGTTTTAGGTTTTTTACCTTAACCACATAGCTACAAAGCTGAGTGGATAATCAATCATCTTATGACTAAATCCATCTGGAACAAATTTGAAGAAGTGGTCATGTATGTTTCTTTCTTTAAAAAAATAAACGAAAATCAGAGTTGATCTTTTCAACAGTTCAGAAGAAAAAAATTAATATACTTTGTAAACAAAATTTATTCCCTGCCCCTCCCTTGCTATCCCAATTCCCACCATCCAATTAGTATTGAGCTTAATCCACCTGAGGGCAGCATAAGAATTTCTGGGGAAAAGGGATTCCTGTTTACCCCTAAGTGATAAAGTTGCAATGTCTGCTCTTGACTCTGATCAAGGATCTAAGATCCACTGTCCACACATTCAGCACCCAGACCACATTGGACATTATAAATTAGAATGACAGAGGGCAACTAGGTGGTGCAGTGAATAGAGCAACGGCTCTGGAGTCAGGAGGACCTGAGTTCAAATGCAACCTCAGATACTTAACACAAAACTAGTTGTGTGACCTTGGGCAAGTCACTTAACCCCAACTGCCCTATCTTCCCCCCTCCAAAGAGCAAAATAAATAAATAAATTAGAATGACAGTTAATAACGAAGAGGATGTTGTTATGAAACCACTTTCCACAGTTCTATGCTCTGCAGATTCCAAATGGGAATTTAGGTATCGAGGACCATGTTTGTTTGTTTTTTAATAGCCAACCTTTTGTTTATAGAATTACAAAATTTCAGTATTAGAAGGAGCCCTGGAAAATCATCCAACCAAGTTCTAATTAGAAATCTACTAGCATCCTCATCTAATCTCTGCTTGAGGAAGCAGGCCTCTTATGGGAAACCAACTAATCTCCTAGGTTTTCCCATTCCACTTTTATTAAGTTCTAATTATTAAGGCAAGCTGTTCTACACTCCCCAACCTTATGAAGTAGTTACTACAAGTATTTCTCTCCATGTAATTGATGAAAATAGTAATACTCGGAAACATTTGCTCATGGTCATATAGTTCATAAGGAAAATTTTAATCCAAGCCTTCTTGACTTGAATTCCAGTGCTATATCCACTATGCTTTGATAAGAGAGGAGTAGGAAATGATAATGAAAAACTTCATATATAGCCAGATTAAGAGAGTCTTTGAATGCCAGGACAAGACTTTGGACATTATTCTCTAACTAATGGGGAAAAATTATGGTGGGTCAATATGATTCAGGAAGAGCTGGGTTCCAGTCTTATTTCTGGCACATTCTCCCTTTGTAGCCCTGAGAAAATCATAGGATCCTAGATTTAGAGCTGAAAGGGACCTTACAGGTCATCTTAATTGACCCCCTCATTATACAAATGAAGAAACAAATTTCTCTGTATCCCAGTCAACTTTGCTAAGACCACATATGAGCTGCAAAGCAGTTGTGGATCTACATTGATGGAAGGAGTAAGGAGTCATGGAATACTTTTGAGCCAGAGTAACATAATGAAAACATTAACTTCAAATACTTTTAGTGTGGGAAGCAAGGCAATTACACATATATAATTAAACTTTGCTAATTTACCTTCATTGTGGCTAGTCAGTCTGATAATAAAAAAGTAAGGACATTTCTCAAGAAATAGTTGTATTAATTTCAATTGTACTCAAGACTTTATAGATAAAAAAGTCAAAAAAAATCTTAGATCTCTATCATAGGGAACTTTATTAGAACTTTAATAATGTTTAAAATAATTTATAATGAGCCCATTCATATTTAGGATGTGAATACTATTGATAAAATAAATGCTATTTAGAAACAATACTTTCACTCTTAAGTAGGGTAAATGCTTTCCCAGTTAATAGTAGTAATTGTTCAGCAATCACATTTATTCTAGATAAAGACAAAGCCAAACATTAGCTCAAAAAAACATGAGCTACCTATCACAAATTCCAAATTAATACAATCCTAGTTAATATTGTTTTAACTGTAATTTTGGTTCAGTGAAGCAATATGCTGTCTAAATAAGCTCTTGAACAATACTTTAAACCACTGTTTTCTGTCTCTTACCTACTAAAAGTTAGAACATTCCATAATTTCAACAGAAGTGTAGTTGAAATAATTGAGGACAAATTCCCTGCCATTCATGGTTTAAAAATAGAAAGTTGATACCAATATTCTTTTAATATTCTTTTCACATTTTCCAAAGCAGTCACTATGTGGGGGCAATGAACTCAACCTAAAGTTAGAGTTACCACCCTATTTTAACAAGGTGCTTTGAGGCTACAGGTAATAACAGTTGGAAGGCCATAAGAACTCACATTCATATGGAACTTGTACATTTACAATTTACAGTACTTTGGTCAGAACAATGTTTTCAGGTAGGTAGGTAAAGTATTCCCGTTTAAAGGATAATAAAACTGAGGCCCAGAGAGATTTTTCTGCCACCAAAAGTTAATTGATCCAATGCTTCTACCAGGAAAAATCACATTCATTCTCTCTGCTTCTATGGAAAAAAATTTTTTTCAGAGAAAAATTATAAGAGAAGAGAATGTGAGACAACAAAATCTAGGAAAGTTGATGTTTGACTGTTGGGCTAATAAAAGCAGAGCTTAGAGGATTTGAGAATATATTGGCTAGCTTATAGTAAAACTCCAAAGGAATTTTAACTATGTTTAGACCCCATTTTTTTCAATCTTGACTTTCCAACTTTTCTTTGAAGACCTCCCCACAGCCAAAATTTGGCAAAGGTAACACACCTGGTTTATCCATTTATTGGCCAATTTAAATTTCCATCTCGGAACACCTCATAAACAAGGAGCATGCCTTTACTCGCATTTCTCAGAGGTGAAGGTCTGCTTGAGATGATCTGTATTGACTGTATAGACTCCCCTTTTTATTTCCCATTAGTTTGGATAATCTTAAATCCTTACATGTGGGAGGGAATTTGCTTTGTGAGAAATAGCACAAGACAGTAGCATACACATAGGATCTCAGAATCCATAAAAATCACTTCAAAGTAGAAATGAGCTTAGTTTGAGTGCACAGCAGAATATATTTTGTTAATAAAATGCCTCAGATCAGGTTCAGATAACAGATCTTTCAAAGAGCTCCCTCTAATGTGACTAGTTACCAAATTTGAATAAGCAAATCTGATAACCTTTCATTCTTTGCAAAATGTATCTTTGGTCCATAAAATACATTTTATTTTCTCCTATGGCCAATTTCTGACAGATAGGTTAACTGGTTTGGCTTTTTATATAATTAATTGGAACTGATTTTATAAGTGCTATAAATGTAAATAAAGATGCATGTCATTAAAAAGAAAGTACGTTCTGTTATTATAGATCTATAATGTCAAAACCTAAGTTACTCAAGGGAGGCAAGTCTTATCAGGAAAAAAAATCCCACAAACTGCCACTTTTGTTTTTCTTGCACAAAGTATCATGACTTGCTGGGTATTCATCTCTCAGGGTCTATTGTATTTTGAAATGAGGGTTTAAGAGACTTTCTTAAGGCTACTGCTAGGTCCTAATTAGTTCAAATTACTTGAAGTGGTCACATGTATTTGAACTCACTAGTCAAAGTTATAATCATGTAAAATATGGTTAACTGGTTGTAGCCTAATGAAAATATGGAGTGCAAATTCATAGGATGCAACCACTGGGGGTTAAGGGAATTCATTAATTGCACTAACAAGGACCTAGCTGTAGTTTGGGACAGAAATCAGGACATAACTAAGACTGAATCTAAATTTTAATCTAATTTAGTGTACCTCCCCAAAGACCTGTGTAAAATTAGTGTCTATGTAAAGGTGTGCAAATCTCTAAACATCTGATCCTTGCCCTCATTTTAAAGAAATAAATAAAATTATTCTTCTCTTTAATATGCTCATGCTAGTCTTTATACATACATGAAATAATGATTTTAGAAATGAAGATTTGATTTTTATTACTTCAGGAAAACAGGGAATCAAAAGTGTCATGATAACCTAAAAGCAATGCTTTAACACCGCTACTGCTACTCCCTTCTTCAGTTGTTCATTTCTTTTTTCCTGATATTCCACAGAATTGTATATTCATACTCTAGGCTCGGGAGTACTTTATTTTCCTGGTAGTTTTAAACAAATTAACAAATGAGCCATCTTTGAAGTGAAGAAGGTAGTACAAAAACTGGAGAAATAAACAAACAACAACAACAACAAAAAAAAAAAAAAACCAGGGGCGATTTTTTGAAAATACTTTCTTTTTTCTCCTCAAGCCTCCCACACAACCCCCTCCACCATTTCACAGATGAGAATATCATCTCATACTTGAGAAAATAGAAACCATTCACTCTGAACTTCCTCTTCTCCCCTTCCTTACATCCTACAACCTCTAGACATTATTTTCATTCTCTGACCCTTTGCTCCAATCTCTGATGATGAAATGACCCTTCTCTCCTAACCTAACACATCCATCTGTCTGTGTCTCTGTCTGTATGTCTGTCTGTCTCTCTCTCTCTCTGTCTCTCTGTCTCTGTCTCTCTGTCTCTCTCTCTCTCTGTGTCTCTCTCTGACATACTAAGATCTCTCTTATTCTCAGAAAGAAAACCTCACAAAACTCTAGTATTCTATCAAATTGTCATCTTATAGCCCTCCCAACCTTGTCATACCCTCCCCCCCGCAACAGCTCCCTTTTCTGTGTTGTTTTCTTCCATTAGGAGGTAAACTCTTTGAGGGCAAGAACTATCGGAAATGCTTTTATTTTTATCTACCATGCTTAGAACACTGCCTGGTGCATAAATAAGCACTTAATAAATTTTCTATCCATCAAATCCTTCATGAAATTTCATGCTTTTATGTTTGGCCCATCATTCTGGCCTACTTGTTAGCGAACAAGTTAGCAATCTGGAGCTTCATTTCACCTATGAATGTGAGAATCAGAGAATCAGAAAACGTTAAAATTGCAAGGGACATTACAGACAGTGTAATGACCTTATTTTACAGGTAATATAAATGAGGTTCAGAGAGTTGAAATTTCACAGGTAGCAGAATTGGTACTTCAACCCAGGTTTTCTAATTCCAAAGCTAAGTTTTACTATGACATGCCAGCCATGCATATGTTCCCAGAACAGTGAGGACTAACAAGGGAGAAAGAATGAAATCAGACTTAACCACAGGAGCATCAGTAAGGGATGTTTCAGGACTTCAACATCCCCTCCAACACAGGGATTCTTCACTCTTTTCCTTCCATCTGTTGTGGAAGCCTGTGGACCCCTCTCAGACTAATGTCTTTAAATGAATAAAATAAAATACACAAACCAATTGTATTAAAAGATAGTTATCAAAATATTTTAAAGAACAAATCTGTGTTTCATGAACCACAGATTTAAAACACTTGCTAATGTTTCAGATTATGAACCATTCTTAGATTTACTTGTGATTCTTGTTTGGGTCCTCACATAAATCCTTCAAAGGGAGTCCTTGTAATGTTCCTGTATGTTATTGTGATGGTACGAGTGCAGCACTGGTTTGTTCATCTCTTAGTCCTTCCTCTCCATATATTAACTGGTCTACTTTTTTAGTTGATATATTTCCTTTTAGGCCACTTCTGACATGGAAGTGGTTGTTGTTGTTGAGGTCCCTTAACCTATCACCCATTGAATAGGTGTTGTTGCAAGATCTTTAGATCACCCACCATTTTGACAATTTGGAGATTGGGATGTCCAATGATTTTTAGCCATGTAGCATTATTGGAGGCATTTTAGTGTTTAGTAGGTAGATTTTTCTTTCAGTGAGAATCATAGGTCATTGATAGCACTACTTAATATTTGTAAAAGTGCTTAGTCCTTTCCTTTCCTATTAACTTTAAGGGCCATTGGATATACACTCTATCTTTGAGGCCTAATATACACTAAATTTGCCTTCTCCTACAGTGAAAGTATCCTTTTTGTCATTTGATATTAAATTAGGCTTTTAAGTAGAATACTGCACTGTTCTCAAATGTCATTTGTCACTATTAACATTAGCATTCAAAAAGTCAAATACTTGTTGAGCATTTTTATTCATACAGCATGACTTTTTTATTCAGCCCCAAATCAAAGTCATATGGATGCTAAGATTAAATGCTTCTTCACTGCGTACATGTGGAACTGATCAACAAGCAGTTTTGGGGAGTCTTCCAGTGTCTGCTCATCAGGAGGCCATCAGTCTAATTTTTATATTTCTTACACACCCTCAATGCATCTGACCCTAAGCTTTGATCTATATACATAACATTTTTTCTTGTTCAGCACACTTACCTACCCATAATCATAGTCATGCACAGGAAAGTGATAAGCTCTAGAAAATAATCCTTTTTCCATAAAGTGCTACTCTTATTCAGATAAACCATTTATTAGATTGATTGGACTAAATCAGAAATTTTAAAACTGGATTCTATAATTTTTTATATTTCAAAAACTCTATTTTAATATAATTGGTTTCCTCTGTAATTTTATATATTTTATTTTGTGTATTTTAAAGTAGTGCCCTGAGGAGTCCATGACTCATAAATATTAAAGCCCCTAAACTAGATGTTCTTTTAGGACCCTCCTAGCACTGACATTCTTCTATCTATAGCATGAGGCTTAGAATATCCCTTCTTTGTAAGTAGTATTTTATTTTTTCTAATTACATGTAAAGATAGTTTTCAACATTCATTTTTATAAGATTTTGAGTCCCAAATTTTTCTCCCTCTTTCCCTTTCCCTTCCCCCCTCCCCAAGGTGGCAAGCAATCTAATGTAGGTTATACATGTGCAATCATGGAAACATTTCCACATTAGCTATGTTGTGAAAGAAGAAAGAATGAAAGGGAAAAGCCATAAAAACAAAAAAGTGAAAATACTAGACTTTGATCTACATTCAAACTTCACAGTTCTTTTGCTAGATGTGGATAGCATTGTCCATTATAAGTCCTTTGGAATTATCTTGGATCATTGTATTGCTGAGAAGAACTAAATCAATCATAGTTGATCATCACACAGTTATTTTTACTATGTACAGTGTTCTCCTGGTTCTGCTCACTTCACTCAGCATCAGTTCATATAAGACTTTCCAGGTTTTTCTGAAATCCACCTGCTCATCATTTCTTATAGCACAATATAATTCCATTACATTCATATACTACAACTTGTTCAACTATTCCCCAGTTGATGGGTACCCCCTCAATTTACAGTTCTTGGCCACCACGAAAAGAGCTGCTATAAAAATTTTTGTACATGTTGGTCCGTTTCCCTTTTTTATGATCTTTTTGGAATATAAACCTAGTAGTATTATTGCTAGAACCAAAGGTATGCATAATTTTATTGCTCTTTGGGCATAGTTTCAAATTGCTCTCCAGAATGGTTGGATCAGTTCACAACTCCACCAACAATGCATTAGTGTCACAATTTTCCCACAACTTCTCCAAAATTTAACATTTTCCTTTTCTGTTATATTAGCCAATCTGATAGGTATGTGGTAAATACCTCAGAGTTGTTTTAATTGACACTTCTCTAATCTAGTGATTTAAAGCATTTTTTCATATAACTGTAGATAGCTTTAATTTCTTCATCTGAAAACTGCCAGTTGATATCCTTTGACCATTTATCAACTGGGTCATGACTTATTCTTATAAATTTTCTTCAATTCTTTACATATTTGAGAAATGAGGCCATTATCAGAAATACTTGTTGTAAAAAGTATTTCCCAGCTTTCCACTTTCCTTCTAATCTTGGTGGTGTTGGTTTTGTTTGTGCAAAAAAAAACTTTATTTACTGTAATCAAAATTATCCATTTTGGGGGCAGCTAGGTGGCGCAGTGAGTAGAGTGCCGGCCCTGGAGTCAGAAGGACCTGAGTTCGGATCCGGCCTCAGACACTTAACCCACAAAAACAAAAACCAAGCCATGTGACCTTGGGCAAGTTACTTAACCCCAATTTCCCTAAAAGGGGCAGCTAGGTGGCGCAGTGAGTAAGAGCGCCGGCCTCGGAGTTGGGATGACCCGAGATTGAATCCGGCCTCAGAAAATGAGCACCCACACACAAATAATGACTAGCCGTGTAACCTTGAGCAAGTTACTTAACCCCAATTGCTTAAAAAAAAAAATTATCCATTTTGAATTTCATAATGTTTTCTCTCTCTTGTTTTGTCATAAATTCTTCCCTTCCTACATAGATCTGACCTTGAAACTATTTCTTGTTCTCCTAATTTGCTTATGGTATCACCCTTTATATGTAAATCATGTCCCTATTTTGACCTTATCTTGGCATATGGTATGAGATGTTGGTCTGTACCTAGTTTCTGCCATACTATTTTCTAGTTTTCCCAACATTTTTGGTGAAACAGTGAGTTCTTATCCCAGAAGCTGTAATCTTTGGGTTTATCAAACAGTAGATTACTATAGTCATTTACTACTGTGTCTTGTATACCTAATCTATTCCACTGATCCACCACTCTTTTTCTTAGCCAGTACCTAATAGTTTTGATGATTGCTGCTTCATAATATAGTTTTAGATCTGGTATGACTAGGCCATCTTCCTTTCCATTTTTTTTCATTAATTCTCTTGATGGGGTGGCTAGGTGATGCAGTGAATAGAGCACCAGTCCTGGAATCAGGAGGACCTGAGTTCAAATCCAGCCTCAGACACTTGACACAATTACTAGTTGTGTGACTTTGGGCAAGTCACTTAACCCCAATTGCCCTCCAGAAAGCAAAAAATAATAATAATAATAATTCTCTTGATATTCTTGACCTTTTGTTCTACCAAATAAGTTTTATTATTTTTTCTAGCTCTATAATTTTTTTTTTTTTTTGCTTTTTGGAGGGCAATTGGGATTAAGTGACTTGCCCAAGGTTGCACAACTAGTTTTTTGTGTTAATTGTCTGTGGCCAGATTTGAACCCAAGTCCTCCCAACTCCAGGGCTGGTGTTCTATTCACTGTGCCACCTAGCTGCCCCTATAAAATAATTTTTGATGGTTTGATTGTAAAGGCACTGAATAATTAAATTAATTCAGGTAGAATTGTCATTTTTATTATATTAGCTTTGCCTACCCATGAGCAATTCGTGTTTTTCCAATTGTTTAGATCTGACTTTATTTGTGTGAAAAGTGTTTTGTAAATTACATTCATATAGTTCTTCGGTTTGTTTTGGCAGGTAGACTTTTAATTATTTTATATTGTTTACACATATTTAAATGTAATTTCCCTATCTTTTGCTGTTGGGCTTTGTTGGTAACGTAAAATGTTGATGATTTATGTGGGATTATTTTATATCCTGAGATTTTGCCAGAGTTATTAATTATTTCAAACATTTTTAGTTGATTTCAAAATTTTTAGTTGATTCTGTAAGTATACCATCATATAATGGTATACCATGGTATACCATGCAAGAAGTGAGAATTTTGTTTCCTCATTGCCTGATCTAATTCCTTCAATTTGTTTTTTTTTCTCTTATTGCTAAAGGTAAACTTTCTAGTACAACATTGAGTAATAATGGTGATAATGGGCATCCTTGTTTCAACACTGATCTTACTGGGAGAACTTTTAGCTTATCCCCATTACACATAATTCTTGTTGATGGTTTAGGTAAGATATTATTTACCATTTTAAGGAAAGCTCCATTTATTCCTATGCTCTCTAGTGTTTTTAATAGAATGGGTGCTGTATTTTGTCAAAAACTTTTTCTGAATCCATTGAGATAATCATCTGACTCCTACTGGTTTGTTACTAATATGGCCAATTATGCTAATAGTTTTCTTAACACTGAGCCTTAATACTGCATTCCTGTTATATATCCCACATAGTCATAGTGTATTATTCTCATAATAAATTACTGTAATCTCTTTGCTAATATTTTATTTTAAATTTTAGTATCAATATTCATTAGGGAAGTTAGACTATAATTTTCTTTCTCTTTTTTGATTCTTCCTGGTCTAGGTATCAGCACCATATTTGTGTCAAAAAATTAATTTAGTAGGACTCCACCTATTTTTCCAGATAGTTTATATAAGTGTTGGAATTAATTTTCTTTAAATTTTTGGTAAAATTTACTTGTAGATCCATCTGTCCCTGAAGATATTTTTTCTTGGGGAGTTAATTGATGGCTTGTTCAATTTCTTTTTCTAAAATGGCTTAAGTATTTTATTTCCTCTTCTGTTAATCTGGGCGATTTATATTTTTGTAAATATCCATCCATTTCACTTAGATTGTCAGATTTATGGGCATACAGTTGGGCAACATAGCTTCTAATTATCACTTTCATTTCCTCTTCATTGGTGATAAATTCATTCTTTTCATTTTCGATGCTGGTAATTCAATTTTCTTTTTTCTAATCAAATTAACCAAAGGTTTATCTATTTTATTGTTTGTTTGTTTGTTTTATAAAACCAGCTCTTAGTTTTATTTGTTAGTCCAATAGTTTTCTTAGTTCAATTTTATTAATCTCTACTTTGTTTCAGAATTTCTAATTTGGTGTTTAATTTGGGGATTTTAAATTTTTTTCTTTTTCTAGCCCTTTTTAATTGCATGCCCAATTCATTGATGTGCTCTTTCTGTGTTTTATTCGTGTAAACATTTAGAGATATAAATTTTCCCTAAGCACTGCTTTGGCAGTATCCCATAAATTTTGGTATGTTGTCTCATTATCGTCATTCTTTTTGATGAAATTATTGATCATTTATGTGATTTGTTGTTTTACCTACTGATTCTGTAGGATAATATTATTTAGTTTCCAATTTAGTTTTCAATCTATCTTTCCATGGCCCTTTATTACATGTCATGATCTTAAAAAGATGCGTTTAATATTTTTGCCTTTCTACACTTGATCGTGAGGCTTTTATACCCTAATACATGATCGATTTTTGTGTAGGTGCCATGTGCCACTAAAAAAAAAGGTATATTCCTTTCCTTCCCCATTTGATTTTCTCCAGAGGGCTGTCATATCTAATTCTTCTAAATTTCTATTCACCTCCTTAGCTTCTTTCTTATTTTGTAGTTAGATTTATCTAGTTCTGAGAGGGGGAGATTGAGGTCCCTCACTAGTATAGTTTTGCTGTCTATTTCTTCCTGTAACTCACTTAATTTCTCTAAGAATGTGGATGCTGTACTACTCTCTAAGAATGTGGATGCATGTATCTGTAGTATTAATATTACTTCATTGTCTGTGGTATCTTTAAGATGTCATTTCCTTCCATGTCTCTTTTAATTAGGTCTCTTTTTGCTTTTGCTTTGTCTGAGATAAAGATTGCTATTCCTGCTTTTCAACTTCAGCTGAAGCATAATATATTCTGCTCCAGTCTTTTCCCTTTACTCTATGTGTCTCTCTTCTTAGAATATCCCTTTCTAATATTTACAT
Source organism: Gymnobelideus leadbeateri (assembly GCA_011680675.1). Taxonomy (NCBI): domain Eukaryota; kingdom Metazoa; phylum Chordata; class Mammalia; order Diprotodontia; family Petauridae; genus Gymnobelideus; species Gymnobelideus leadbeateri. The sequence continues at coordinate 652,488 of WOXC01010251.1, forward strand.
TTCAAAATATTTTCAAAATAGGTTAACTTCTGAGTGCTAGAGTACGTCTGCTGTTCTGTAAGGTGGTCAAATCACCACCATTTCCATTGCCAAATTTCTCCTACCTACCTGGACTAAAAGAAGGTATAAACGTATAATCTTTCAACTACATCTCTTTATACCTTGACCTTTGAAGCACAAACATTACAGCAGTAGCTCTGTGTTAGGAATTATAATTTCACCATTTGCCATTTGTCTGAGGTCAGAGTTAATCACTTTCACTCTAGAGCACTGATCTTGAGGGAAACTGTCCCAACAGGCTTCACATCGAGCTAGTGAGAGTTGAGGGGAACACTTCATCACTTGTATTCAACAGAGTAGCTCAGTCAAAGGATAGTATGATAGGTTTCTACTTGTAATAATTGTTACTTGCTGGGAGCTTGGGGTAGGAGGAAAGGAACTCAATCTGGGAATTGCATTTTTTAAATGACTGCCCTTTCATCAAAGAAAAAAGTTATTTGGAAAAAAAATTACTTTCCATCCTCTGGTTCTCATTCAGCATACAACTATGATAATTAACACCAAAATAGGTTTTTTTGTCATATTCATTGTGTTAAAGGAAAATTCACTGACACTATTTCCATCAGGAAAATTTTTTCACAAAATTATTTCATAGTAAGGTTTTTTCCCTTATCCACAGTATATGTTCACTTTAATGAGAATTGTATTCAAAATGTACATTTTTTAAATTCTATTACTTAATAATAAAAATATCCTTTTTATTGCTATGGAAAATTATAGTAAACATAAACAACAATTCATTCTATTTTATTTTATTAGTAAGAAATCTCCTTTACCAAAGCAGATGGGCATCCATTCTGCAATTTATAGTTTTCTTTGTCTGGGACACTTAAAGGTTAAATGATTTCCCCAGAGTCACATCCAGCAAGGAAATAAGCATTTATATAGTACCTGCTATGTAGTGTACAGGCACTGTGCTAAGCACTTTTACAAATATTACTTCATTTGATCCTCACAATGACCATGTGAAATAGGTACTATTATTATCCCTATTTTACAATTGAGGAAACTGAGGCATGCAGAGATGAAGAGACTGGCCTAACTAGTATCTGAGGTCACATTAGAACTCAAACCTTCCTGACTCTAAGTCCAATATTCTATCTACTGCACCATCAGCAGCTACCAGTAGCCAGGATATGACAGAAGTGAAGCTTGAATTCAATTTTTTCTGACTACAAAACCAGTTCTTTATCCTCTGTACTATACTCTCTTTCTCAAATTAATAGGGCCAAATGAATTTAGAGCTATAAGGAACCTCAGTGCTCATCTACTGTAATCCTTTCATTTTATGGAAACTGAAGGGCAAAGTAGTTAAATGATTTGCCCAAGATCACACAGCTATAGATTTGTTAAATATAAACAAATCCTGCATTCCTTGTAGCTGGTTTTACATCCACTCTTTTTAGAAAATTATCAACATAACTCGTTTATGTAACTCATATTTCAATGTGCTCTTCTGAGGATAGGAAAAACTAGCATCAGAAGTAGGAAAATAGTTTTAAGAAAAGCAAAATAGTGTCCATTTAAATTAATAATTCCATGCTATTAAGAGAACTGCAGGGGCAGCTAGGTGGCGCAATGAGTAGAGTGCCGGCCCTGGAGTCAGAAGGACCTGAGTTCGGATCCGGCCTCAGACACTTAACGCACACACAAACAAAAAAAAAACCAAGCCGTGTGACCTTGGGCAAGTTACTTAACCCCAACTGCCCTCCAAAAAGAAAAAAAAAAAAAGAGAGAGCTGCAGTGTTTAGCTATCCCTGGAAATAGTGAAAAGAGTTTTCACAATTAAAGATTACTTATTGGGGCCCCTTAAGTCAAGTCTGACAGTTTCACAATAAAGTTAATCAAATCTGCCTAAAGCCAAAAGTCTTTATTAAAAGGTTTCCATAAATAAACTATTAAGTTAGTAAGAGAAAATAACTTAAAGTTAAATTTGAGATTGGAAATTTAAATGCTTCCTTTTCTTTGGGGAAAAAAACAGTATTATAGGATCTATGGGAAGACTTCCTACTATAATTATTTTAAGGAATATATACCAAATCCAAGCAAACTTTTATATTACTTAATGCTAAGAAATTCCTTTGAGGATTATTTAATTTGACTGTCTCTTTCTTAAATCAAATTGTGACATCTCTTTGTTTTGTGTTCTTTGTATGTGTTACCCATTGTTACCTTTCATAATTTTTTTTCTGAATTTGCTAAACATTAAGCAGTTCTGTAGTTTAATGATAATCCAGCAACACCACAGCTCCTTTGAGAGTAGGTATTGTATCTTTTTTTCTCTTTTTCTTTTTTTCTTTTCTTTTTTCTTTTGGATCTCCAGTACTCTAACAGATTACCTGGCAAACAGCAGGTCCCTGAAATGTTTGCTGATTGTTAGTTGCACAATTAATTCTCAAAGAGAAAGTTATTCCCAACATGCTTATACAAATGAACTGAAAATTAAATGTCAGTTATCCTGAAGAAACTAATCATTTATCTAGTTCAGAAAGAAAGGTCATTTCTAGACTATTTTTTGTCCCTTTAATTAGGGAGCTCCTTATCATTCATGTTTACCTTGGCTCCCCAATTTAAATGTGGATGGAATTCTAAAAGTAGGAACCTGAAATTTCATTTTACTCTGGAATTTAGGGATTTAAGAAAGCTAACTTCCAATGGGAACTCCAGGTAAAATGATACAAACATATTTAAAGAGCAGAAGAATGTGCTTTTTATTTGGTTTCTTCCTGAGAAACTTTTTGAAATGAAAACACTTAGCTTTCTTAAGTACATGCATTAAACAAACAATTTTCCCTTTTTCCCATCTTGCTTTTACGTGTTGTTTGTATAAACACTTAGACAATTATTTCAATGCTGCTATTTCACAAGAATCTGGCAAATGTGATAGATGTTCATTTGCTTTTTTTTCCCCTAACTTGGTAAAATACAAAGAGAGCCCAGGGCATTAATCATTTATATTTGATATCAACATAAAATGGAAATTGATTAATAAGACAAGGAGAACAGAATGGTCCCAGAGTCATTTTAACATTAATGTTTTCTAACTTCTAGTAATTTTACTAGATTTTACATTTTACATTTTACACTACACTACATTTTACAAAGCACTTTTCTCACAATATCCCTATAAGATAGATATGACACTTATCATAGTCTCTTTTTTGAATATGAGAAAACTTAGGCACAGTGACCTGATTTGTGTCAGAGATTGGGGCCCTGTGCTCTTACCAGAACAATACAATGCTATGTCTGAGAATAATGCAATATCAGGAAATATTAAAACAACCAAGAACCCAAAGGGCAGTGGAGAACTCCTGATCATTAGAATTATAGCATGTTATTAAGAATGACTTGCATATGAAAAGTAGCCTCAGAGGCATCATATGGAAAAATAGGTTAGACAGTCACCTAGAAAGAATGAGATCTAGGTGGACAGCTCCAGAGCTAAAGTGGTACTTCATACTCTAGAGGATTGAGGCCCCACTTCTACAGTAATGATTGTGATCAAACAAAAGGGCTAATGTGAAAGAAAATATATAGTGCTAGCTTAGTGTCAGGAAGACCTACATTCAAGTTCTGTGTACTTAACCACTGTATACTTCAGGGACCTCCCTAGGACTTACAAACTACCTACTACCTTGAATTCTCCATACTGACAAAATCAGAAGGATCACAGCTCTTTTATGTATTTGGGTAAGAGCCTAAGGAAGAGACCTTAAATCCAAAAAGAAGCCATGGTTCAAGTTGTGTTCTGAGAGAATAAACAGAATATTGTGCCAGGTGAAGCCAAAGTTCAAAGGGTAAATAAATCCAAGGGAGTAGGCAATATTAAAGAAGTTAATGGCAAGAGTCCAAGTCAGAGAGAATACATCAGGGGAAACGTACTGCTAAGGGAATACGAGGTGCCAGTGAAATGATCATTTTTTTCATGAGACTTCTCTGTTCAAGAAAGCATATATTCAGGGCCTCAGTGTGGTAGATGGTAATAATAGGCACACGCGCGCGCGCACACACACAACACACACACACACACACACACACACACACACATCCCAACTCTATTGCATCAACATCACCATGGACCTGGACGGCATAATAAAAGGAAGGTCTTAAGTGGGTTTTTTATGGAGGATTTATGGGAAAACATAAACAAAAATCATATTATCTGAGGAGGAAGGGAAAGTTTGCAATCTATATTGGTAGAAGGAATACCCAGATGGATTAAATCATGGATCCATCAAAACATACAGCAGAAAAATATGATTGTATTGAAAGCCCTAAGAGAAATAATGACCATAATCCCAATATGGAACCAAAGCAAGGAGTCATTTCCTACTTGACTTTGTGGCATGAAGGTCTCAGGCACACCATTGTTTACCTATATATCTTGGCCAATAAATGTGAAATGCCTTAAAGCATATTGAGAGTTGCAGATTCTCCCTCATCAACAGTCATCAAAAATACACTAGACCAGAAGTTCTCAAACTTATTTGGCCTACAGTCCCCTTTTCAAAAGAAAAAAATTATTCAGTGCCCCCCTGAAAATCTACTTTCTTAATTGTTTTTTTTAATTTGCATCATTTCAAAAAATATAATTTTTAAATGACATATCTTAAATTTAGTAATTTATTGGAAATTTGTTAGTTTTTTACTGCACTGAAACTTTGATGACATGATATTATGTCATATAACCATAGAATATCATTTTGTGAACAGGGTCATTACACTCACATACATATTCCTGCCAATGCACACTGGACTTCCTGAAAATGCACAATACACACTCCTGCCAACATTTGCTTGTTAAGACCTGATGGTTCATTTGACCACTGATTAGTTATAACTTGCCTTTTGTGTGTTTATTTGGAAAATAATGTAATTGCTACAACTTTGACTCTGTTACACAACAGATGAAACATGTATAAACGGTTCTTCTCTTCTTTCCCTATGCTTCCGACACCCCCTTATTTTTATTCAGTACCCTCAATTTTCACCTGAATCTACTACTGCCTCCCGGGATCATCCCAGCACACCCCCCCATCAGGGGTGATATCACCCACTTTAGGAACCTCTATGACTAGAAAATCAACTGTCCAGGTTAGGCTTAAGTACCCATCTGACTAATGGACCCTAAGTGATCATTGACAGTCAGGTCTTTTCTAGCCTTGCTTTGTCTAGGAAGTTAAGTTAAACCATCAGAAACTTGGGTTGCACAGTGAGAAACTGCACAAGGTCAAGAGAAGGAAGTTGAAATGAAGGGGCAAGCCAGAACACTTTGGCAGAGGAACAGCTTTAAGGAAAAGAAAAAACTCCCTCTGAGGAAAATGTCAGATAGAAGGCAATTATCTATACCCTCCAAGCAACTTGCATGTAATATGGTAAACAAGCACTACCTGCTCATATGAATACATGCAAGACAATCTGATTCTGGCTAAGCAATCCTTTAAACAATGAGCATCACAGCAGGACCAATACACAGAAGACAAAAAACCTAGGAATCTTGCCTAGCTTCATCCCATGCTCCTACTTATTCATGGGCATTATCAAAGCAGCATTACAGAGTTAATTTAGAAATACCAATAATTTGGGGTGGCTAGGTGGCACGCTGAATGGAGCACCAGCCCTGGAGTCAGAAGGACCTGAGTTTGAATCTGGCCGCAGACACTTGACACACTAGCTGTGTGGCCTTGGGCAAGTCACATAACCCCAATTGCTCTCAAAAAAACAGGAAGAAAGAAAGAAAGAAAGAAAGAAAGAAAGAAAGAAAGAAAGAAAGAAAGAAAGAAAGAAAGAAAGAAAGAAAGAAAGAAAGAAAGAAAGAAAGAAAGAAAGAAGAGGAAGGAAGGAAGGAAGGAAGAAAGAAAGGCCAATAATTCATTGTTGTTCCTTTTTGCCTCAATGTATCAGGTAATCACATGCATTTAACAGATGTTTTCCCCACTTTAACATTTCAAGAATCTGTCATTTCATCAGTATGGATACTTCCACTATGAAGCAGTTTGCAATAAATCAACAAACATTTTAATTAGATTCCAGGTGCCTAGCACTATGTTAAGTGCTAGGGATACAAAGAAGAAAAAAAAAAAGCAAAAACACTCTGTAAAGAGCTAGTATTTGAATGTATTTGAGAGTTGCTATGACCAAAAACATTAATCACTGATATTCGCAACTAACCTAGCAAGAAACATCTGTGAATTTAGCTAGGCTGGTCCTTGGACAGCAAACCTAGAGTCCATCTGGCCCCATGGTCAAAGCATGTTTTTTCATCTTGGTGCAGCTTACCAGTGTTGGCACTCTGCTGACCTAACCACAAGGAAGGAACCAAGCAGGACGCTGATATTCTTTCTGCTACTGACAAAATACAAACAATGTTAGAAGACTCAGAAAGCAACAACCACATATTTGAGTCTTATTTAGAAGGTTTTGGAAAGCCAACAGAAATCTAGAGAAAAATTACCAAGGTCAATGCTGTTTTCTATAAGTAAATTAAGTAGCATGTCTCTATTCAGTAGTCTGTCCAAAAGCTTCTGGAATCTGGTGCAGTGATGAAAGTGGGAGTGATTAACTTGGTCTGACATTATTTAATTTTCATAAAAACAATGTTGTTTGCTTAATTGAACATTCTTTTCCTCCAAGTGGTTGAATATTGTTTATTTGTCTCACTGTCTTTCAAAGCATCAAGTTTAAACCTATCATTTCTGGGGTCATCTTTTCCTCCCTTTTTTAAAACTGAATCCCAATAACTGAGTAAGATGGGAAGGAAACAGGGAGGCTCTACATGGATAAGGAGACAAGGATACTCTACATTGATATAATATATTATTTATAAAAATACCAAGATATATCTCTGAAGTTAATTTACTTCTTTACAAATACTCTATTCCCTGTAATTTATATCATGGAGCATCCACTTTGGTAGAGTGCAGGCAACCAAAAAATTATAATTAGGGCCTTTGTTTCTTTGCTCACTCTTCTAAAAGTCTCTGGCTAATTGGTTCATGTATTTAATGAATGGTACTGATGAGTCATGGAATCAATTTCCACATGAACCAGTTAACTTTTCTCTCTTCCACAGCCATAGACCACACCTCTAGCCCCCACATGACCATTACACAGATGTGTGCCACTAGTCACAGGGGAGAAAAGTCAAGAGAGGGTTACTGGAAAAAGCAACTAAAAACACATGCAGTAGCATCATTTTTACATATGAATGACAGCATATTATTCCATTATGAAATCCAGGACAGTTGACTTGGCAGTTTGTGCAAAGACTTAAGTCCCATTGTTTAAAACAGGAACACTGAAAGGACTTTGGAGTACTATTTGTTGAATTTGGGAAAGATTTTTTGTTTTTAATTTAGTACAAATGAATTATTTACCATCTCTTTTGCAGAACTGATAAGCAAACTGGAACTATTAACCTTTTGTTGGACATCAGTAAAGAGAGTTTTCCTTTACTTAATATTGACATTCAGTCTCTCTCCCAGGACTATTTAGCATGGATACATTCTAGTCGATTATTTCAAAAGGGTGAAAAAGCTAACTTGGACTGGGCATAAGGCCCAGATTAATTTGATCCCGGTATTGTGAAGGAAGAAGCAATGAAAATAAAAAGTCTTTGACAGAAATCGTTGATAATTGGCTGAGGATTGGGGAGGGAACCCAGAAAACTTGGAACGTTATGAATGTTATTCTAATATGAAAGAAAGATCAAGGGAGGAACCAAAAAACTACAAAGTAACAACCTTCCTAAGGAAAAATAGGACAAATAGGAAGAGTAATACATTTCTCTGGAATCCTCAAGGAGCAGGTTGTTCTAGGTAGTAGAGTTTTCCAGAGTTCAAGCTTTATCCCCACAAAGTACCTAACATTATTTTATTTTCACCATTCTGTAAATGCATTTTTGAAATGTGCCGCATTCAATGGAGCCTTCTTCTTTCTTTTTTTAACCAAGTCTTCTTAAACAGAGTGAATTGAACATAGTTAAAACTTTTCTTGAGGACTCATTGTCATCACTATGAACATCAGTGATTATATGGCTCTAATAAAGCACTGCCTTTTAGGACTTCTGGCTATGTAAGCTTGCTTGACCCTAGAGCAGATGAGCCCAGATTGCCATATATTTTGCATTCTCATGTCGTCTCCTTAAAGTTTTTCTTTTTCTCCTCTTGCTGTCAGCTCTTATTTGTTGAATGCATCCTTACAGCAACTTCTGTCTCCCTATCAGTTTTGCTATTTCTAAGCTTTTGTGAGCTTTAAAATCAGATGACCACACTCATTAGAAATGTATAAAAAAGAAAAGAAAAACAAGAGAAAGTAGTCTCTGAGCAAGAACCTAATAGGTTCTCTTTCAAGACATTAGCTATATACCATTTGACCATTTTTGCTTCATAAGAACTCTTTTATTTACCTAGTGGTTTCCAGCTATATTCCAGTTAAACGAGCTATTACTATATAATGAGATGGAATGAATTCAAACTAGTAAAGATTTGCTGAATTTGAATTTGAATAGCCATCACTTTAGAAATATTTCCTTTGTATTCTATCAGTGCCTAGCACATTGGCACCTAAATGCTTGCTGATTTGTTGATTTGATATCAAATTGTCATGGAGAAGGAATTATACGTTTAAGTTTATTTAAAGTATTCAAGTTTTTTAAAAGAATCTTGACAATGAAGATGGTTTTTAAAATATTAAGAAAAATTTATAAATGTGCTATATACAAGATTATTCTGTAGGGAAAAGAGAATAAGTATGCAGGCACTGTGCTAAAAACTTTACAGATATTATCTCATTTGATAGCATGGGTGGGTGCTATTATTATGTGCATTTTTACAGCTGAGGAAACTGAGGCAGGTGTGTTCAGTGACTTGCCCAGGGTCACACTGCTAGTAATTGTCTCAAGCTGGATTTTAACTTATGTCTTCCTAACTGCAGGCCCAGTGCTCTATCTACTGACTTCTCAACTGCCCCCTTTATAAAAAGTCTTTGCTTTTTTAAACTATATTTAAGGAACATGACTGTTTAGAGAGACGTTAAAGAATGGAGATAATGAAATGGGAGTTGCAACAATCAGATTAAACTGAGAGTGTTTCATTAGAAAATAAAAAGTTAAAATATTTGGAATATTTGGAAACAAGCCAACACATCTGTGAAAACAAATCAAACAAATTCTAAACAGCATTAGGCAGGAAGTAGACTCTTAAGCATAGGTAGATAATGGAATCAGAGATTATGCAAGTGAAGACAGATTTATCAATGCAAGAAAGCTAGATATTCCCTAAACTCATCTTCTGAAAATGCACTGCAAAGGAGCTCTGTGTACAGGAGATGATATTATTAGGCAGCTCTAAGGCCTTCCTTTCATTCAATTATTCAATGATATGTACACAGCATCTGTGTGTAGGACACAGGTTCTGTGTGGTGATATCAGAAAAGCTCCATGGTACCTATGATCCCAAACCTTGAGAAACTTGTAATAAATTTCAGAAGATAAGAATTGTCGATATCCAGTCATCTGGGCTTTGGTCAGTCTGCATACTTCCTCCATTGGCACAGAACACAGACTCCATTTTTCTTTGAATTTGACACCACTGCCCTAGAGGTCAAACTAATTCAACCCACTTTCCCCAAGAGAGAACTGTGCCTAAACCATCCCAGACAGATTGGCATAGATCCGAATCTCAAAATATTCTAAGGAAAGGAATAACTATAAGTGTTGTGTCTGATACTCACTAGACAGTTAGATAGTTGTTATTTATATCAAATATAAATCCTCCCTGCCATTTTCTCTCATATGTTCCCAATGTGAAAGGGCCCCAGTTGGAAACCAAGAACAAATTGAAGTTTTTAAATACATACAAATCAAGAAACACCTGGCATTTTCCCTGCCAGAATTTCAAAAAATCTCCATTAAATAAAAATTATAAAACATCAACATTGCTCCACTCAATTATATGCCAAAAATATGGTCTCTTTACTAAAGGAAAGTTGTGGTGTTGGGTTTTTTTATCTTTCTATGATCATTATAAAAGGGGTTGGAAGATATTATGTCCACTTTATAGATACGGTGGGGGAGGGGGAGGAATATTGGAATCCCTGTCAAAGGCTACACATTGAAAAACCAAACCATAAGGAATTCAAGTCCCCTGCTTCCCAGTACCTTTGTTCTATAATGTCTCAAAACAATGATCATGAATTATTCCATTTTAATACAGATCCAACACTGAAGATCTTCATAAATCAAAAGAGGCCCTGGGGGATCTTTACAGAATGTTTTGAGTGAAGTTAATTCTTACACTGGTGAGAACTCACTGAAATGCCCATGTGCAGTGCAAAGTTATCAAGTTGTGGAAAGAACATTGCAGAGATTAAAATGTTGCATAAGACAGAGAGCAAGCAGCATGAGTCAGGGGTTTGGGAAATATGAGTCACAGAATAAGGAGAAATTGCCAAATTCATGGTTTATAAAATGAGAAACTAGGCAAGGACTGAATGGACATAAGTAAAATGGGGACACAATTGTCCCCATTAAGCTCTGAGAGAAACCAAAATATGCAATGCATATGAAACAGTTGATAAGCATTTATTTAGCACTTTCTGTGTGCCAGGCACTGTGCTAAGCGCAAGGGATACAAAGAAAGGCAAGGCATTCAAGGAGTTCATTTTGTGGGGAACAATATGCAAGTATACAAACAAGCTATATACATACAGGATAAATAGGAAATAATCAAGAGGAAAGGCACAAGGGTCAGTGTTTCAAAGAGTTTGAAAGAGAAGCAAAGCATACATCAGACAGGTTTATTTGAAGCAAATGATGAATGAACTGAAGATTGTGTTGCCAAGGTTAGCAATAGGGACACCACAGTATATATTAATCACTGAGGAAAGGAAAGAGGTGGCCACGTTTCTGGAAAATGAGGAAATTTCAGGTATTAGAATAAGAAAATGCGGCTTGATTTTTGTTTTATAACATTTTACAAAGTTACACTGTTTTCAGTGTTTTGCAGCTCATTTTAATCTCTGTACTATATTATTATATATCCAAGCCATAGCCCTTAGCTTGGCCTTCCAACCTTCTACCACCTCACTTCATTTCTTCTTTACATGGACTATTTGTTTCAGCCAACTCAATCTAATTACCATCCTCTACAGACAACCTCTTTGTTTTTGGCCCTCTGCTCCATATGCACCATTCCCTCTGCCTAGGCATCTCCTCTCTACTCCTCTATAACAAATCAAACCTTCAAAATCCAATCCAAAATTCAACTCCTCAAGAAACTTTCCATGATTTCCACTTCTGGTTACACTTTTTATTCTATATCTCTCAAAGTTTGTGATTACTCCTATGATCATATGATCACATATTTAGAGCTAGCAGAGACATTAGAGGTCATTGAGTCCAGCACCCTCCTTTTCCAGATGAGGAAAGTGAGAAAGCTTAAGTGACTTTCCAAAAAGCACACAGGTAGTAAGTGTCCAAGAGAGGATTTGATTTGAGCATTCTTGACTCCCAAGTCCAGCATTCTATGTACTATTCCATGCTACCTCCAAGTCAGTACCAACTTTGAAAGTTATTTTATTGGTAACTCCAAGCTCAAAAATTCTTCAGCTAGCACTATATCTTCTAAAGAGGGAAGAGCATCCTTCTCCTCAGAGAAAGAAGACAACAATCCACATGGCCCAGTGCAGTGGGATTGGAACTCAAAACCAGATAAAAGCACCTGCTCTTTCTAAAAGAGCATCACAGTAAACTACCCCAAAATTTCAAATTAACCAGATGTTGGAAGCAGTGGAAACCATAGCTGAGCAGTATCCGGCAGCATTCAACAAGGCAATATCCTTCAATGTGCAGTATAACGTCTGGCAGCAATCAATAGAGAAGCACCTATTGAACCCTAGAAGCCAAGGCCAACAAGAAGCATTGTAAAGACATTAGAGTTCCTATAGCATAAGACACAGGAGTTGCCCCTCTCCGCAGGTACATACTGGCAACACAACTGCCTTTCTACTCCTTTATGTGTTATCTGTTCTCTGTACTTATCCTGAGTGTATTTGTGGGAGAGGACACCCCAGGTTAATAGGAGAGATGTTTTGTTTCTGTTTTTCTTGTCTCACTTTTTCAGTAAATACTTTTGCTTTGAACTCATTGTGTCCTCTGACTATTAAAGGTAAACACATTGGTGAGGATTCTCTTGGCTTTAGGAATATAGACTAACAGAATACCTTGAAAATGGGATAACTATTTTTAGGGAACCTATCCTGTGAGTTAGAGGGTATACCTAATACAACAGATAAGTATGTAAAGCTGTGAGAATAAGACAGGGCATTTGGGTCTGGGGAAACAGCATGAGCCAAGACAAGAAACAGCATGAGCCAAGCCAATAGAAGAAAAAATTGACAGAGTTAATGATTCATTGATATGCCTTACACCTAGTACCCATGGTGCTTAATAAGAGTTTGTAAATGTTACAAGAACAATACTATTATATCACAGAGGTATCACTTAGACCATGGTTAGCATACAGCCTACAACACACCTGAGCAAGACCAAAATATAATGCCAATCTGATTTTAATATGTTGGTGTATTAATTTTTAAAAAAGAAATATGTAAACGTATCGTTTCTAAGTCAATAGGCCACCCCTCAGGAATCCTTATATACTATACAGTTTAGTGACCATTGTTTCTTTTTAAATTTGACACTTACTGATATCCTTCAAATCCTGATGAAGAATTTTTTAACAATTTAACTTTGATGCATAAGGTATTTTGTTTTCATCTTTAATCTTTCTGAGTAATTACTTTGTTTGCTGAGAGCAAACTTTGCTTAAAGCTGCTTCCTAAACCCTGAAGTAACTTCTCCAACATTGTTGCCTATAGAAAGTAAAATACTGATTACAGAGGTTGACAGATGACTGGATATCATTACATTGGGGATGCAAAAACAAAATGAAATACTTCCCTCAAGGACTTCATATTCCTGATTTATTATAGGATTAGAGGGGGAGGAGGAAGGAGTATATGCTTTATTGAATTCTAAGTAACCTCAGTTAACACTAATAGTGTTTATCTAATATCAAATCCTTGCCTACTAAATGAACTTCCCTAGAGATGAATGGACATGGTGTTCAAGAAATAAAAGGTTTAGACAGCAGTGATTTTATTTATGAAAGCTAATTAGTTCTAAGCTTACCTCACAAGAAAACTCAAATTCTCAATCAGTTTTATCAAAGAAGATTTTGGAATACAATATAAAGGGAAATATAGGAGAGTCTCAAAGTATTAAAAATGTGAATGGGGTGGAGACATTGTGAATAGAGAAGTCTTGGAAAAGTATCAGTCATTTATGAGGTTTCCTTAGAAAATGGAGCAATACAAACCCAAATCCATAATTGACAGCCAGCACTTGCTAAATGGGGAATCTTGTCATATCTGAATCTAACATTTCAGTATCTCTAAGGGCAGTTATCACTGTAAGTCCTGGCAAAGTTTCTTGACCTAAAACAATAGGAATCCTGCAGTCATTTTGCATGAGAGAATCATAAAGTACTGAAGAAATCCCTACAGGAATGTTTTCATCAGCTGCAAATGAGAATATAATAGAAGGCATAAAGATTGCACAGATTTCCAAGGGGAGGTAGGCTCCACCTCTGGCACAATCCATAGAAAGAAAATAGCTGGTAATTACTGCCTCTCAGGGGACTGTAGAACAGCCAAGGAATTTTATAATACATTCAGAGGAATATGTCAGTACGTGTCCATAGGTGTCGCATTGGTATATATCTGTCTGTCAAGTATATTTATCTGGCAGTGTAATTTTGGTTAAATTAAGAGTCTGACAGGACATTTTCATAAGCCCAATGCAAGGTTAAAAGTTAATCTTTTGAGAGTTGATATGAAACAGGTGGATGTCTACACTTGTCTATTAGCGCCGGCCCCTCCCTCTCCCTTAGGGAAAGAACCTGTCATATCATTTCAATGTCCAGTCAGTTTGAACTGATGTCTGAAAATCCTACCCTTTGCCTGAACCCAAGCTATTCCATAGGCAGAATAGGGCAACTCAGGAAGATATTTATGCTTTAGTAATCCATATAGACATGTAAAAGACAAGTCTACAGCAAAGAACCGTAATTAAATCTGCCAGGTTTAAAGATATGTTCTTAAAATATTCGTATTCTTTCTATGTGTTCAGGGGGAGGCAAAAATTGAGAATTAAATTCACATTGTCAGTGGTCTATTTTCTACTGAATCTTGTGGTCAAAATCATTTTCATTTAGTACATTTTAAAAAATCCATCATTTTTCCCAAAGCATTACCCAGGGTCTGCCACTGTGATGTTCTAAAATCCCCAGTGCTTGTATAAACAGCCATTTCAGCTAAGAAATTTGTCAACAAGAAATCACAAGTTTTGAGGAATTTGTTGATGCAGTTTACCATCTCCAGTTGCTGAAAGATTGCATAATCCTTTCATTTACAACTTTGCAATAAGGATCATTCAAAGTAATTGTTCTATGATATAGAAAAAGAAACTGAAATTAAATTGTAAAAAAAGCTAATATTGTATTGTTAGGATACATATTACAGTATATAGTACATATGTATATACATATATGTATACACACCCAGAAACACACACAAAAGTCACACTTTAAACTCAAATTAAAATTATTCCAAGTAACTACATCATGTGTTAGATTTGAAGTTTAAAAGAAAACAACTTTTGTCCTTTTCTCTTGTAAGCGGTCTAATATGAGATTTTCACATATGTGTGCATATTAGAAAGAAAAATGGGAGTGCATAATCAGACATTTTAAGTTCTGTTGGAAAAACTAGGAAGCTTTTAGAAATTAAACATTTTAAGTGATAATACTCTGTTGTGCCCTACTAGGATATAGTCAAATGTGTTTAAATTCATTTTGAAATTTGCAATGGTTTTATTCTTTATATTCAGATTACAAAATTTGCAAAAATAGCAGTAGTATATGTAAGTTAGGAAACAGATAAACTGGTAAAAATGTGAGATTCAAATTTCACTATTGACAGAGTTCAATAGAACTTGATTAAGAGAGCTACTTACAGAAGTTATGTAGTTTGATTTCATCATTGTGGGTATTCCTTCCATTGGCTCATATTGCAGTCCCTCCAAATATTCTCATGCCGTTCATTACTTATCCCTGTCTTTCCATAAATCCTTCTAGGAGGATCAACCCAACATGTTGGAGCTCTTTATCCAGTCCTTGTGGTAACAATATCTTCTGAATAAAATGGAAACAGAAAATTTCAAAACGAAAAGATAGAAATAACAGTATCTTTCACAACAGGCTAAAACTACTTCTCTATGTCTATTTGTTTTTGAAAGACATCGACGAATGCACAACAGGGACTCATAACTGTAGGGCAGACCAAGTCTGTATCAATTTAAGAGGATCTTTCAGCTGCCAGTGTCGCCCAGGTTATCAGAAACGAGGAGATCAGTGTGTTGGTAAGTACTCTAGTGGGATAAAGCATGCCGGTTCTGGATGACATTTCATTTTTAAGTGTATAAGTTCTTATGATAAACATCTAAATATTCATAAAAGATGCCAGCTAATGGTGGGGGAAGAGGAGAGGAAAAGGGAAGGGCACAAACCTTTATTAAGCTCCTAACTATATGCCAAACACTGTATTAAGTACTTGACAAATGTTATCTACTCTCCTGCCACTACCTGAACCTGAGTTCTAAGGAAAGTGCCTGGTCATTATTTGGACTCTAATCTTTGACTTTGCTGATTAACCCTAAGGGTTAGAAAAAGACAACCTGAAAAATCAGCAGGGACTCAACTTTTGCTCACCTCTTTGTCAAATAACAACAGTTTATTGAACACAAGTGACATTTAAAAGTCATTATTGCTGAATAGAGATAAAAAAAAAAATCACACTTTTCAAGAGCATACAATTTTCTCAAAGACATAGAATAAATATTGACAATAAAGTAAATAGAGACTATAAGCTACTTGAGAGTGTTTTACCTTTCTTTATATTTCTTTGTTTGGTCCATAGTAAATGTTTAATAAATGCTTATTGATAAATATCCATTAAAATGCACAAAAACGCATGGAATAGTAACACACAAACATAACTTAATAACAAATAACTATGAAAGTTAAATAATATTCACACTGGAGCCTTCCTATAATACTATTTACAATAGGATGAAATTTAGAAATTTTACAAGCTTGTGTCAAAGGCTCCAGTTCAGATCATGCAAATTCATTTTGAAGATTAGTTACTTAAAGGATCTCACTATAAATCTCTTTTACCATCAGGTAGCTCTATCACATAGTAGTATCAGAGCCATAAAAACTCAATATGAATCATATATAACACAATTCTAAATTAATTAGATGTTTTCCTGAAAATATTAACCTTTCTCTCTATTGTTTTAGTGTAAACTTAAATTGGGAAATACCATCAAATACCTAGTAGGTCCAGAGCACCATGCTTAGGATATGAGGTAGCCATGATCCATAACACTGAGCAGTTTACAGTCTAGTAAAACCATATGACCCACAATCAACTATCTAAAATAGAAAATAACCAAGAGTGGATAGTATCCTACTGTTGGAATCAGAAGGCCTGGGTTGCAGTCCTGGTTCTTCATGCTTATGATACCATAAGCAAGTCACTGAGCCCTCCTAGGCTTCACTTTACCCATCTTTAAAATAAGGAGGCTAGAATGGATGAGCTCTGAAGCCACTCACATATCTAAATTTTATGAGCATATAAGGTGTACAAGTAAAGTGTTTAAGTGAGATAGAAGAGAAGAGTCATTTCTGACAGGGTAATAAGGGAATGTGTCAGGGAAGAAGTGGCACTTGAGTTAGAATTTTAAGTGATGGACAGAATTCAAATAAGGGGTTTCGTGTATGGAGAATAGTATTGTCAAGGGCAAAGAGCTAGAAATATCTATGGGGAAAGGCAGTAGAGCAATTTGGCTGAAGCATGTAATACATGGAGAGGAATTAGGAGACATAAATATAGAATGATACCAGCTTTATAGGTGACCATGAATACCAAACAGAAGAGCTTAACTTCCTTCAATAGGCAGTTGAGAGCCATTGCAGCATTTTGCCCAAAGGAATGGCCTGACCATACTTAACCATAAGGAAAACTGATCTGGCAGTGATGGAAATGGATTGACTTGAGGGCAGAGAGAATAGTGGTAGGAAGACCTGTTGGGAGACTACTTCAATAATCTAGGCAGATGGTAACGAGCAGGTCATGTAGCATTGGAAGTAGAGAGATATTGCAGAGATTGAGTCAATTAGGGCTTAGATTATTGATTGGCTATGAGAAGATGAGGGGTGGGATAGAGGAAGAGAGAGTCAAAGACAACGTCAAGGGAGAGATTATAAATATTGATGCCCCTGACAAAAATAATGAATGTAGAAGAAAAGGCAGATTGGAGAGGCTTATAAATTTAGATCTGGGTGTCTAAGTTTGAGGTGCTAAAAATGTATTTGGAACTGAAATTTTGGAGTTCAGAAAAAAGATCTTAGCTAAAGGTTCATATTTCAGTGTCATCTACATAAAGGCAATAGGTAAAGTCAGGGAAATGGAAAAATAGAGAAATAAAGAAGGTCCAAGGAGAGAACTTGAAGAATACCCATCTAAAGAGGTCAAGATAATGAAGGGGAGACAGCTAAAGAGACAAGGAAAGAACAGTGATAGAGGTAGGAGAACCAGAGAAGCCTGGTGTCTCAGAAGCCAAGGGAAGAGAAAGTATCCAGAAGGCATCTGGGGATTGGGGTGTAAGAGGGAGGTAAGAAGAATCAGATGCTATATAGAAGTGAAAAGGGCTGAAGACTTTGAGAAAGGTCACTGGACTTGGTTATTATTATTGGTAATCTGAGAAATAATAAAAGCTAGTATTTATGTAGTCCTTTAAGCTTTACAAAATACTTTATGTATTATCTCATTTGATCCCCAGAAAAGCCTTAGAAGGTAGGTGCTGTGATTACCCCCATTTCCCCAATGAGGGAACTAAAGCCAAAAGAGCTTAAGTGACTTCCTCAGGGCCAAGCTAGTAAGAGTCTGAAGGAGGATTTGAATTCGGATCTTCCTGAGTCCAAGTCTAATACTCTATCCATTATGCCACTGGAAAAGAAAATTTTCTTGACTGATTGGGAGTGAAAGCCATGTTTCAAGAGGTTGGGGGGGGGGGGCGGTAAGTACATGATGAAGCAGTAAAGATAGCAATTTACTCTACTTTATCAAGGATTTTAGCTATGGAAGAGAGAGAAATAGAGTGATAACTAGATGGTGTATAAAGGTCAGAATTAAGATCTGAATATGTCTGTTGGCAGATAGGAAGGAAGTTAGTTTGAAGAGTGTGTGCAAGAGAGGACTTCTAGACCAAAGTCCTGACAAGACAGTGAGAGATAAAGGTATTGGCATTAGCTAAGAGGAGGAATAACTCTCTTCTGACCTAGGAGGGAGAGTGGGTAGTGCTACTTTTCTAAAGCATGAAATTTATCAGCCTCATTTTACAGGGAATGAAACTGAGGCACAAAAAGGCTAAGAGATTTGCCAAATATTCAGTGATGGGTCTGAAATCTAGGTCTCTGCGCTCTTGAACATGGATCTTTAATGATGTATCACCCTGAAATATGAATTCTGGCTTATCTTACTCATATTTTAGATGTTCTAGAGATATAACCCCCTAAATCACACTCTAATATTTGAAAGTAATCATTGTATTCTCTTTAAGCTTTATGCACACACATGATATTGTTCATAACTTATTTGCATAAATAACTCATCGCTTTTCTTAGTAGCTTGTGATGAGTGAAGGAAAAGACATCCTCCCTCCTTCCTAACATCCTGGTGAAATTTAGACCAAAGAATATTCAAGGTAATGCTAGCTATACCCCAAAGTACCAGATACAGAAAAAAATGTTTTTGAATTTCCACTTCTTCATGAGATTTATTTGGATTCACACTTCTAAACTGGGGGCATAAATACAAACTACTGAGGAATATGACTAACGATATTGTTGTTCTGTGATATCATAGACATAGATGAATGCAGCATCCCTCCTTACTGCCAGCAAAGATGTGTGAACACACCAGGTTCCTTTTATTGCCAGTGCAGTGCTGGATTTCAGTTGGCAGCAAACAACTACACCTGTGTAGGTAAGCCTTCTCAGGAAGGGACAGCCCCCTTCGCTTATTTAGGTCTCCAAAAAAAAAGCATCATCTCCCACCACAGCATGGTTATTTCCAGTTTGGTGTTTTTTTTAGTGAAATGGTTTTCATCAGGATCCTTTAAGCAATTCCCAAACAGAAAAAGACAATAACCAATCTGTTTTCCAAAACATATCAAGATGTGAATGGAAAATTTTTTTTACTCTTGGTTTTATTTCTCCTCTGTGTATACATTAAAAAAATTACAGAGTAGTTGATGTACACACACCAATTAGTCAACAGAGTGTGAAATAAGGGTTGGAGGTGCCAAAGGGACTTGGGGTTACTGCAAGTTCATGTACATAAACTTTCCACTGACAGCACCTCCAGTTCTCACAAGCTGCTTCTCTCTTTTCAGAATGCACTGTCACGGCACACAATTTTAAGATTGGCATGACATGGAAAGAATCTAGCACGGGAAAAATGCCTTTTCACAATATTTTCAGTGCCTCAGAGCATTGCAAAACTCTGTATGGGTCTCAAAGGCCCATGTTATAATTGTAATGGAATTTAACAGAACCTATTTAAAAAGTAATAAATAGCACAGATAAATCTTCACCATGGCATGCTGAGAGACCATATCAGTGTGTGTTTCTTATATCAATTATTTATAGACTTGGCATTTTGTACCTGAAAAAAGAAAGATGCTGGAATGTACAGTTTAATAGCAGTACTAAATTGTTTTTGGAAAGGTTCATCACACGTTAGAATAGCTGTCATTCCTCGAAAAATGATTCCAGTGTTTCTAAAAAGGAATGTAAAGCCCCGATCTGAAATTGTTCCAGCAGCTATGAAATCTAAATTGATGTTCTCCAATGAGCTTCTGCAGGGCAAAGGATTCAGCTAGGGAAATCAACCACTTGTCATCAGCTGATGCAACTGGTACAAAGAAAGAAAATATATTTAAAGATACGAAACCTGTCCTTTCAGATATCAACGAATGTGATGCCAGCAATCAGTGTGCTCAGCAGTGTTACAATATCCTCGGTTCATTCATCTGTCAGTGTAACCAGGGATATGAGTTAAGCAGTGATAGACTCAACTGTGAAGGTGAGTTATTTCTCAAATCATATCTAGTGTGACTAGGACAAGGATAGGGGTGACAGGGAATGGGGAGGAACCCTGTACCTCTTGTGAAATGAATTTTTGCTCAAAGAAATTCAACTTTGAATTCCAATTAATATGGTATATAGCTATAAAAGTAGGTCATCTAGGTGGTGCTGTAGATGGA
The DNA here is from genome assembly GCA_011680675.1 of Gymnobelideus leadbeateri. Lineage (NCBI taxonomy): Eukaryota > Metazoa > Chordata > Mammalia > Diprotodontia > Petauridae > Gymnobelideus > Gymnobelideus leadbeateri. Next base: position 673,006 of record WOXC01010251.1, read on the forward strand.
GTCCCAGGCCTGGGGTCAGGAAAACTCATTTTCCTGAGTTCAAATCTGGCCTCAGAAACTTACTAGCCACATAATTCTTTTTGCCTCAGTTTCCTCATCTATAGAATGAGCTGAAGAAAGAAATGGCAAACCATTCCAGCATCTTTGCCAAGAAAACCCCAAAAGGGATCATGAAGAGTCATACATGACTGAAAATGACTGAACAGCAACAAATAAAAGTAGATTTGAAGTATGAGTTATCAATGGGAAAATGGAAGAAACCAAAATAAATCTGTGATATAGGCACCTGAGTACTGGATAAGAATTCAAAATGGTTCTATCCCTGCCACTATTTTGTTCAGTGATGTGACCATGATCAAGTCACTTCAATTCTTGGACCTCAGTTCCTACAGGGTTCTGATCCCAATTCTACTATTTATGACCAGTGACTTAGTGCCATAGTCTTAGAAGTGAAAGTGACCTTAGAGGTCATCCAGGCCAGGCACCTCATTTTTCAGATAAGGAAACTGAGGTCCAGAAAAGTGAAGCAATCTGCCCCAGGATACACAGGGAATGAGTGGAAGGATTCAAACTTGAATCTTAGTACTCCAGATTCAACACACTTTTTATTCTCTCTGTGCCTTAATGGCGCAGTGCCTCAGTTTCCTCATTTGTAAAAGTCCTTTTGTAGGACTATGTGATCTCCTATTTCCAAAGACAGAATCTTTATATAATCCAGAATCATGGAGGTACTGAACTGAGGCTTGTTTCTTTGTTATTTAGTTGATATGGGAAGGAAAAGTAGCTTATCCCTTGAAGAACATGCATGTGCAGAGTCCCACAAGTATAATTCAAAAGGCATGAGATTTTCCTGAGGGTGATATCATCCACATTTCATTTCCCTTTCCACCCAAAGGATCCTCCAAGTTTCACTTGGGGCCATGAGGGTCATGCCCCACCCTGCAAGCCCCACATGATGACTACTGTACTTCAGACTAAAAAAGAGTTGCTCCCTGGAACTTGCCATTGCCCCTTCTGAGCAAATGAGAGGGACATCACCACAAAGAAATGCAAAGCACTCCTTGCCTCCAGGCCTGAGCATGCCATTTCCCAAAGCCTGCCAGGCCTTCCCACCCTGCCAGGGCTGGGACTTTTTTATTCAGTCTTCAAATCATCTTTATGGCAAATTCACCCAATTTTTGAGAAGTTTAATTTTTTAAAGCATGCTTTAAGACTGCTTACTCAAAAACAAGGGAAATAGTTATAATTTATTAACTAGTTAATTCAGTCTGAATTAGAAACTCCCCCAAAGCCCAAAAAATATTTCACCCAATTCACTTTGTGCTCTGAAGAACAGCTAATATTTTTAGCTTTTACTAAAACTTGGTTTTGCTTCTCATATTATAATTCTGTTTGTGTCTTAAAGATTTATATGTTTCTTTCCATTCTATTGCTTATCTTGAAATAGAAATGTAAAATATGATGAAATTAGCACCCAGTATAAATCTCTAGATTGTCTTATTCCCCTACTGAACTGTAAGCTACATGAGGGCAGTGAGTGTGTCTTATCTAAACTTTGTTTCTTCTCCCACAAGGGACACAGTGTCCTGCATACATCAGGCACCCCATAAATATTAGAATTGTGTTTTTGTTATACATGTTTATTTTTAAATAGAATCATATAATCTTAGAGCTGGCATGGACTTCAGAGAACATCTAGGAGTAGCAAGGTGGAAAAGTAGATAGTTCTTGAGCCTAGAGTCAGGAAGATTTGAGTTCAAATCCAGCCTCAGAAATTTATTAGCTGTGTGAACCTAGGCAAGTCACTTAACCTCTGTTTTGCTGGGTTTCCACATTTGCAAAATGGTGATGATAATAATAAAACCTACATCCCAGAGTTGTTGTGAAGATCATTGAAACAATAACTGTAAAGCACTTATATAATGCCTGACATGTAGTTAAGTATTGCATAAATGTATCATCATTATTATTATTTTCTAATCTAACATCCAAAGGATATATGAATCTCTTTTACATTTCCAACAAGTTGTCTCTGAACACATTGAAGTAACAGGGACCTCTCTCCCTGCTTTCATATTAGAATGTAAGCTCTTGAGAGGAGGGATTATTTCATTTTTTGTATTTATATCCCCAGCACCTAGCACACTTGGCACATAGTAGGTGCTTTGATTGATTGCAGCGAATTTGTTGAACGATATTGGCTCTTGTTCTCTTCTACAGACATTGATGAATGCAGAACTTCAAGCTACCTTTGTCAATATCAATGTGTCAACGAACCAGGAAAATTTTCCTGTGTGTGCCCTGAGGGATACCAGGTCATTGGAAGTAGAACTTGTCAAGGTGAGTTTCCTTATCTCACTACTTTTTAAGTATTTGGCATTAGCTGGGAAATTCACATGGGGGAGGAATAGTAGAAAAAATTATTGAATTTTCTACCACTGATCTTCATTTCTCCATGCTACCTCATGTCATATTTCTAGCTCTTTCCTCTTTCATTCAGCAAGAAAGGTATCGGATCAAAGCTCCTTGCCTAATTACACAAATGATTTAAAACATTAAGTTTTCTTGAGATTTCGGAGCCAAGTTCCCAGCTCATTTCTTAACTCTTAGATGGAGTTTTTATAAATCTTAGCATTACAGAATTTTGTGTATGCTGTGTATGATCAATAACTTCCCAGTATACCAGGAAAAGAAAGTTCTGCAGTGAACTTGATTCTCTCAGTGACCAAAGCTACATAAGTTGTTTTAAGACTATCAAGGTTCTAAATTAGAAAGTCACTTAGGTTCAAGGAAAATAGGACTTGTTTTGTCATAGTGCTTGCTCTCTACCTGGCCATATTGAGTTCTTTGAAGAAAAAAATTCTATTAATCTCAATCTCTGTGTGTTACACTTCAAAATAAGGATATTTACAGTTTATGCTTAAAAACAATAAGAAACAACCTCGGCAGTATAACTTTAATGATTCAAGAAAAAATTTTGGCCAAAAATATGCCTCTCACCCATTCTGTAAAACGTGAATTTCTATTAACGGGGAAGCCAGATTTCACTAATGTGAGAACAAGGTCATCTGCAATAAAGCTCAAAATGTATATACTAAATGCACACTTAGGTATTAATAAGTGATATCAGATCCTTTCTTGAAAGCAGGGTTTAGATAAACTCAGTTATCTTATATGTACCTACTTTTTTGCACCTTGTCTCCCTCATTACAGTGGGCTCTTTGAAGGCTTTATTTTTGCCTCGAGGCTTAGAACAGTATTCATCATACAATATGTACTTAATAAAAGACTTGCTGGACAAAAATATGCTTGGAGGTAAATATAATTCCCTTAAGGGCAGAGATCATTTTTCATTTTCATCTTTCTATCCCTGTGATACATTATAGGGACAGGAAAGTGGTACAGTGGATAGAGAACCAGGCCTGGAATCAGGAAGACCTGAGCCTGATTCAGCCTCAGTTTTAATTCAGCCACTTACTAACAGTGTGATCCTAAGTAGGTCACTTTACTTCTGCCTGCCTCAGTTTCCTCATCTGTAAAATGGGGGTTGTAAGGACCAAATGATTTTGGATCAGTATGAGATAATAAGTAAGGCGCTTAACACATTGCCTTACATATAGTAGGAATTATATAAACACTAGCTATTATTATGATATTTACATTAGGCTTTTCACAAATGTTTGTTGAATTGAATTGAATTTACCTTGGACTATGCCTGAATAAGCTTATTAACATTAAATGTGAGGGCCTGAGATATTTTGTTTAATTCTACATTCTCCTGTTTACCTATAGCCCAACTCCTAAAGAGAGCATAAAGAGAGCCAGACTAGGGTTTGGTTTGGTTTGGTTTTTAATGAAGCCTAGTTCTTTTAAGTTATAAAGGAAAAACACTTTTTACCTTATACTCTATAAGCCTATCTGACCTCTTGTTGTTGTTCAGATTGAATTGAGCTAAAGAGCCCCATCCTTGACATCAGCATCCTTACTCCAACTGCCAAAATCATGTGGCACCACCAAATGCTCATAAGGCAAAAGCAATCTTTTAAAGCCCATCTAGATAGGAAAAGGAGTTAAATCGAAATTCACATTACTGGAAGTCATAAATGAAACTGCAACATAAAGGTTCTTTTAGCAGTTTCTAGCCTTTAATTAACAAACTGCTCTTGGCTTCTGGTGCAGCTAGAGAACAAATGGTACCTTTATACTTCAAAAAGAAAAAATAAAAAAAAAATATTAAGGGGGAAAGTCTCCTGAAATTTATTCTGGTTGGATCTAAGATATCTATTTATGGACCCATTGAGTTTATAAGAAATTTCTCTTAATCATTGGATCTTAAAAGCTGTATGACTTTTTCTAGAGATTTAGGTTAATTATGGACAAGTCAGAACACTAGAATGTTTGTTCTTTACTTTTTTTTAATAAAATGAAACATGAAAGACATTTATTTGGGTGCCATTGTGTTGTAGTGGAAATATTGGTGACCAAGGTATGATATTGGCTCAACCACTAATTCTGTGACAATGGACAAATCATGTGACCCTTCTATATCTCCATTTCTTCTTCTGTTAGATGAGATTAATACCTGTTCTACTTCACTAGATTGTTGTGAGGTTCAAAGTACATAATAGACATAAAAGTGTTTTGATAAAAGGTAAAGTAATATGCAAATATATTACATTAAGGCAAAAAATATCTGTTCCTAGTAGTTTTTAAAAGGAAAACAGGGGGCAGTTAGGTGGCACAGTGAATAGAGCACTGACCCTGGAGTCATTAGGACCTGAGTTCAAATCCAGCCTCAGACACTTACCACTTACTAGCTGTGTGACCTTGGGCAAGTCACTTAACCCCAAATGCCTTGCCTTCCCCCCACCAAAAAAAGACCAAAAAAAGGGAAAATAGATACCAGTCTTTGAAATAGCCTAACCACTATCCTTTCAGGAATCATGGCGATGCTGATGTAGGGATCTCAGCAGGTAGGTGACTAGGAATCCAGAAGACCTAAGGTCAAATTTCTGCCTGAGACACTTATTAGTTATCTGACCCTGAATAACTAGCTTAACCTCTATTTGCCTCAGTTCCTCCCAGAATTGTTGTGTGGATCAAATGAAATAATATTTGTAAAGTACTTTGTAAACCTTGAAGCACCATGTAAACAATAATAATTTTATATAGCAATTATATAGTGCCCATTATGTGCCAGGGGCTGTGCTAAGTGCTTTACAAATGTTATCTCATTTGATCCTCACAGCAGCCCTGGGAGGTAGGTGCAATTATGATCCCCATTTTTTTTACAGTTGAGAAAACTGAGGTTTCATTGATTAGTCTGAAGCCCGATTTGAACTCATTTATTCCTGACTCCCAGCCTAGAACTCTATCCATTGCACCATATCCCTGCCTTATTATTATGACTAAGATTCTAAAAGCCTCCCAAAAAAATAAAATAAAATAAACCTGTAAAAAATCCTGGAAAGATGGTAGAATGAGTAAAAAGGTCCAAAATGCAAAGTGAGAAGGAACTTTACATTACTAGATCTCACGCTACATTATATAGTAATAGTAATTAAACTTTTTGGCACTGGTTTAAAAAAACAGAAACATAGATCAATAGAACAGACTAGATAAGCAACAAGCATAAGTAATCAAAAGCAGTTATATAGAGGAAGGAATCCCTTTTTGACAAGAAGTGCTGGGAACATTGGAAAGTAATTTAGCAGAAATTTGGTTGAGAACTATATTACCACAATGAGTTCAAAATGGATACGTAAACTAAATATAAAAGGTCATGCCATTGAAAAAATAGAAAAGAATGAAATTAGAAATCTTTCTCAGCTATGGTAGGAGAAGAATTCTCAAAAAAACAAGGAATAGAAAAGATCATAAAACATAAGATAGGCACTTTTGACTACATGAAATTTTAAAACTTTTGTATTAATAAAATCAAGAAAGAATTAGAAGAGAAACAAGAATGGGAACAGTTTCCAAAAGAATTGCAAACTACAAATGACCATTTCAAAACTTGCTCCAAATCATTAATATTAAGATAAATGACAATTAGAACAACTCTGAGGTTTTCCTTATATAGTGGCAAATGGCAAAACTGATAAAAGTTGGGAATAGTCAATTTTGGAAGGGTTATTGAAGAAAGGCATATTGATACACTATTGGTAGAGCTATGGAATGGCCCAACAATTCTACATATGATTTTGAAAGTATTTGAGAAAAATTGCTACATTGTTCATACCCTTTGACACAGTAGTGACATAACCAGGCAGATGCCCTATTGGAAAATAAATCAAAGACAGAAACTAAACTCCAGTATATTCCAAAATATTCATAGCATTTCTCCTTGTTGTAGTTTTTTTAAAAATGGAAACAGTGCATCTATGCCCATTGATCTGGGGGTGGCTGGAAAAAAATTGTGGTTTATGACTGTAAGAAAATATTCTTTTCTCAGTAAGAAACAATGAATTGGAGTAATTTGAAGAAGTGTGGGAAGAGAACAGAACAAAGAAAACAATACACACAGGGACTACAACAATGTAAATGAAAATTTCACTAGAAGGAAGTAGAATTTGAACTGAAAAATAGGAAAGTCTCAGAAAAGAAATGGTGAAGATAGGAGACTTATATTATTGTACTAATTTATGTTATTAGATACACTTATTATATCTAATATTTTTGCTTAATTGTTTTTCTTTGTCATGAGAGAAATGGTGGGCAATTACTGTGACATTGATGCAAAAGGCTTCTATGAAACATATTTTTAAAAAATTAAATCACCTCCATTTTTGTAAAAAGTTCTTTCTTTGTAAAATCAGTATTTGCCATGTATACATATTTATTTTTGTATGAAAATTATTCTGACCCATCATCTCTAGATATAAATGAGTGTGAAACAGCAAATCAATGCCGGGAAGAGGAAATGTGTTGGAATTACCATGGTGGATTCCGCTGTTATCCACGAAACCCTTGCCCAGATCCCTATGTCCTAACATCAGAGAAGTAAGAAAAGTCATATCTCTTTCAAAAATGGCACTGCTCATAACTCAGAAATCCAAAACAATTAGCAGCTTCATTAATATATATGTCCATTTTTAATGCTTTTTGTTTTGTTTTGCAGTCGTTGTATTTGCCCCGTATCAAATGCAGTGTGCCGAGATCTTCCTCAGTCTATAGTCTATAAGTATATGAGTATCCGATCAGATAGGTCTGTGCCATCAGATATCTTCCAAATCCAGGCCACTACTATTTATGCCAACACTATTAACACTTTCAGGATTAAATCTGGAAATGAAAATGGCGAGTTCTACTTACGAGTAAGTATTTTACATTGTTTACATTAAGTCTCAGCTATGGAAAGGGGTGGCAATATTATTTCTTGATAGGATGCAAATGTACCACACCAAGTCAAGCATCTTCAATCAGGCTTAAACAAAAGTAGAAAAATAATCCTTAGAAGTTTATTGTGTTTTTTTAAATCTCACAAATTGTTCATTTTTCACATGCAACCAAACACACACACCATTTCTCTAATTAGGTCAAGAAACATTCTCCTTCCCAAATGAACCATGTCTGTTCATTTAAAGTCATTTTCTCTCCTTCCCCTATCTGCCACTGAGCCCTTTCTTAGAATGTCTCTCAGATCTGCTTTTTCTTTACAACTGTCACCACTCCAGTTCAAGCACTTAACACATCACGACTGGATTATTGCAGTAGCCTCCTGTTACACTTGGTCTCACTGTTCTCAGTCTCCCCCTGTGCCAGCCTACATAATCTCTGTGAGTTTATTTTTGGTCTTAAATCTGGCACCTTTTAAGATAGGATCAACACCCTTCACAGAGCAGTTATAAGTTGGTAGGGGCCATTTCATTCTAAAATAACCTTATTCATGAAGTTAAAACTTTCTCAAAAATCCCTTTAGGAATAGTTTATTCTTAATCAGCTTTAAAAGTCAAGGTTTTATTTTAAGCAAAGGAAAAATAAACTGGGAAAACTATGTTCATGGTAAGGTTTGCATATTTTTAAAAGTTTACATGTTTACACAGTTCTGTGATGTGTTTCTTTGCCAATGAACTAGATATGATTCATTTCTTATAACTGACTTCTAAAAAGAAAAAAATGACTATCTATAATTTGACTTTATAACTCTTTACTACTCCCTTTTTTTACCTACAAGGAATCATTCAATATTTAATGTCTAAAGCCTAAAGTGCCAGACATAAAATTTATCAAGGCCATTTTTTCTTCCTCAAATAATGCTAGGTCATTAATATTAGATCATCTAAATAACCATGATAATGCACAGAAGTTAGATAGAAACATCTCAAAATCTTCCTTTTAAAAAATTAACTTTAGAGTTTAAAGTAAGCATAATTTAAGATCTGAAGAAAAAAATCCTGGGATGACTAACAAGTCATTAAAAAATGGGTCACAGTTCAATCTGTCCTTTTTTATGAGCATAAATATGTACTCATTGAAAACTGATGGAGTTCATCTTAGGATATTCCTTAAAAGTTAACTAAATCCCTTATTATTTGTTATCAATATGGTGCAATCAAGTATAAATACCACAGCTTGCTTATTTACAAACCAAATGCTTTCCCAAATGAAAATAATCTTCCCCACCATGAATGAGATAAAGCACTGACAACTTTGGGGTTCTTAATTTTAGCCATTTTTTCTTATTTGATTCAAATTTTTAAAATGACTGTGGGAAGAGTATGAAATCCCATAATAATAAGGATAAAAGCAGTTCTTTCATATCCCATAATTCAAAAGAGTAGCTGAAGCAATTGCTGCAAAATTTCTCCCAATGAATTTTCACTTGTGCAAAAGTTTAACCCATAAGTATCAGAGATTCAGGAACTTCCTGTTTAATAACTAATGTGTGCCTCCCTCCCCCCATGCTGGATGAATTGCAAGATGAAGAAGAAATATTAAATGCATTCCTGCCCTCAGAGAGCTTATAATTAAACAAAATTAACAAATTTAAAACAAGCATAGAACAGTTCTATGCCAAACCAAATGGTACTGATGATACTATTATTGAAAAAAGAAAAAAAAGAGAATTTTTTTAATTTAAAAAAATGAAAGAAGAGTGTGAAATGCTGCAGTTAGTCAGAGAAAGCTTCCTGGAGGAGGTGAGAAATGCACTGAGCTTAAATGTGCCCTCTTGAGTACGATGACTACAGTTTGAATAACTACTATCAGATTGTGACCACAGAGGCAATCAGCTAGCCTTTCCACAATATCACATGATGTCAATTTTCATTTTTCTATCAAATTCTGATTAAAATTATCACAAATATTAATTTCCAATTATTAAAAATTTTTGTGTCCCTAACAATTTCTGACACAGTGCTTTGTCCATAGTAGGTGCTCAATAAATACTTGCTGAAGGAACATTGTGTAAAAAAAGCTATGACAGGATGGCTAGGTGGCTCAGTGAATAAAGCACTGGCCCTGGAGTCAGGAAGACCTGAGTTCAAATCCGGCCTCAGACACAACACACACACACACACACACACACACACACACACACACACACACAAACCTTGGGCAAGTCAACCCCAATTGCCCCTCCCAAAAAGAAAAAGAAAAGCTATGACTATCACTCCATTTCTTCCAAGCTTCAAATACAGGTTTATATAAAAAGTCATTAGAGGTCATTTACCTCAACCTTCATCTTCTTGCTCTATCGACTGGTGTTTAGCATGTATTCATACTCTTACTTCTCTAGTCTTATTTGCCCTTTGGATTTCCTTGCAGTAAACAGAAATAGAGGGGTAAAATGCTGCAGGGTGATTCCCAGGATCTCCATGACACCCCTCTAGTGCAGGGGTTCTTAATCCGAGACCCCTGAAATTGTTTGTTTTTAATATTTTCATAACTGTTTCAATATAATTCATTTCCTGTACAACCCTTAGTTTATGTATTTAAAAATATTATTTTGAAATGGATTGTCCATTGGCTTCACCAGACTGCCAATGACACAAAAAAGGTTAAGAAATTCTTAGTCTAATCCAACTTTTTCTACTTTACAAATGAGGAAACTGAGGCTCAAGGAGCTAATATTCATTGAATTTCCCAAAATCACGCAGGTAGTAAGTAAGCAGAAGAGAAAAAATTTTTAGATTTGGGTCCTCTGACTTCAAAGCCATTGCTCCTTACACTGTACCATGAGACCTCTTATTTTCAGTCCAAAGGGAATAATTTTCACTCATGTGATCGTTTAACTAATGTCACTCAACAAACATTTATTGCCAACTTGCTTAAACATTCTACCTCCTTCCAAATATCCACCTTGCATTTACACAACATCAGTTTCTTTAATAAGCTCTGTGGTCTTACTACAGTTTTACACTGTCTCTGTCAGAAACATCTGAAAATAGTTTGTTTCTGACTTTTTAAAGAAGCCTTCCTTAAACATTGTAAAATTTCATTCAACCGAAAAGCAGTAGTGTTTAAACAAAGATATATTGTGGTTTCTCCATAAATGTCTTTTGGACTACAGAAAGATTTATAAGTTGTTCAACTCTACAAATTCATTATATTGTGCAGAATAAAGGGAAATGGTACTCTCCCTTCAATATGAAAGTGATTTTTTAAAATATTTTAATTATGCTTATTAGTATAAGCATACTAGCAAATGACTAAAGATGAAACATTTTAATTTATTGCATATATTTATTATAGTTATAGATATAATATGAATTCCCACACTTGGGAAACATTAAAGCCTGATAATTTGCCAACTTCAGAACCTACTCATGGACTTTCTGACCCCATTAAAGACTTATATGCTGAAACAACCATTTGTATATTATACATCTATAATTTTGTTATTTATCATCTTTAAGACATATGAGATCATAAATAACATTTAGTCACAGGAAATTTTTAAGTACACTATAGTACTGAACACTATCTGAAGAGTATGTTAAAGATTTTTAAATGACTCATAATCACAAATCACTGATATTTCCCAAGACAAATGCAGAAACTGAGGCAAACAGGTTTAAGTGGTTTGCTCAGGGTCACACAACTAGTATGTGACTCACAAAATTCAAGGTCCTTGTTGAAAATGAAGGATCAACAACAACAATCCACTGAGATAATGATAATACCATCTTGATTTTTCCATTTATTTTTTAAATGATCCACTTCATGAAATCATTATCAGATGACTAGATGGTCTTTAGCTAAAGTTGGGTTTCATTAAAAGGAAGACTATAGGCACAGATGGAAGCCTAGAAGACAAGGTACTGTCAGGAAGGCAGAAATTGAGTACCTATGAGAAGGTAATAATGATTGGAGGTGAACAGGGAACAAGGTGAACTTAACAGAGTCAGACTGCATTGGAAAAGGGTGGGGTAGTGAGGAAATGATGCTTTCCCTGCAGATTTTCCCACAACTCTTAAAAGAGCTATAGTTCATGCCCAAAGGGCTATAAATAATTTCATACCCTTTGACCCAGCAATACTACTTCTAGGGTTGTATCCCAAAGAGATCATAGAAGTGGGAGGAAGACCCATATGTACAAAAATATTTATAGCAGCTCTTTTGTGGTGGCAAAGAATTGGAAATTAAGGGGGTGCCCATCAATTGGGGAATGGCTAAACAAGTTGTGGTATATAAATGTAGTGGAATATTATTGTGCCATAAGAAGTGAGGAGCAGATGGACTTCATATTTATCTGGAGAGGCTTATATGAACTGATGCTGAGTGAAAAGAGTAGAACCAGGAGAAATTTGTACACAATTACAGACACAACATATGTTTGATGACCAACTTTGATAGACTGGACTCTTCTCAGCAATGCACGGTTATAAGTCAACTCCAAAAGACTCATAATGGAGAGAGATGTCTACATCCAGAGAAAGAACAGAGTTTGAATGCAGATTGAAGCAAACTACCTGCTCTCTGTCTTTTTCTTGTTTGGTCTTGTTTCCTCTTTGCCATTGTTCATTCCATCCAATACAATCCTTCTTTATAACCTGACTAAAGTCTAATGTGAAAGTATTTGCAGATCCTATACTTAATTACATGCCACCATGGGTCATGGCAGGGGGAGGAGGAGTGACGAGAGGACAGGGAGAAAATTTGAAACTCAAAGGATTGTGGAACTGAATCTTGTAAACTAAAAGTAAACAAACAAATTAATAAAGACCAAAAAAAAAAAACTATAGTTCTTAAGGAGAAAAGCAGCAGTCTGAGAGAAACTTGTTTTCTTACTCTCTTTTCTTTTTCTAATTTCAGCAAACAAGTGCCATCAGTGCAATGCTCGTGCTAGTGAAGTCACTGTCTGGACCAAGAGAATATATTGTAGATCTCGAGATGTTGACAGTCAACAGCATAGGAACCTTCCGGACCAGCTCATTGTTAAGACTAACAATAATAGTAGGGCCATACTCATTTTAGTCATTCATCAGAAACTACCATAGGCACTTAAATCAGCCAAAGAATATTGTTATGTTAAAGCACTTAATATTTTATTTATAGACATATCTAGTAAGCCTGCATCTGTAATCTGTACACTCACCTATAATTCAAAAAAATTAGCACCATGTTTATAAATGGGCATTGTCACATATTGTCAAGATTCAAAGTTTGCCTTTATTACTGTATCTGAATTAGATATTAATCCACTACACAGGTCTAGTTCAAGAGATCTATGCATATACTATCCTGTGAAATTTCAGGGTTGGTTTGGTTTTTTTTCCCTATCACAATAGGACAAAGCAAAACATAATACATGATACTTATAATGGCTTAAAAAACAATTTTAACACAACTCTACTGACAATCACATAAAGGAAAGAAAAATTTAATATTAAATCACATGCAAGTGAAAATCTATCTAATAGTTTAAATGTATTTCTTTTTTAACTGCCTTGTAAGAAAGAGAAAGGGTCTATAAAAATATATTTCTTTAGAAAATGAAGACCTATCTTATATTCGTGTTGTTTTTTACATCTGGCTTAGAGGTGGTTATTTATTACATGGCAGAGGAGAGATTGTATTGAAACCTTGATTACAATATGATGATGTTCATTTCCAAGGGCTATCCTAATTTTCTTTTTTAAAAAATGGACTGTGATTATTCATTCTTTCATTCACTACATTCAATAAACATTTATTAAGCACCTACTATGTGCCAGGCACTGTAAATTTTGTCCAATGGTGCATGAAACTTAATAGAAAATTATAGTGTTGAAAAGTATTTTCAATGTTCTTTGTCTGTATAAGAAAATCATGACTGTTTCTAGCCCTCTAGCACACCTGTTGTCACTGATCTGAATAGAGTCCTAAGGAACAGGAGAGTTTCTTATGACATCAAAGTGCAATGTAACATGAAAAAAATGAAGATAAAACACAATTTTTCAGAATTCTTTTGCTTAAGGGGTTTGCCTTCCGTGATAGAATTTAAATCCTGAAAGTTTGCTGCCTTATAAACATAGCTTTTAATTAGTATGTGACATATGACAAAAAGAAAAAAAAGCAGGGATAGTCTGATGTATAAGACTTGAGATTTTATTCTTTGTGTCCAAATTAGGGAGAGGCTGGGAATTGACATTCAAGTGAACAATATCAAATTGCCTTTCCATTTATATCTGTGAAAAAGCTTTAGTGTCCTCTTCTTTGTCTCAAATGTAACAGTTTTTACTTTGATGTACAAATATATTTTTTATAAAAATAAATGTAATTCTTATAGTGGATCATCTAGTCTCTGGTCTATGTGAGATTCTGACAGCCTGTATGATTTTGGTTTCTGGAAAAAAATCAGAAAACTGTTCCAAATCTGAGGTGAGCTGGGACATTCTGGTAGTTAAGATTGGTTAGTAAGATTTACTCAAGGAAGAGTAACCTGTCTGAGGAATAAGGGCATGATTCAAGTATTGATATACAGAAAAAAAAACAAACTAATATTGTACCAATCAGTGCAAAGTTTATAGTTTTATCTGTGAACCAAATCCAAAGATTTAGGCAAGAAGAAGAAGCCATTTATAGTAAAAGTCAAAACCCAGGTTAGTTACTGTGGGGTTGAACAAGGCAATTCTCTGATTAAGCAACAGGTATTGGCAAAATGTTGGTTTATCTCATAAAACTTCTTTACCCAAAACACTATTCTTTTATTATGGTGGTATCACAGCCATGACTGCTGCTTGTTGTGCTATATCAGCATCATTGTGAGCCCAGTCACTACCTTTCTCTCTAAAAAGTATGGCAAGTAAAAGATGAAATGACTAAGAAAACAGATTTGATCTTCCAAACATATCAATTTATTAAGCAGTGCATTCTAATTACCAAACAAATTGGGACCAGCCCATTTCCTCAGCTTAAGGCTAGATTGCAAATAGAGGGAGAGACAAATGTTTATACATTAAAAATAACTGATCAAATAAGGCCAATTAAGTAAAAGGAAACAATACAACATTAAGTAATCTGATTTCTAATTGGATGAAAGATTAGGAATTTTCCAAGTTGGGAGGAGAACAAATAGGTGTAATTCCATGAATTCAGAAAAAGTGGTACCCTGCTTCCCCCCCCAACTGTCTGTGAACAAAGGAACATGGAAGCAATAACTAACTATTTAGTACAGAACCAGTTTTCAGATAAGACACATGAGTTGCTTGAGATAGACAATTGTGAGAAAGCTCCTTGCATCACTCTTTGGAGCATACACAGTTTCTGATCAGCATAACCTTGGTCCTTGGTTAAGTGTCTCTAAACAGCAGGAAGAGGTGGTCCATGAATAGAGAGCTAAATTCAAACAATGCAATAAAGTTTTCTCCTAATTTCCACAAATGAATAAATGTTTCTCACAAGACCAAATTTGGATTAGACCCATAATTGAATAGAAAGGGAACTGAATTAGCTCCAGAACTGAGTCACAAGATGGAGTCAAAAGCAGAACTCAAGTCTGTGACTTGATAGGATAGAGCTGGAAGACCTTTTCCAACCCTGAGATATACACATTTTCCTCTCTTCCTCTTCTCAGGACCATTACCCTTCATAGGACTTAGAATATTACAGATGGAAAGGACTTCAGAGGTCACCTAATTCAGTGTCAAATTCAATAGAAATAGGAACAACCAAACCATATATAGAGATCCCTATGAGAAACATACTGACAGTTTTAAAATGTAATATTAACTATGTTTATTGTATATTATTTGTTAAATATTTCCCAATTACATTGTCTTCTAGTTCAGGCCAAATTCAATGGTATTGTGAGCCACATGCAGCCCACAGCCTATGTGCTTGACACCTCATTTTACACATGGAGAAACTGAGGGGCAGAGAAGGGAAGTTTTCATCTCTCCCTCCCTTAGGCTCATGTCTCCTCTTATAACTCCCATGGACCCTAAATTGTCCCATTTCTCCTTCTCCCCAGGCCCTTCCTCAATGGTTCCTCTAGTCCTCCTATGGCTATAATATCCATGGTCCCTTCACCTCTATTTCTTATTCCCCTTGTGTTATGCCTTGTCTCACTTCCCCTCACAAGTCCTTTCCAGTTCACCAGATGCTTGAGGGAACCTATTGTGAGTCAAGGTTCTCTTTGACTAAATATTGCTTCCAAGAATATTAGGGTTGGTTAGGATTTAGGAACCAAGGTGAACACACTACAATAAGGACTGAATGAATACAAGATTTGTCTGTATTCTGTATAAAATAGTCCTAATTAATAAGGCCAAATGGCTCACCACCAGTATTATGTGATATGTTATGACCTTGCCTATGATTTTCCAAGGTCTATTGATATAAAAGTTTCCAAAGATAAGCAGATCTGATCTATTCCTAAGGTCTCCTCCCAGGGATGCTATGGTGGTTAAACCCTAGTTTTATACCACTTTTTTTCTATGCTGGTAGAATATACTGCAAATTGGCTTGGACAGCCCCTGACTTACTCAGGTGTTGTCAACCACAGGACTATGATGCACAGTTATGGGTGGAGAAAAGAAAACATAGTTTGTTGAAGGAAAAAAAGTAGGCTGGAGTGAGGTGGGAGTGAATATTTCAACTTATTACATGAAAGGAAGTAAGGTGATTAAATCGATTGGTCTAAAGGCATATTAAACCCTTATGGTTCATGTGGATAATGATGGATGCTATGTTCTCTCAATATGGTACCTTCATGCCTCAAAAGCAGCCTTTAGTTTGAATAACTATTTCTTTTATGCTATGCAGTTCTTTTCAGTGCAGTCAGCCTGCGGACAAATATGAATGGGACCAAGCCATGGAAGAATATAGGGTGGCCTGTGAGAAGATGATTCCTACTGTGATATTGGATACATCAGCCATAATAGAATTACACACACACACACACACACACACACACACACACACACACAGAGTCAACATGGCTAAATTGCATAAGGGCAAAAGATTACAATGTATGTTGAAATAATTTAAATAGAATTCCAATTCATTTGGTCATAAGCTCCGTGTGATTCACAATCTACCTGATGTTTGATAATGTTGGAACGTATAGAAGGAATACTAGTCTTTTTTGTAACACCATCTCCATAACCTTGGCCAAGATTTTCTCTGGATCTTGATTTATCTCACTATAAATAGAGATAATGGTACTCTTATAGTCCATTCTGTGGGGCGGGGGAGTTATTATATGAGTTATGAGAATATATATGAAAATACATATTTTTGTATTAGCACCTCATCTCACATTATCATCTTGTGTGTGTATGTGTGTATATACATATATATACACTGTCCACTGATACTTAGAAAGGACCTTAAAGTATGTGAAGTCTGCCACTATACAGATCCTTTGACTGAGAAACCAGAAAAAGGGTAATAATCTATTGCAGAGTCCCAACATATCTGTTACTTCCTTCACGATGTGTTAAATGAAAACCATAGAAAAAGAAAAAACCAATGGCACTAGCTTCTCTTCTATTCTGCCTCTAGGGGGTAAATGTTTCAGTACCCCAAGACCACCTGAACAGAGGATGATGAGATTATTTTCTTTGGAAATTTCACAAATCAAGTTTATTGTTGAATCTTGTTTCCATGACTCCAAGCAACTGCTTATGTTTTGAACAGCCATGCATGTCTCTAACTTTATAACTATCCTGTTAAAATATAGAACAGCTGCTGGACTGGTCATATGTTATACATATGGAGCCCACCAGGGACAAAGCCCACTGTTAACATGTAGAATTATTTTTAACACTCTCATGTTTCTATACCAAATCATCATCTCAAAACTATGGCAAGGTTCCATGCTTCCCAGCTGGGAGAACACCTGTAGAACACAAACCAAAGCTATGATACATCTGGTACCAAACATCGAAATTGTTTCATCTGGCCAGTAGACCTGAGATATCAGGTCCACTGAACAAAACTGGGGCATAAAATAAATGAACTCCTTTTCCTATTTAGTCAAAAAAGATGTCTAGGTAAAATGTTTGTTAGCAGAAGACACTCATTTTATGAGACATTTTAAAGATATTAATGCAGCAACTCAATTTTAATCTTTCCTAAAAAAACCTTCTTCCATATCAAAGCATTGTCATTTAACAAGGGGACACAACACATACAAACCCCAGGAACACAATTTAAAATCCTCTTAAATCACACTTCTCTGTCTTATAAAATATCCTGTTTCTGTTCAATTGAATCCTGGGTTGAATTTTAATTTCCCTGAGCCTTAGTTTTCTCTTCTCTATAAAATAGGGATAAAAATACTTTGACATTCTGCTTCACAGGTTTGTTGTGAGGAAACCACTTAGTAAACAGTAAAGGTCAACATATAGGGGAGCCATAACACTTCCTTTAAACTAAGTTGATTTCTCAGCTCTGCAGCTAAAGACTGACAGCCAAACTTACCTAATCTTAACCTCATAAAATGTACCTGGTTTCTGCTCATCTTAAATGTAGGGATGTTCTTTCCTTGGCTCATCCTCAAAATATGGGAAATGCAAGCAGCTGAGTGGCACAGTGGCTGAATGTTAGACGTGGAGTCAGGAAGATACTTGCTCAGATTCAGCTTCAGACAATAGCTATGTGGCCTTGGGTGGGTCATTAAATCTCTCTGTGCATCAGTTTCTTCTCTATAAAATCAGGATAATAAAAGCACCTACCTCACAGGGTTGTTGTGAAAATAAAATGGAATATTTGTAAAGTGCTTTACAAGCTTTAAAGTGTTATATAAATGCTAGCTATTATTGTCTCTTCTTGTCTGAGTTAACTTGGTCTTTGAGCTACATTCCTTTGGGCAGAGCACCTGCAGATAAGGGTATGATTCCTTATGTGGACAGAGGGAGAGAAAGGAGGGAGAAAAGGAAGGAAGGAAGGAAGGAGGGACTCTGATGACTCAGAGTGAATGTAAATAACAATTGTCTTTGTTTTGGCCAAAAACCCTGAGGGTCTTCCCCTCCCAGACTGATTATGGTTTTTTTGCTGTGTGTGTGAAGGAGGTGAAAGAGGCCATTCTTTGCCTCATTTCTTACCTAGACTTAATCACTAAATGGGCATTGCCTCAAACAAACTGAGACCTGGGAAAGAACTTTGCTTAAAAAGGCCCAGGTCTCCCATTGCATCTGGGACCATCTTCAGTCATTCTGATCTATGTCTTATGGACACAGATGGTTCCAGAGGAGAAAGTGAGGCTGGTGACTTCACACGACCCTCCCTCACTTAAATCCAATTCACTTGCAAGTCATGACATCACCTACCCAACATCAAACAAATGATCGTGAGGTTGGGTAACTCCCAACATGGAAACTCCCTCCACCAATACAGATCAACTAATCATCTGTATCTTAGACTTTAGACAGTTGTCTGAGAAGTTAAGTAGATTACCCATGTTATCACAACTAATGTTCACATGTTATCACAACTAATGTTCATCAGAATTAAGACTTGAGCTCATCTCTTCGTGCCCCAAGATGGGCCCTCTATCCATTATGCCATACTGTGGCAGCCAGAGGGCTAGACAATGAGGATAGCTATTCTTTACCCCAGGTGAAAAGAGTAGTCCATGGGAGTAAAGGTCAGACTCTGATTTCCCATTTTATTTTGAAACCCAATTCCTTTGTTTCACATTTCTTCCTTTTATCATCCTCCCCTCTTTCAAAGTCAAGGATAAGTAGAAAGTTAGTTCCCATATTTCTTTGTATTCATGTCCAATAAGACAAACCACCCCTACAGGAAGTCCTTCCAGGTGACTCATTCCTACCTCAAAAAACACAGTTGGGGGGCGGCTAGGTGGCACAGTGAATAGAGCGCCGGCCCTGGAGTCAGAAGGACCTGAGTTCGGAGCCGGCCTCCGACACTTAATCCACACAAACAAAAACCTAGCCGTGTAACCTTGGGCAAGTTACTTAACCCCAATTGCCCTAAAGGGGTGGCTAGGTGGTGCAGTGAGTAAGAGCTCCGGCCTCGGAGTTGGGATGACCCGAGATCAGATCCGGCCTCAGAAAATGAGCACCCACGCATAAACAATGACTAGCCATGTAACCTTGAGCAAGTTACTTAACCCCAATTGCTTTAAAAAAAAAAAAAACACAGTTGGTATTCTATTACTTAAAGAAGTAACTGAATAATAATGAAAAGACAGTATAGATAGATAGAAGGAAGTTTTTGGAAAGAACAAAAAATTAAAAACACATCATATTTCTATAGTACATTATGGCTTACAGAATGATTTCATCACATCAATTTAAATTCTGCAACTATACAGAAACTAACTGCCATCTTCTATGTTCTATCTATGCAAAGATAGAATCACTCAGCAGCAATAATAGTCTGCTGGTGCTTGTAATTTATATTCTAAGTAAAATGACTTCCTCCTGACCCCAGGTGGAATTATACACAAATGGTCCTGTCTAGCACATGCATGGACACCCACCTAAATAATCCTGAGGCTTCTTAGAGCTTGACTGCATTGTTTCCCTGAGGCCTCTGTGACTGTTAACAATTGTAGTGTGATCCCAAACAGAGCTGAGGGCTTATATCTCCAGATATAAGAACTGAGATATCTCCAGATATGAAAACTCCATATGACATCTCTCTAGGTATAAGAATAGAGAGCATTTTAGGATAAATTTCATAGAAAAGGCCCTCAGACCCAATTTCATTGCAGCATCTACTTTGGTATTTGCTTTCAGTTACAACAATTAGTATAATTTTAGATCAGTGAGTACTGTTAGGATCCCTTTTTAATATCAAAAAAGTTCCATAGACCCACACAGGATAATAATTAAACTGTTCACATTCATTGACTGAGAAAATATATAACAAAAAACTACTAAGAATTTAATGTTTTAAATGAATTTACATTTATTAACTCCAATATCATCTAAGCACATTTTTTAAAAGTAAGCCATATGGGGTGGCTAGGTTGTGCAGTGAATAGAGCACTGGCCTTGGAGTCAGAAGGACCTGAGCTCAAATCTAGCCTCAGACACTTAATACAAAAAGTAGCCATGTGACCTTGGGCAAGTCACTTAACCCCAATTGCCCTCCCCCCCCAAAAAAGTAAGCCATATGTTGAGACATATTTATTTAGCCTACAAAATGCCAATGCTTGGTGCAGGTATGGATTTTCAGACATTTTACAAAAAAACTCTCTGATGCTACAGATTTCTGAGGCCCAGAGGCTAAAAACAACTTCTTTAGTTCTCTTTGTGGTGGTAAAAACTGGGAAACTAACATGATGCCTATCATTTAGGGAATGGTTGAACAAATTATGTCATGTGGATATAATGGAATATATTATGCCAAAAGAAAAGATGAAGGGGGTGGATTCATAAAAACCTGGGAAGATTTATGAACTGATACAGAATAAAGTGAGCAAGAAGAAGAGAACAATTTATAGAATAATAAAAAAAGCATTGCAAACACAACTTTGAAAGACTTAAGAATTCTAAACCATGCGGTGACCAACCAGGATTCCATAGGGCTGATAATGAACTATGCTACTACAGAGTTGTGCATTTTTAGAGGTGGACAACATAGGAACATATTTGTTACAAGGGTTTTCTTTTTCTTTTTTATCTTAAATGGGGAATAGCTAGGACACTTGTTCATTTTTAAAAGAGAATGATTGCTTTAGCTAGAAGATACTTAGGTCTAAGTATCTAAGGGATTGTCTAAATATTTGAGTTTTAGAAACAGCCAGGACAAACAAAAAAAGAAGAGAAAAGGAAATCTTCAAAAGTTACATTCTAATATATGTCACATATGTCACATTTCCCCGCCAGTTAGAATTGTTCCCTCAAAAAAAAATACTTGGTACTGTTACAAATATAAAAGTGAATGTAGAAGATATGTGGCCTTAAGAATTCCACAAACACTGATTCAGTTATGAGCATGAAATGAAAAAACATTGCCATACAGAGGTGGCTAGGTGGCACAGTGAGTAGAGCATCAGCCCTGGAATCAGAAGGACCTGAGTTCGAATCTGACCTCAGACACTTAATGCACACACAAACAAAAACCTAGCCATGTGATCTTGGGCAAGTTAACCCCAATTGCCCTCCAAAAAGCCAAAAAAAAAAAAAACATTGCCATAAGGCCTTATCTATAACAAGAAAAGGTAAAATTTACCTGGCAAAATAATCAAATGAGATAGTTTTTGTTTATCTTATTCCATCTGGAGAAGTATACATCAAATATTGCCAGCCAAATTAGGAAAAAATTCCATCAAAATCTCAGCAACAGATTTTAATGCCTTCTTGAGAACTAAGTAGTCGACCAATAGAAAGATCCCCAGACTAGGGCATGACAAACATGAGCCCAATTCTTACAGCTCTGTAGCTAGGCGCGATATAACTTTGATTAATGGTTCTCAGAGAATACTTTCCATTTTTGAAAGCATTTAAAGAAGGCTGCATAAACACAGGTCGGGCTCTAACTGGGGGGAGTCCAACTTCTGCCTGCATCAAAGCCGTCAGGATTCAAGGGGACAAAAGGAGATGTGTTTTGAGTATATTTTTTTTTTGTAAGTTTTCCCAGTTTGTGAGATGTATAGCATCTCAGTGTAAAACAAACAAACCAACAAACAAATTATCAGGTCCATTATTTAGTTGTAAAGGAGTCTGGGAGACTTAATCAAGTAGCTAGTTACCTTTGTATGATAAAACTTTCCATACTATTCCCCAGAGTCCAACAATAGTAACCTTCATTATCGTGGCTTATGTTTTCTAAGAAAATTCAATAAACAGCATTGCCATGATACTAAAAATTACAACCATGGAAGCACAGAGTTTCCTGAGGTTCCAGCCATGGAAGCTGCACCTCTTCTGAGCCCATGTCTCCTCTGTTGTCGTTGTTGTTCGTCCTTCGTTCTAGAAGAGGACCACTGAGGGTGATTTTGTGAATTGAATTTGAGTGAGACAGAGCTCAGCAAAGTCATCAGCCTTGCTCTCTGCTCCAGAGGCATCAGAGTCTAACAGCAAGACAAAAGTCAAGACAACTGATGATGGCCCAGAATGCAGTAGGTGACTTTGGCCTTTCTAAATTAAGATCTTTCCCAGGTCTCTATTTCTCTGAGGTCATACCCATCTGATGAATAAGGACCAGATAAGAATTGAGACAAAATGTGGCCCAATTTACCATTGCAAAGCTATCAAGACCCCTAGAGTTTCTAGCCTAACAAAAAACAATTGCTATTTATACTTGTTCTAAGTCATCAAAATCTAAACAGTGAGTCACAGAGGCTTGGTTTGAGTCTATTATCGGCTATTCAGTGAAATTTGGAATGGTTAGGGTTTAAAGGCTAATCTAGTAGCTCTATTTAAAACACAATGGGCTTTTTTAAAACACCTGGTTCACTGCTTCCCACAAGTACACACAGCATCCATGGGAGGAGTAGGCATAAACTTAGATGATAATGGTAGTGAGACCCACACGTAAGAAATATGTGTGACGAGGTTTAATTCACATCACTTACTCTGGAAATCCTTCTCTTTATGTAGAGACCTCATGCAGAATGCTTGTTTTTATTGTTGTTGTCCTAGTATCCCCCTGTAGCCTCACAACCAGAACTTGGTCTTCCAGGGGGCCAACACCACAGCCTTGGCTGTGGCTGCAGGTGACTGCAATTTTGAACTCAAGTAACCAACCAAGTTGCAATTGGTCATTTTCTCCTGGAGTCATCACAAGGATGAGCCCATGAAGAAAACTGTGAAAGTGTGTCTCACAAGCTAGGAAAGCCCTGAAGTGACAAAAATCAGATGAAACAAAAGATTACATGACAGCTTTCACATGAAATACTCTGCCATATCTTTACACATCTCCCTCTGTAGGATATCATGTATGAAATGCCTTTCCCATAAACTGAAAGAGGCAATGACGCAGTATCTGACAGTAGTGAAAATTGTAGATCCCTATGCAGGCCACTTGTGGGAATACATGCTAACTGACTTTACTGATACCCGTTTTCTATAGTCTGAGTTTTTTATACTGTCTGTTCATTTTCCCAGCCAAATACTTGACTTTCTAACTCTTTGTCAAGGTAGGACTGTTTCCAGTGGGGGAAGGGTGGTGTACTGTTCCAAACTTCAGAAGTTTTGTGCAACTGTTTTAAAAGATACTTTTAGGGGCCTGTAAATTTTTAATTCTTTCCAGGTGGTATGATCAAAGGAGAGGTATTTACTCCTTTCCTGACCTGTGCTCTGGTCTGTGAGTGACCACAAGCACTCTTTTCTGTCTTGGAACTGTGAGGAGGATTCCCTCTCCACTGAACCACAAGCTCCACCACACCAGCACTCTTCCTCACCCCAGGACCTCCACCCAGGACTATGACCCAGATTCAAGCAGGGCAAAACAAGAGAATCCTGCCTCAGTGCCAGCAAAGAGATCCCTGCAATTGCCCTCTGGTCAGCCACTCAGTCCCCACACCATTTGTGGCTGGGAGCTCCAGAAGAAGCCAACCCTGCTACTACTACTGCTGGTGCTACTGCTTCTGCTACCACCTCAGGACTGGGGCCAGACCACACTCGTCTCTCAATCAGGTCCGACAGAGTTTTCCCACTGACCTTCTATGCTGTCTTTGGCATTTGTGGGCTGAAAAGTTTGGAAACCATCACAACTGCCAGTGATTCAGTCCCCTAAGGCCTACTCTGGTTCTGTCTATACCATCTATGCAAGTGCAGCCCACAGTGGACTGCATTCCACTTCCAGCCTGCTGCGATAGACCCTTCCTGTCAACCTTCCAGGCTGTCTTGGACTGGAGACTTGCTTCACTCCATCATTTTGTGGGTTCTGCAGTTCTAGAATTTGTTTAGAGTCATTTTCACAAGTATTTGGAGGGGTTCAGGGGAGTAGGCATTTATTGCTTTTACTCCACCATCTTGGCTCTACCCCATGATTTCAGTTGTCTAATGCTCAAGAAGATGCCAAACAGGGGCGGCTAGGTGGCGCAGTGAGTAGAGCGCCGGCCCTGGAGTCAGAAGGACCTGAGTTCGGATTCGGCCTCAGACACTTAACCCACACAAACAAAAACCTAGCCGTGTGACCTTGGGCAAGTTACTTAACCCCAATTGCCCTAAAAGGGGTGGCTAGGTGGCGCAGTGAGTAAGAGCGCCGGCCTTGGAGTTGGGATGACCCGAGATCGAATCCGGCCTCAGAAAATGAGCACCCACACACAAATAATGACTAGCCATGTAACCTTGAGCAAGTTACTTAACCCCAATTGCTAAAAAAAAAAAAGAAGATGCCAAACATTGAGCAGCTGTGTCATTCACCTTGAGAGGCAATGGTCCATAGCCATGAGGTCTTTAAAATTCCTGATGTGCTAGAAGCCTTGCAAATTTGCTCAAATTTACTGGGCATGGAGATTTCACATTTGGAGTTGGTGGAAGCCATCTGTATGTTTAAGCCTGAAGTTTATATTTTGGGGAAGTTTCATAATCATATTGGAACTTTTCCCATCCCTTCTGAAAACAAACTGAAAATTCCCATAGAAGCCAAAATTCAAATCTTGCATCTAATAAGGGGTGAATGTTCCTGAAATTCCTTGTATCCCAGTGCTTAGGCACCTGTATTTGAAGTGGGTGAGATTCACCAAGCCCCTGTCTTTTAAAGATTTCCTTTGCATTAGTGTATGTATTTCTGTCATGAGGAACAGTCGAGGATCTACCAACTCTTTGAAGTATATACCATTGGTAACAGGATTAGCTCCTACTTGAAACCTGGAACAATTCAAATTGGTTTAAGTTCCTTTCCTTAGAGGTCTCATCCAACACATAGTTGGATACAATTGGCAATCAGGTTGTTTTTGAATTTTGTATGCTATTGTTTTGGAGTTGTTCTCAAAGTAAATTTTGGCTACCTCATCATCACTGCTGCTTGAAGGTTACATGAAGTTAGAATACAGCCTTCTCTAACCAAAGATGGCATCTTTTCTACACTAAAGATGGCAAAATTGGCATTCCCACAGTTTGAAACCCTTCCCTGGGATATGTAGATGAGTTTGTACTGTGGCGCAAAATGATGGGTGCCAATTTGGTGAAATAAGGCCTAGCTAATGTAGAAAATCCTGGCATCTTCATAGATATCAGGATAAAGGCCATCAATGAGTTTTCCTGTATCAAATACCTATTCATTTATAATTGTCTTCATTTGCATAATCCAAATAATTGGATCACAGACTATTCAAGATGGACAGACCTTATTGACCTTAACTTGGCAAGACATTATGCAATAAAACTTGAATCTTTCCATCAGTTCATTGAATTGTTGCCAGTCATGGAATTTAACTCTTTAGACCAGATGTTTCAAGAATCATCCAAAGATTGTGCACATGTTGGTCAGAGTGCAGTTACAGGGATTGGAATTTCAGCAGCCCTTGTGAGCAACAAGAATTCCAACAATGTGGTGGAATTGTGAGCTGAGCCAACCATTCTGGAGAGCAATTTGGAACTATGCCCAAAGAGTTATAAAAATGTATATAACCTTTGACCCAGCAATACCACTTCTAGGGCTATATACCAAAGAGATCATAAGAATGGGAAAGGACCCACATGTACAAAAATATTTGTAGCAGCTCTTTTTGTGGTGGCCAAGAACTGGAAATTGAGGAGATACTCATCAATTGGGGAATGACTGAGCAAGTTTTAGTATATGTATGTAATGGAATACTATTGTCCTATGAGAAATGATGAACAGGTGGACTTCATAAAAACCTGGAAAGACTTATATGAACTCATGCTGAGTGAAGTGAGCAGAACCAGGAGAACATTGTGCACAGTGACAGCCACAGTGTGCGATGACTGATTTTGATAGACTTGGCCTTTCTCAGCAATGCAAGGACCTAAAACAATTCCAAAGGACTCATGATGGAAGATGCCCTCACATCTGGAGAAAGAACTATGGAATGTGAATGCAAAGTGAAGCAGACTATTTTCTTTTTTGTTTTATTTTGTTTTTTCCTTCTCTTGATTTCTCCTATTTGTTATAATTCTTCTATGCAACATGACTAATGTGAAAATGTGTTCAATAGAAATGTATGTGTAGACCTCATATCAGATCGCATGCTCTCTTAGGGAGAGGGGAGGGGAAGGGAGAAAAATTTAAAACTTATGGAAGTGAATATTGAAAACTAAAAATAAATAAATTAAAAATGGGGGGGGGCGGGGAGAATTCCAGCAATGAAAATGACAATCATCAAAACATTAGCCCCAATGTCCCAATAATAATTCCCAGAAGGTCAATGACCAGAATGAAAAGAACAAGATCTGCTGGGACAGACAGGCCAAAGGTCAGTAGACTGTAGTTGAGGCATTGAATGCAATATAAGAAGTACCTCACAAAGATAGAATAGAAACATAGGTCCAGTTCACAGCCAGGAGTTTGTTGGAATCCCATCAACCCACAAACCCAGAAAGGATGATGAAAAACAAGCAGGACCCAGCGGTTTTCAGCATGCTGCAAAAGCAACACTAATTACCCTTCCTTATTCAGACAACAAAGGTGAAGAAGAGAGTATGGGAGTCCCTGGAGCCTGCATTGCTAAGAATAATTCTCAGAACTGCTCTGACAAAGAAGACAAAATCAGAGAGGCAGTAGAATACAGGCAACTCCCAGTGAGTGAAAAAGGCAAGATGCCCTTTTGAGACACAACTCCTCTCATCATATGGGCCATTTAAAATCATCTCTATCAAGGAAAATTGTTTTGAGAAAGGCTGCCAGGTCACAAGTGAATAGATCAAAGCATGCATGAAAGCACCCAGTGACTCGCCCAAGAAGAAGAAAAGCAAAGATGCTTTTCCCAGTTGTGACAACAGCCCAGGTCCTGTGGGCAATTACTCTTTATGCAATGTTGCTTCTCAAAGCCCTGACTTTATAAGTCGTAACTAGAAACTTTGGTGAGCCCAGCAGCACAGCACTAAACCCATCCTAGCTATATATCTGCTCTCCTTGTAAGACTAAAGGTTCAATGGTCATTGATAGAGAAAACTCAGTTTCCTGCAGGTATTCCTGCGATAGGCTTCAGGAACCACATAGCAGAACTAGCAGATGTTCTAATGATGAACAGTCTTTGACCAATAGAGCCTATGTTGTAAAAGGTCCCAGTGGCATAGGATCAGAATTTTCCTTTAGGATTCTCCCAACTGATATGTCTCCAATCCCAGTCAATAACAAAAGGACAAATGGGAATGTCCATGGAGCCACAGGGGATAACAGGAAAGGAAGCTACCAATCTGAGAGTTTTGAAATGGAGTATAATGAAGCCTCCCCTCAAAGACCTCTAATGAGATCCAAGAGTAAACATCCCCATGTACCACTGGTATCCGAATCAGAGGTTGCCGAACCAAAGTCAAATCATGCCATGAAGTGCAAAAGTACAACTATGTCCAGGACCACAGTTAGCCTATTATCAGAGATGACCATGTGCAATTCTTGTCTTGAAATTCAAAAATCTTGTTGGATTCACATTGATATAATACTAAACAATTGTCCTATGATGATGTTCATTTGAACCACAAGATGTCAAGTCCTGAAGCACTTTAAAGTCAAGAATACACCAAATGCAAACCTATTTGACTGCTCAGTGCCAGACATTGAACATAAATCAGGTACTAAATCAAATCGTAAGTATTCCTCCAAAGAGAAATCAGATCTTATACTTTTTTGCCCAATGCAGCAGATCAACACACTGACTTTGGAATGGAAGATATTCAGTGGCTTCATTCCTATCACATCTATATCACTTACAAATTTAGTAACCCTCCAATGTACAGAACAAAGTTCTTATTTGCATTTGGATAGAAATAATAGCAAACATCAATCAAGAATCCATTAAGTATGAGTTCTTTCCTAAAGCCATACAAAGTGAAGGAGATCTAAAGAAATATACCACATTCCCTTGGGGAAGAGAGATTTATATTCTAGAAGGTGTTGTGAATGGAGCCTTATATTCCATGATTACAGACTTCCTATAGCTGAGTCACTATGGATAGCAGAGCCTAATAGCTATTCAGAATATTACTTTGAGGATGATGAAAGAACAACCATTTATAAGCCTCAGAGGAAAGGGCAGCTATCTGCCAGCATCTGTATGGCAATAGAGGAGGAAATCTCAAAATGGCTTCAGATGAAGGAAGGAGTTTTTCACTGAATAGTGACCATTTTCAGCCAGTATTGTGATGTCAATGGAGAGGCAGTAGAGGATGACTACATATGACTGGGTTGAGTGGCCCCACCAACCGCTGGTCACTCCCACTTTCCAGCTAGTGTACTACAATGTCTCAGGGTCAAATTCTTAAAAGTGGTCTGGGATCTTAGCTTGATTTTGTTTAGAGTACGTAGTAAATATATAGCATTAATAATGTGTACAAAGATTGTACCTAATGGAAATAAGGAGGGGGAAGAAGTTTCTCGGACCTCAGACTTTAGATCATAAGATTATACAATTTAATTTTAAAATCCATATTAATGAAAGCAGGTAACAAGAGGATTTCACACAGATGTATGTATTTTCTTGGCTCTTTTGATTCCTAAGTGTCTCTTCATTTGCTAAGCCAAGACTTCAGTTGCTATATTCAGAAAAATCACTGGCTTCTTCTTAAATCTGTGCCTTTTTTTCCTAAGCAAGTCTGTTTGAGTAAATCTATTGAGTAGTTTGTGTGTCTCTTGTACATTTAAAGAAAAATATCTGAGTGCTGTACCATGAGAGAACATGGAAATGGTGGAATAAGATTTTCTGTGAGACAGTACTATCTTTTTTTTAAAGTATTACAGTTTCCACATTTCTTAAAATCAAATAAATAAAAAAGGCTTATGGGCTGAAATTTCCTGAGTTTGAAAACCTGAAAAATAAATTATGACACTAGTTGATTTTTTCCCATAAAAACTTGATGGATTTCCTTCAACATGGCAGGCAAAGCATCTTTCCTAGAGAAGGACCTAAATATGGAGCTGGCAAGGGGTGGGGGGAGGAAAAGAGGGGGCAGGAAGGGATGAAAATCTAAGGCTTACTTCATCATTTCCTCTCCTCATTTTTATTTGTGCCCTCTCCCCCACCCAGGGATGTTCTAGAGCCAGCTCAAACCAGTTTGTGAGAGCCAATTGTTAAATTTTCCATAGGAATATTTACACCTCAGAAATGTTTGCTTTATTGCTCTGTTGATTGTCTAGAATCAAGAAAATGATAGAGAAAAATCTTAATGCAGATTAAACTTAAAAATAAATTGTATGAAAAAAATTTTGAGAGATGATTGTTTAACATTTATCAGCACACCCTTGCTTATACCCCCATATTAGAACCTGTTCTCAAGAAGGGATCTAATGCCAGGTATCTACATCTAGAGTATTTCAATAATTCAAGAAGCAATGATTTCATTCATATAGATATCTCCTCTGCTGATATAGAACACAGTATTTTTCTGCCTTAGTCGGTGGCTTTTAGGAAATTTTCTATAGTCTAAGAAAATTGTTGGCAATGAGAGCTACAGAGAAGATTCTACAAAGAATGACTCTAGTCATTATTTGTCGATTATGAAAAGGTATTTGATTTGGTAGAGAAAAATAAAATCTTAAAGTCTGTCATCCAACTAGGAGTTAGCCATGTATGTGCCAAGATTAATAGAAACATAGTTAGGCGGTGCAATGGACAAAGCCTATGACTTAGAATCAGGAACATCTGAGTTCACATCTGGCTTCAGAGGGACTAGTAATATAACCTTGGGCAAATCATTTCACCTCTCTTTGCCTTGTTTTCCTCATTGGTTAACTGGGGAATAATAATAGCACCTACTTCTCAAGGTTGTGAGGATCAAATGAGATGATATTTATAAATATTTTGCAAACCTACATGGAACTATATAAATGCTAGCTATTATTAATCAGTGAAGCAACAAGCATTTATGCCTAGTATATTCCAGGCACTATACCAGACTCTGGAGACACAAAGACAAAAATTAAACAGTCCCTGTCCTCAAGAAACTTATAATCTACTTGGGGAAGACAACATGTACATATACAGTTTTGAAAAAATAAGATGCCAGGTAATCTTAAAGGTAAACTATTACTATCTGGGAGTTGGGGGTGGGGAGAGGTGGAATCAGGAATAGATTTATGCAAAGACATTCCTTGGATGATGAGTCTAAGAAGCAGTGAGGACTACTGCATTCCAGGAATAGGCGACAATCAGTACAAACATATGAAAAGAAGAGATGAAGGGCATTGTATGAGGAATGCTAAGGGCCAGGACCATCTTGTCTGTGAAGAAGAGCAAAATAATGTGTAATAATAAGGCTGAACAGGAAAGGCAAATTGGACCATTAGGACCAGACTATGCAGGGCTTCAAATACCAGAGAAGTTTATACTTGATCCTAGAGGTAAATTAGAGCTATTGGAGATTTGTTTTGATTTTTTTTTAGTGGAGAGTAATATGGTCTGACCCTCATTTTAAGAAAATCATTTGACTGCTGTGTAGAGGATGGATTGATATTGGGAGAGACTTGAAGCAGAGAGACCAATTAAGAGGCTATTTGAATAGTCCAAGTGACAGGTGATGAGGGCCTGAAGGCCTGAAGGGCGGGGTGGGGAGGCAGGGGTTGGACAATGTAAGTGGAGAGAAGAGGGTTAGACTGTAAGTTTCAGATTAATGATCCCATCTACCTCAATGGAGAAAGTTTCCACACCAATAAAATTATACAAATAAAATTTCCAGACCAGGAAATAAAAAGATGCTAAATTATAATTATTTCAGACCTATTAAAGAATAAGGCAAAATTTCATTGCAACATGTTCAAGATTTGGCATCCTTACCTTCTGTAAGAACAAGTCTAATTATCCCTGTGGAAAGCTATAGATAACAAGTCTAGTCCACTTAGCTTCATGCATAATACAAACAGGAGAAACTGTTTAGAAATCATCAGAGATTTATTCCACTCTTCTCTTTGTTCCTGGGCTTGAGCAAGGGGCCCATTTGAAAGAGAATGTTGGAGCTTCCACACATGTGGTCCATTCTGTTTTCTCCTTCTTAGCAGTGATTCCCAGCTTCTGTTAGAGCTGCAGTATCCTACTGTGCCTAGGTTTAACTTATTCTACTTCCTCCCCTTCTCAAAGAAACATTTTTTTAAACCTTAAATTGATAATAGGAAAGTATTTTTGTTCAGAGACCACTTTGAAAATATTGTGATGCCCCTTGAGAAACGTAGAGACAAATCTGAGCCACCCATCCCAAAACTAACACTTCAAATAATTGCCTTAAATTATAATGTTACAGAGTGCAATGCAATTCATTTCAGCAATTAGTAATTACCTACTGTCTGCAGAACACTATAGCAGGCCAATGGGTGCATACAAAGTTTAGATAAGACTAGAGTCTATGCCCTCAAGGAGCTGATGTCATAAGAACTTTAGTGCAAAATAAAAAATGTTTTGCAAGATCCAAAGTGAAGGTGGTTACCAAATGGAAGAGACCAAAGAAACCTTCATGGAAAAGTAGCATTCAAATTTTATTGTCAAAAATGGGTAGGAATTCAACAGCTGAAAAGATATTTAAAAATTTCTGGCACAAGAAATAGGATGAGTGCCAGTATTGACAGGAAAGTGAAGGGCATAACAGTACTTTTGATAATAACAAAGAACTGGAAACCAAGGGGGTACTCATCAGTTAGGGGATGGTTTGAACAAACTTACCAATAAAAATAGAGGAACTTTATTGTACAGCTAGAAATAATAAATATGAGTAACTTAAAGAAACACAGGAAGACTTCATTTAAATAATATACAGTGAAGTAAGAACTAGGAAAAGAGTTTTCACAGTGACTATGATGGAGTATAGGCTCTGGGAACTCCTTTGAACTCTCCTTGAATCTTCCCACTTGATGAGGCATTTGCCTGAGTCCATAAGCCTTTCTTTATCCATAGGCCCAAATGGTTACTCTTAACCTAGCCTAACCCTCCATTGTCTAGCTACTTCCCATCCTTGATCCTCTCAAAATATCTATACCCAAATCCATTACCCTTAAACTAGCCTAGCCTTCCATTGTCTGTCATCTACAGTTAGCCTTCAGCTATTTCCCACCCTTAGTCCCATTCCTGGAGTCTGACCTCAGTCCCACCAAGATCCTCCTTAGACTCCTCCTCAAGACCCTCCTCAAACTCCTCTTCTAGACCACCCCTACATATCTCCCATAGTCTTTCTGTATATAAAAATCCATCTTGCCTCCATGAAGGTACGCAGATTCAGTCTAGCTCAGACTCAGTCTGTCAGATTTTTCTGACCCCGCTTGTTAATACAAGAGTCACAAATACTTAGGCTCCTTAAGAGCCTATCCATTATGGCAAATTTTTAATAAATTTTACTTTACTTTGGCTGAGAGAAGGCTTGAGTCAAATTCATTTGACAGGACCTGGCATGTTGGTATTTTGGGGGTCTCAAACACCAAAACATTTTAAAACTCAACAACTAAAAGGATATTAATGGGAAAAAATGAAGCCAAACTATAAATTACTATTGTTATGTCTAGGTCCTTGGAAACCAGAAATGAAATATTTTCCTTTTTTTAGCAGTGAGATGGAGGACTACAGACCCATGATGGTGCATACATTATCAGATTGGTCACTGTTTTAACTGTTTTTTCTTTATTACAAAGGAAAGTTTAGTTTGGGTGGACAGGAGAAGGGGCAGGATAGATCCAAAAATGTCTGTGATATAAAGGTAAAAGTCATAAATCTTATTTTTACAAAGGAAGAAAGGAATGAAGGAAGAAACTTATTTAGAAAACAGGGAGCAGTCCAATTTGACAGCATATAAAGGTAAGCAATATGAAATGACTCCGGAAAGGTTGGGTGGCACCAGATTGTGAAGGGCCTCTTACAACAGACAAAAGGACGGATAAATGGATGAATGAAAAGCATTTATTTAGCACTTACTGTATACCAAGCCCTGAACCGGAAAGCAAAGTAGGGTTTTTTGTTGTTTTTCTGGATTGAGTTATAGTCAATCAAGTGCCTTTGATTGAATGAAGACTTTGACTGAATCAAGAGTCTTTGATAGGCTAACTGCCAAGGATTCAAATACAGAATCATTTACTTAGAGAAATAGGAGTCCTTGCCTTCAAGATGTTTACATTCTAATAGGGAGACACAACACATAGAGGAATATAATGTCCAGGGGAAGATGTTTTAGTCTGGTAAGTCACAGAGACAGTGAATGAAGTGAATTGAGATGTTCTTTCTTGAAGCCATGGTAGTATTTGGTTGATTTGATTACCGTTTCCAGAGCAAGAAGTGAAAAATGTAGGAGGAGGGGGTGAGGCAAGAGGAAGAAGATGCCCAAGTCAAGACATATGTCAAGAAGATAGCCAGCATAGACAGCTGGACTGTATGTGAAATTTGGTCTAATAGGTCATTATCAAGACTGCTCCAGTCCAGGGCAGGAGTTCCAAAGCTGAGTAGAGTTAAGTCCTCCAGGGTAAGCCCTCTGGAGGCCTGTGGGTTCAAAGTATGCAGTAGCAGGGGTAGAGAAAGAAGATGACTAGAGTCGACAGCAAATTAGAATGTAAAGTATCTCAAAATGTATTTGAACTTTATCTCTAAAGCAACAGGGAGACAGCAAAGTTTTTTTTTTTTAACATGAATGGCATGTGCATAATAATTCACATTTATAGGGCACTTTTTAAGATGCACAAAGTGCTTTCCTCATATCAACTCTGTCATAAAGCTCCCATGACTATAATGATTCCAGTTTTTCTGATGAAGAAACTGAAGCTCATAAAGATTAAGTCACTTGTCATTGTCACATCACTCATAAATATCAGAACTTGGATTCAAACCCAGTCAGGTCTCCTGACTATATGCCATGTTCTTTCCATTAAATCTCATTACCTCTGCTATAGTCTGACAGAGGTATGAAGGGTGATTTGAAAAAGAGAAGGAAAAGCAATGGGGAGACTTACTAAGAGACTGCTGCAATAGTGTAGATGGGTGTTAATTAAGGCCTGATGAGTAGCAGGAATTGGAAAAGAGAGGGAGAGACATCTTACAGAGACAGAATTGACAGGACTGGATGTAAAAGCTGAGGCAGAGAGAAGGCTCAAAAGAAGTGATAATAACCCACATTTATATTGTCCTTTAAAGTTTACAAAATATTATCGTCACAACAGCCCTATAAGGTAAGCAGGATCAATAGTATGGCTATATTTTATCAGTCAGGAAATCAAGGTTTAGAGGGGTTAAGAGATTTGCCTGAGCACATGAACTAATAAGTGTCAGAATAAGGACCTGAATGTAGGTTTCCTGTTTCCTAGTATAGTTTTGCTTCCATGACACCACACTGCCTGTCAAAGACAACACCAAGGCTTCCAATTCTGGAGGCTGAGGTGAACAGTTGGGGGAAGCAATCAAGTCAGAAGGAGGAAGAGGCTTGGCCTATGTAAAGACAATAAAGAAAGACACCCAGGGTTGTGAATGCCAGCTGCAAAACAATAGAAAGTCCAGTATAGAACTTGAAATCTGAAATCCTTTCAGCCTACAAGCTGCCCACCCTTGCTCATGAGGATGGAGAAATAAAACCATCTGCTACAAAAGCATCAAAGAAACTTCTTTTTTCTAAAGGGCCAAACCAAATCAAAGAAGATATTTCATCTTGAGGACACTGAATGATAGCGATGCACATTTTTTATTCTACAGGACGTGCTCAGAAGAGGGTGGGCCCAGTTTCGGTGTCAAATAAATCAATGGAAATGATAAATGAAAAGCAAGAGATGAAAAATGATGTAATGCAAAGCTATTTAACTCTGCCAGATGCTCCCGTAGCAAACAATGCTGAGCACAAAGCAAATTAAATCTATGACTCTTTATCTTCTCAATAGTTTCCGTAACAAGCTATTTGGTGTGGCAGCAAGATCAGTCCCTAGTTCTTGACAGTTTTATAGTTCCTGGTCAAAATTTCCAACCACATTTTGGTCAGGGTTGACTTTAGATTTTCACATAAGCAGTTTCCACATGCACATACACAATTTCATCCTTTAGGGTATGCCAATAAGCCAGGTTACATTAGGCCACAGACAAAGAGAAACTGACCAAAATAAAATGAGAAACCTGGATTCTATCCTACAGAGAACAAAAGGATCCAGAACATTACCATTTCTCCTTGCAATTGCCACAGAAAAGCATGCCAATTACCAATACATCTTCTGATTTATAAGCTGAACATGCAGGAAGGAATACAGTGAGCATAGGGGTAGCATGGGGGTACTGGACTTGGAATCAGGAGAAACACAGCT
Organism: Gymnobelideus leadbeateri; assembly: GCA_011680675.1. NCBI lineage: Eukaryota > Metazoa > Chordata > Mammalia > Diprotodontia > Petauridae > Gymnobelideus > Gymnobelideus leadbeateri. The sequence goes on from WOXC01010251.1 coordinate 708,721, forward strand.
TTGAATGTTTTCTTCTATGGGCAGGTCACTTAAGCATTTTTCAACTCATTTTACTCACCTCTAAAATAGTGGTGATATCTACCTCACAGGATTATTACAAGGACCAAATAAGACTTTCTTATAATTAGAGCTATCAAAAAAATGGAATAGGCTGCCTTGGGAAGTACAGGGTTTTCCCTTACTGCATATATATTCAAGCAAAGGCTGTCCATGTCCTGGATTGCTTTGTGAACATGTTCAACATCCCTCAGAGGACATTCTTCTATTTCTCTTGAGGGCAGGAACTATCCCTTTCAGTTTTATATCTCTAGCACCTAGCACAACACTGGCATATAAGTATATGCATAATGAATAGTTGTTGGTTGTTTGTTGTCCACTATTTGTAGGATGTTTTGTAGTGGACGATTTTGGGTACAGGTTAAATTAGATAGCTGCTTCTAACTCTGACTCTGTGAAGTACTATAGAAACACCAGCTGTTACTCCTTCCTTCCCTGTGTTTCAGATGCTCACTTTTCCCCTCCTCCCTCTGACACAGTGATTGATTGCATATTATAAGTGAGGTATTGTAAATATTACCTTAGCTTGCAATCTCTAATTCTAAAGGACTTTGTTTTTCTATTATGGAAACTTTGGGCACCCACAAAAAGGGAGGAAAATATTCAGAAAGGACAAAGATGAAGGATTGTCTCTGTACTTGTGTGCGCAATTTTAACAAGTGTTTAAAATATCCTGAATGGCAAGAATATAACAAAAGAATTTGGGAAGAAACCCATATAACCCATATGCCCCTATTAACCAGTCTACGGTATCCCAAACCTGTTCAGGGTCAGTACTTCTGAAAGATTTTATCTGTGTTAGAGATAAAACGTTATATATGGATGTGTAAGAAGGAAAAAAGAAAGGAAGCAAGTATTAAGAGTAACTTATGTCATACCAGGCACTGTACTAAGCACTTTACAATTATTATTTCATTTAATTCTCACAACACCCCTGGGAAGTACTGCTATTATTATCTACAGTTTAGGAAACTGAGACAGAAGCCCAGCATCACACAATAACATGTGAGGCCAAATTAGAATTTAGACTCTTGACTAAAGAGTCTAGGTTCTATTGACTCTAGATTCCATTGTGGAATCTAGCTAGATGTCCATTTTGTCCAATAGTTTTTGTCAAATAGTGAGTTTTTTCCCCAGAAACTGGGGTTTGGATTTATCAAACATTATACTACTGTGTTTGCTTGCTTCTCTGTGTTGTATACCTAATCTGTCCTACTGATCAACCTTTCTTTTTTTAAACCAATAAGATGTTTTAATTATTCATGCTTTGTAGTACAGTTTGAAATCTGATACTGATAGAACTCTTTCCTACTCACTTTTTTCATTATTACCCTTTTGTTCTTCCATATGAATTTTGTTATTACATTTTCTAGCTCTTTCAAATATTCTTTTGGAACTTTGGTAAAATATTGAATAAGTAAATTAATTTAGGTAGTGTTGTCATTTTTGTTGTGTTGAGTCAATGTATAACAATAACCAATTAATGTTTTTATTTTGTTTTTAGATCTTTATTTCTATATAGAGTGTTTTATGGTTAAATTTACATAGTTGCTGGGTGAATATTGGAAGATACACCCTCAAGTATTTCATAGCTTCTGTAATTATATTCAATGGACTATCCCTTTCTAGCTTTTTTTGGCTGAGTTACATATAGGAATGCTAATGATTTATGAGGATCTATGTTATATCTTTCAACTTCACTGAAATTATTTAAATTACTTTTTAGTTGACTCTCTAGGGTTCTCTAAGTACACCATTATATCATCTTCAGCTTTTTTACTATACTATGATTCCTATATAAATGTAAATAGTATCCTTAACAATAATGTTTGAAATATGACACTCAATTATCCCTGGAAAGGAAAAACTAGTGCATTGCAATTTACACATACTGTAGGCTCAGTGAGTCCTATGTGGGTATAAGGATATCTGGACTTTCCCACTCCAGACCAAAAAAAAGAGGAAAAAAGAATTTTTTCATGTGAAAGCAGAGCCAAGTCCCTATTTCTCTGCTCAACCAAAAAGAAAGGAGAAAAAGTAAAAGACTTTTTCCTTGTGGCCAAAACAGAAAGAAAAAGAGCAAGAAAGGGTAAAAGCAAATATTTCAAAAGCCCTGGGTCTAACCCTGTCTACTACTTCCAATCAAATTAGGTCATAGGCTTCTAGTCATCTAAATCCAAGCTAAATTCTCAACTACCCCCTCAAAGGAAGTTACTATATATTGTTCTCAGCTCAGAATTTTCTAGGATGCTGCTTCCTTACCCCAAGCATTTTCTGCTCTACCCCCATACACTTACCAACTTTCCTCTACCTCCTCAGCTTTCCACCTTGCTCTGAGAACCCAAATCAATATTGTAATCATCTGTAATAAATCAACATTGCCATTGTTTCTGGAGAAGATATGTCATACTCCACTCTGCATTCCTATAGCTTCCCAAAATAAAATTCTTTTCTCTGGCCACCAGTTCTTTATATGAATTGCCTCTCCCTATAAGCTCCTTGAGGGTAGGAGCTATCATTGCTTTTGTATTTGTATTCTGAACACTTAGCACATAATAAGTAGTTAATAAATATTTTTAATCCATTCGTTCATACATTGGAAGTTCTACCAGCTTCTAAGTAGTGAGCTTTGGAACAGGGGAGTATGACATCATCATCATCATCATCATAACTAGCATTTATTCCATTTCTGTATTGTGTACATACATGTATATGTTAAAGCTTAAAACTGCATGAAGACTTTTGGGGCACCTTGCATAGGACTTTTAAAGTTTGCAAAGCACTTTACAAATGTTATCTTATCCTCACAACAATTCTGGGAAAGAAAAAAAAAGAGAAAGCAGTTTCCCTTAATCCAGGCCATATAACTTCTCAGGGATGGCATAATTAGATCACAGAGGTCAATCCTATATTCATTATATAAAGCCTTCCTCTACATTCCATGATCTTTTCAAGAACCATAATTATACCAGAGGGAGCTACATGGAAGCCAGATGAGTTCTTTCATGACCTTATTCATACAACTATAGGGTACAAGTTGCTAACTAATAGTGCCAGGGAAAGTGGGGAGCTGAGGATGCCTCTCCACATTCCTGAGGAAAACCTGGATGGTAAACTGAAAAGGATCTCTCCCCACCAAATGTTTTATAGTCACTGAGTCATTTTGACTATTATAAATGCCCAAATTAACTACAAAGGACCTATGAAGGAAGAAGCTTTCTGCATCTAAAGAAAGAACTGATAAAAGTCTATGTAGAATGATCTCTCTCTCTCTCTCTCTCTCTCTCTCTCTCTCTCTCTCTCTCTCTCTCTCTCCCTCTCCCCCCACACACATACACACACGCTGTATCTAATGGTAGCCATCTTAGGGAGAAGGGAAGAAAAAAGGAAAATAAAAAGAAAGTTACATGATTACTATACATTTAAAAGGAATAGCAAGTTGTACGTAATAAATTTGCAATTTCATGTATAATCATTTCTTTTTAATTCTACTATGTTATGGAAATGCTTGTATTATTTCATAAATTTAAAATGTTTTAAAATTATGGATATGGGGGCGGCTAGGTGGCGCAGTGAATAGAGCGCCGGCCCTGGAATCAGAAGGACCTGAATTCGGAGCCGGCCTCTGACACTTAATCCATACAAACAAAAACCTAGCCGTGTAACCTTGGGCAAGTTACTTAACCCCAATTGCCCTAAAGGGGCGGCTAGGTGGCGCAGTGAGTAAGAGTGCCGGCCTCGGAGTTTGGATGGCCCGAGATCAGATCCGGCCTCAGAAAATGAGCACCCACGCATAAATAATGACTAGCCGTGTAACCTTGAGCAAGTTACTTAACCCCAATTGCTTTAAAAAAAAAAATTATGGATATGGAATGTCATACTTGGGGAACAGCAAGCAGGCTAGTAGGAGGAATGGGGAAAGAAAAGGGAAAATGCCTATTATGTGCCAGGCACTGTTCTAAGCATCATTATGTATAAACATTATTTCATTTGATCCTCACAATGACCCTTTCAGGTAGGTGCCATTATTATCCTCATTTTAAAATGGAAGAAACTAGGCAAACAGAGGTTAATGATTTGTCCAAAGTCATAAGCCTGGAAAGTATCTGACATCTGATTTCAGCTCAGGTCTTCCTTACTCCAGGGCCAGCATTCTATCTAATGCTCCACCTAGCTGCTTCCAATTGGCTGAAAGATGGATTGTGTGAGAGGGAGTAATATCAGAAATGGAAAGTCAGAGTGTGTTAGGGTTCCGAGGGTCTCAAACCTACAAGAACATGTTTACCTTTTCCCAGTCTTCGGACGTCTCCAGCTTCTAGACTTTCTAGAAGAACTACCCACGCAGAACACCCTTCTGTTTAAGGAGAACTCTCTTTATTTTTCTCTGATCAGAACATACAAGCGAACTCAGCCAGCTGTCCCCCCGCCCCGTCAGGCAGCCTCCTTTTTATCCAACCTCCAGTTCCAGGTGTTTAACATCGCCTTCCCTGCCACTGCGAGCCAATCACATACTGCCCCGAGAGTGAGGGGTGGTAACCCGCTGCCCACATGAACACATCAGCTCATCGGGCTAAGAGGTTTCCGGTGTAGCAGACCAGGAAGTCTCCTAACCAGGAAGTCTCTCTACTGCCACGTTAACTCTTATGATTGTTTTGCTGACTGTCCTTTTGGCCTTCCGGGTTCCTCCTGTAGCCTGTTATTGATAGGCCAGGGACCCTCCTGCCACTCCCAGGCTGTCGTGCTGCACCCCAGTTGGCTAAGGACTCTTCAAGAGTGGAAGACTGTGAAGGGCTTTAAATGCTCAGCAGAGTTTCTATTTTATCCTGAAGCCATTAGGGAGCACCTGAAGCTTGAAGCCACCTGAAGGAAGGTAATATGGTCAGACCTATGCATAGGAATGTCCATGGAGCAACTGTATGAGAAATAATGGAAGGAATAAATCCAATTAATAGATTATTGCAATAATCCAGGTGAGAGTGCTCAAAAGTGTTGACTATATAAATGGAGAAAAGGGCCCAGATGTGAGAAATACTTGGCAGTAAATGGGCATAGAAGAGTGCCTGACTCATAGTAGGCATTTAATAAATATTTACTGATTACTTGATAGAATTGATCACTTAACACTTACACTCTAGCCCCACTATCTCAGGACTAGATGGCTTCATTGCCCCTCAGTATTCCACGGTACTCTGAAGGGTGTATGAAGTGTTCTTCCCTGTTTCTATTGACTCAAACCCCACCACCTGTTTCCCCCATTTGTTAGGAACCTGTGACTAGCACCCAACTCCATTTTACTACTTAATATCAGTTGGTTTTCACAAAGGGATATTTATTTCAAAGATAGCAAAAACAAAGATATCAACATTCCCCCCAACACCTTGGAGGCATCATCTCCCTAACACCATCTTGGCCTCTAGTGGAAATTACTCTCAAAACTTAACTTAGTTCTTATATAGTATTGATCCCACAAAGTTCACACACAAAAGTGGCATTGCTGGACTGTGGTCCTGAAATTTACTCCCAGAGGTCACTCCTTGCTGCCTTAGAGCACCAACATTGGGCTGACTGTAACATCAAATCTGCATTTACTACTCCCAGATTCCTATAACTTTGTATTCCCAACCCAGATTGGAAACTCCACCCCCTGCACCAAATGCAATGAGTGAGGAATCACCTTGCTCCACCAGATGCCTTTTTGAATGTCTCTAAGGTCAATCATACAGCTTTCCTTTCATCACAGAGTTATTCCACTGAAACCAGTTACAGAAGGTCCACACATGTTTCAGTCTCTCCAAGGCACTTCACTTACACATCATCACAAATCTCTTGGAAGCTGCTCTCGAGCATCTCCCAGATGGTACACATCAACTCAGGTGGTCTGGACCTGTGCCAGACCCTTAATACAATAAGATTTGGCAATTAATCAGATACGAAGATGAGTGAGGGGATGAGTAAAGGTGACAAGTCAAAGATGACGCTGAAGTTGTAAACTTGCATGCTTAGAAGGATGGTGGTACCTTGCCAGAAATAAGAGAATTATGAGGAAGGATGGGTTTAGGGGGAAAGACAGTGAATTGGATATAATAATAATGAAACATATAATGGTAGGGATGTCTACCTAGAGACTGGTGATTCTGGTCTGGACCTCAAATTCCACTGCAGCTAGAAGCTCAAGAGATAGAGTACTGAGCCTTGAGTCAGAAGAGGAATTCAAATTCAACCTCAGATACTATCTATGTGACCCTGGGCAAGTCACTTAACCTTTCTGCATCAGTTTCCTTATTGTAAAATTGGGATTTAATAATAGCACCTACCTCCCAAGGTTGTTGTGAGGATCAAATGAAATAACAATTGCTAAGTGATTAGGAAAGTTCCTGGCACATGATAGTACCATATTATTATTGATGAAGTCTTTTCTAAATACCCACAGTACCCCCTTACCAAAACATCCTCCAATTACACTTGCCTTTCTGTACCATTTGTTTGGCACACATATCACAATTGATGTTTTTGGATTGTCATTTATCATTCCACATGTGTTTATCTTGTCTCTCATCTAGATTGCCTACTAGACATTTCCACCTAGAGGTCTTACTCACATCAAACTCAACATTTTCAAAATTGAAATCAACTTCCCCCCAAAATGCCCTGCTCCTCTTCTATCTCTTGTCAATGATTCCATTATTCTCCTATTTATCAAGACTCAAAAATCATGATGCTCAATGACTACTCCATCTCTCATGACCCCAACACCCAATTAGATGTCAAGTCCTAGACTGGTGAAAAGAAAACTCAGGTTGATAGATATCTGTCCTTTCTTATCCACAAGTCTAATTAAACCAACAACAATGAAATCATTCCATATTAAGCTACTTGATTCTCACTAAATCTGGAGGAAACTACCTTTTCTTGAGTCAAGTTGACCTCATTCATTCTGAAAACACGATGGAAGCAGCAACTGGTCAATTATTTATCTCATGGCTTGTTTTTTTCTCAAATATAAACATCTTTTTTTAATTGCATTGGTATAATTGCCAATCTAATTTACCAACATACAACCCTCATCTCAGATTTAATGAACCTATTTTGTTTTATGGGTGCTACAGTAGACTTGGCAAAGGAAGAGATTGAATGGAAAACATGAACAAACTTGCTACATACTAGTTTCAAGGGAGGAGCTTACAATCCCCTTCCAACTCTAAATGTCTATGATTGAAAACCTAGTCAAGCCAGAGGCAGACATAGGAGAGGGAGAAATCTTGCTTTTCTCTGATTTGCATAGATCTTAAATAATCAAAGATTTCAGTGTAATATGGAAGATACCTCTGCCTACTCAGTAGTATTTAAAGAGAATTATGTTCTCATCTGCCACTCATAAGGGATCCCCAACATATTCCTATGGTAGGAATCACTGTGCCTTTCTTTTCCAAGCAACAAAGAGCTAGAGCTCTCAAGCAAGCCTAGATCACCAAACATTGACAAATCATTTGCTCGATACCTATCAAAGCACAATACACATAATAGGTATTTTAAATGTTTTAAGTATGAGCAATATTAAGGAAGATCGCTATCACTGTTACCAAATAACTCAGTAACTTTCTTTATATGAAGTAGTTATGGTAATTGGAATAAAACTTCATAAGGGTCAGGTCACCTAGCAACTCCAATCGAGATTATAATGATGAAAAGAGATAATCCCTGACCTCAAGGAAAATACAATCTAATGGGAAGAGACAACACATTAAAAGGGAACTAAACAACATTTAAAGATTTGTATGTAATTCTTTTTTTTTTACTCTTCTTCGTATGTTCAAATAGTCCTTTTATTTGGATTCAGGTCAGAACAAATCTTTTTTTTAGGAACTGTAAAGGATTTGGCCTTTTTTCTAGATTTACACAATTTTATTAATCCAATTTTTCTTTTAAAATTTTACAAATCCTTGCCATGTTCTTAGAAAAATGTGTTATTGCTTTCTTTTATGTTTCAATCTTTAAATATACATTAGCATGCTTTTTAAAAATTTATAAATACATTAATTAGGAAATGGCTAAACAAGTTGTGGTTTATGAATGTAATAGAACATTATTGTGCTATAAGAAACGAAGAGGAGACGGTTTTCATATTTACCTGGAGAGGCTTATACAAACTGATGCTGAGTGAGAAGAGTAGAACCAGGAGAAATTTTTATACAATCACAGACACAACATATGTGTGATGACCAACTATGACAGACTGGACTCTTTTCAGCAATGCAGTGATATAAGTCAATCCGGAAAGACTCACGAAGGAGAGAAATTCGACATCCAGAGATATAACTAGAAAGAACTGAGCTTGAATCCTGATGGAAGCAAACTAATTGATCTTTTTCTTTTCATTGTTTGTTTTATTTCTTCTTTACCATTTTTCATCCCACCTAGTACAATACGCCTTTGTAATTGGACTAATATCTAATATGAATGTATTTGCAGATCCTATACTGGACTATATGCTGTTGTGGGGGGTGGGGGGAGAGAGGTAAAGGAAATTTGAAAATCAAGGAACTATGGAACTGAATCTTGTTAACTAAAACTAAATGGATAAATTAATTTTAAAATTAATTAATTAAATTAAATTAAAATTTTATAAATTAATTAATAAATTAATTTTAAAATTTATAAGTTAAATCACAGAATACCACATCATTTTAAAGTACAACCCATATTTCTAAATACTTCTTAATAATAACATGGTAGCTATTTTTTAAATTATAAAATAAAAATGAAGACCTCAGATCATAATTTTGGAACTGGAAGGGACCTTAGGGGCCATGAAGTCCAACTCCTTCATGTTACAGATGAGGAAACTGGGGCACAAAAGTCAAATGAATTGTCCAGGGTCATATAGGTATTGTGTTTTTCAGACAAGATTTGAACTCAAGTCTTCCTGACACCAAATCTAAAACTCTATCTGCTAAGTCACCCAGATGCATGACACTGTCAGAGGATCAGATAAACAGAGCAGTCATGCTTGATTTGTGCTACAAAGACCTGAAGTTAAAGCATCCAAGGAGGTGGTATATCATAAAAACAGAAACTGCCTGTATGAGAGATATATCTTGTCTAATGCTACCATTCTAAAAAAGAATGTTTTCACATTCCCAGTGTCTTATAAAAGAATAGAGTCCTAACTAGTACTGGACAACCAAAGCTTTGCCTCCAGACACTGACATGCAGGGAGCATGCTTCCTACCCAAACTCATTACCTGCCATTCTCAGTTCTTTGCCTGGTCCCCATCTACCATACCCTAGGTCCTGTTGCTGCAACACTCCTCTCTCCTCCAATACAGTAGACACTTACTAAGTACTTAAAATGTCAATATTTTTAAGCATTTAGCACAGTTGGCACATAGTAGGCACTTAATAAATACTTATTCCCTTCCTTTCAAGTCAATATATGCTATTTACTATGTGCTAGTCACTAGGGATACGAAAAGAAAATGAATAGTCCCTGTTTTACATTCTATAAAGGATATGCAACATCTAAACAGATAAATGTATATACAATCATTTGAGATCAGGGAAAGAGCACTAATACCTAAGGGAATCAGAAAAAGTTTCCCTGCTGAGAACAGCATATAGGATTTAAAGGAAGATAGGAATAAAGGAAGGGCTGGCAGAGGTAGAAGAAAGTGCATTCCAAGCTTAGGAAACAATTACAGGTGTGAACACCCTGTACATAACCTAGCATTTCCAGGAATGAAGGAAATGAGCATTTATTAAGCTTACAATGCTAAATAATCTTTACCCTGGCATATGGGTGCTATTATTATCCCCATTTTACAGTTGAGGAAACTGAGGCAGAAAGCAGTTAAATTACCTGCCCAGAGTCACACAGCTAGTAAGTTTCTGAGGCTAGATTTAAATTCAAGTCTTCCTGACCCCAAGCCAGGCATTCTTTCCACTGCACCACTTAGCTGCAAGGGACTGTTTTGTCTGTTTATCTTTGTATTCTAAATCTCTAGCACAATGCTTTCACATATAGTAGATGCATGTTAAGTTCAAGAGGATTGAAAATTGAGGGACAGACAACTGGAGGCCATATAGATTGATGGTAGGAGAAAGGAAGCAAAAGGACCAAGACAGGAGATGTTGACCATAGAGAAATGGCAAGGAATGGGAAGCAAGAGAAGAGATAGATAGATAGATAGATAGATAGATAGATAGATAGATAGATAGATGGATGGATAGATAGACAGACAGCGAGACAGACAGATTTATTTTTTTTAAGGTAGCAAATTTTGGCTGCTAGGTGGCACAGTGGATAGAGCTCTGGGCCTGGAGTCAGAAAGACCTGAGTTCAAATGTGACCTCAAGACACTTACTAGCTAGGTGATGCTGTTCAAGTTACTTACTCCTCAATTTACTCAGTTTCCTCATCTGTAAAATGCGGTGGAGAATGAAATGCACCCTAGTACCTTTGCCAAGAAAACCCCAGATGGGGTCAAGAAGAGTCAGACACCATGACAAAACAACAACAATAAAGAGGGAGTTTGCTTTGCTTGACTTTGCATATTTGTTACAAGGAATTTTTTTCTTTATTCTTTTCCTATAGGGTGAGGAAATGGTGGGAGGTAGAGAAAATAAATTTCTATTCATTAAAAAATATGTAATTTAATTTTTTTTACTTTTAGAGCGCTAGTTACTAGACTGTGATTTTTCAGGCCCTATATCCATGTACTTACTTTAGCACTTGTGGGAATTTGGTTGGTTTAATTTTCTCTAAACCCTTCCCCTCCAACACCCCCCCTCCCCCAAGCTCCTAAGAATGGTTCAGTGAATAGTGCCAGTATTAAACATTTTATCTGTTTACTTAAATATTCACTATCTGTTTCTTTTGATCACCTTCCAAGTTTTGTTCCAATTCTTATAATTCATTAGTGGAAATTACATTTCAGTTTGGCACAACCTATATAACTTGAAGGCAAGGTTACTTTCCACTGAACATAATAAAAGATTCCAATGACCACAGATTACAACTTGGAAAACTTAAAAGTCGTCAGGTGAGCCTCTTCCTAAAGTACAGCCTGAAGAAAAAAAAATTGTCGAAGTAGCTCTTACCAAAAAAAGATCTAACCGCTAAATTAATCCAGTCAAATTAATGTAATTCACCAAGTACTGAGTTGCTTTATTTATAAGCAGAAAAAAAGAAAAGGACTCTGTTCTCAATCCAACAGCTGGGTTTTCTCTAATTTCCCAGAAAGGCAACTAAAAAGTCATTTAAAGGAAAAGGAGCAAAATGAAGTCCATCAATCAATAAATATTTACGGATTGTTCAGAGTCTGTGCGAGGTTCTGTACTTAAAGCATAGGCTTATAGATCTAGGGCAAGAAGGGTTCCCAGATGCCAGCTTGTCCAACCCTGTTATTTTACAGAGGATTAAACAGTGGTCTCAGGATGATGACATGTCCAAGATTACAAAGGTTCAGAGGTGAGAGTTGAACCTAAATTCTCTAAATCTAGTGGGAGATACTGTGGGAGATACAAAGAAGTGAAAGTCATAGCCCCATCCTGCAGGAAAAAACAAAATCAATTGTAGAGTCAAGATATAGACATTGTTGAGTGTAGCTGATCACAGGCTGACTGCTGCTGACCTTACTGACAACAAGCTGACTGAAGCTGACCTCGTCCTTGTTCCCAAACCCATTAATTGCCTGAGGCTGACCAAATGTTACTTCCCCCCAGACTCTGGCTATTTTGTAAAACTTCAATTCTCCCTTCCCAAGATTCCCAACCTTTCTCTATGGACATTTGGTTGTTTTGAAAAACAACTTACCTTGTAAAATCTTGTATGTCCCAACCCCCTATCACATGCAGCTCGGTTGTCCCAAGATTTGTGCCCATCTCCTCCCCTCTTACTCTATAAGAACCTCCTGCCCGATCTCCTCCTAGGGTACTCCAGTACTCTGGTACTTCTAGTCAGTCCCAATTACGATCCCCCAAATGCCTCCCTTTTATTTCAGGCTGACAACATGTAGAAAAAGATAACATGAAAACGTTTATATTTAATATGTTAAAATACCACATGTACTATAATATGTAAAACATACCATTTACATATAACACAAAAATAAACATTTTCATGTGACACATGAAATAAAATGTATAATGTATATAGTGTTTACATGTGATATGTGAAAAAAGATAAGGTAGCACAGACATTAAGTGTTCATAGAAGAAGAGGAATTGTGGGTTTGTTGTTTCCTGGGAAGGAGAGTTGAGCTCAATCTTAAAAGATAAATAAGATTTAAATGAATAGTGGAGAAGTGGAGGAGACATTGGAGAACAGAATTTGCAAGTGGAAGAAATCTCAGAGGTGATTTAGCCTAATACACTCATTTTACCAATTAGGAAATTGAATTCCCTGAACATCTTCTGTTATTCAAGTATACATGATGGAATCCTAATAAGGCTGCCCCCAGATCCAATATTCTAATTTCTTTATAGGCCCCGTTTAACAGCAGGACCACTGCCCCACCTAGACACTCACATCCCCCCCAATATCCTAACTTCTTCATATATGCCTTACTGCTCACTAGAACAGGTGTGTCCGTGAATTCATATTTCTCACAGAACAACAGGCATGTCCATGTGATGGGATCCCAGCCACTGCCTCTAGCTAGCCACTACTCCCAGACCCATTCCTCATATTTCCCACAGAAATAACAGTTGTGCCCATGCACTCAACCACAACCACATTCATCTAGGATCCCAATACTCAGCCAATCAGAAAAGAGTACCACCAGGATGCCCAAGCAGGATGTGGATCCCAAAACAATAGAAAAGACTTTCCCTAAGAAGGCACCTGTGCAGTAAAAGCAAAAGCTGTCCTTTAGGTGAACTTATGACCTAGAGAGGTTTATTATAATATCATTATCATACATACATAGCCCCAGTGGGTTTTTCTGTATGCATTGTGGGTCATATGCACAGTTTCACTGTGACTGGGACTCCTTCCCTATTACCTAATACCATTTTAATATTCATAATTTCTGTTTAAAATTCATAATTTCTGTTATATAATTGCATCTTTACCCATCTTCCTTTCTCTGAAGTTGCTGGCTCCCCTTGAACTTAGCCCGATTCATGAGAGGTGTCAATCACAATAAAAACCTATACTTGAATTAGAGGTAGTCTGACTGGATTCCACCACAAGACATTATGAAACCAAAACACACATATTGAAATAACATCCCCAAAAAAAGGTTCGGAGGGAAGACACGGGTTATTAAAATTATTTGTAACAATAGTTATTAATCAAATTTCTAGATCTATTTATAATGCATAAATTACTTTCCTCACAACAATAACCCTGTGAGACCATCATCACAAACACTCTAGGATTCTCCTGGTTATTGGAAGTCTGTGTGGCCCTGATCTTATATCAAGTAGCAATAAAAGATAGAAACACATGCACAGAAGATTTAGAAATTATCTCAACTGGATTTCCAGCTTCTCAGAGACTTTCTGTGCCAAGTAGAGAAATACAAAAAAAGGCAAAAAATAATCCTAGCCTTAGGAAACTTACACTCTAATGGGATAGTTAGTACAATATATACCACTGACCTTGGCAGTAGTTTAATTAGATCTGCATCTGTTTGAAGGGTTGTTGTTGTTTTTTTTTTCATTCTGACCGTGACTATCTATATATGAATGTTGGTAAATCACTTGATGATATCAAACAAATATTAAGCACATTGTACTGTGTTATTATTGTCACTTACAATTCAACAAAGATTAAACCACTACTATATAAAACACTCTGCTAGGTACAAAGGGAAATAAAAAAGTTTAGCTAAGCCATGGTCCCTGCCCTTAAGAGGTCTTTCAGACACTTGAAACTCAGTCTAGGTTCTGTGAGCCTCAGTTTTCTTATCAAAATGGGAGATCTGCAGGAAGGCAATATGGCAAAGTACTAGAAAAAAGGCTAGAGCCTCAAGGTTACAATGACCTGGGCCCAAATTTCACCACTGACATCTATTCACTTTCCCCCTGGCAAAGTCATTTAACTCCTCAATACCCCCCAGGCAATTCTCTATAACTTTAAGCTGAAGAATGATTGTCGGTCTGCCTTGGTAGACAGAGTTTCCTCAACTGAGAAATTCTCTTAATGATAAAATTACAGGTATGGTCTTAAAAAAAATGTTTACAGTACCTCCTGAGAAAGAGACGTTGTAAGGCAATCACAAAACATTATATATAAATGTAATCCGAAAGCTACTGTTAGCATGGGATTTCTCTTTCAAATCTAGCAGAGTTTATTAACTCAAAATTAGGATAAGCATATAACTTCCTAATATAGAATAGACCAAGGAGGAATAGAATGATGTGAGCCAAATGTTCAGAGCTAAACGCATACTGAAACATCTGCGCTGGGGAATCTAGGATAACAAGCCAAGAGGAACTGAATTTCATGATGTGCATGTTATCTAGCTGTATGACTTTGGGCAAGTCATTTCAGTGCCCCCAGTTACCTCATTTCCAAGATCAAAGGGTTGAACCAGATAATCTCTGAATTCCCTTCCAACTCCATCTATCTCTAAGGTCCCCTTCCAGCTATGATTCTATGATCCACCACACCCAAGTGCATCTCTTCATAGAATCATGGCATCTCATGGTTGGAATGGCCCTGGAGAGGTCATCTAATCCTCCACCACCACCACCACCACCCTTGACACCCCACACCCACACCCACACATTCAGACAATTCCTTCAGAGCCGCCAGAGCCATTTGGTCTGTGAACTGAGCAGTATTAAGCAAGCCTTGGGGGGAACTTCATTAAAGTTCTGTGATGACAGTTGAAAAGGAATGTTCTATCTCTCCCCAAAGGGCTGGAGAAATAAGAAGAGATGGTAAGGAATGGGGGTGGGAGGATCAAGTTGATTAGTTGAGAAGACAAAGAAAGGAGCAAGGAAGAGGAAAAAGAGGAAAATGAAGATTCGGGAGGGAAATACCAGGAAAAGAATTAGAAGGAACTTAGGACAGATAAAACCAAAGAATTGGAAAAATGAGAGTTTTGATATCATCAAAATTTTGATTTTTGTTTGTTTTGACTTTTTTTTACAAAGGTAATGAAAATTTACAATACAAAAGAAACATTACAATATTCTGTACTCTGGAAAGAGGAATTTCTGAGGCAAGAGAGAGGTAAAGGACTGAAAAAAAATATCAATCAGGCTAAAATGTCTCAAGCCTACCTTATAATTGTTTTTCAAGAGATTAAATTGAATAACTAACAGCAACATTCTGAAAAGCTTTAATTTTCCTTCCATGCTCCCATGGCTTCATATTACTTCTATGCAATGTTCTTGGCTTGTCAATTTGCACTTTCACAAATTGAGGAGAGATATATGAGTACATGGAGGCTTCTTATATTGGAAAGACTCCAATCTAATGTAGCCCTGGGCTTGCTTCACTGGCATTTTGGGAACTCCTTTGCTTTCACTTTACTTAGGGGCAATGTGCTATAGAAACTCTGAGCAGTACTTTATTTACTTGTGGACCCTCTAGAAAAAGGTAGATTTTTCCTCTCTTTCCTGATTTTGGAAGGTGGGTTAACTCTTCAAATGACTGGCTTTCCCAAGCAATAATTGAAGCATCAAGAGGGTAAGAAAATTTGAATCAATGTGCTTGTGACTGACATACTGTGTGAACCTACTGTGTGTGTGGTAGGTACAGGGGAAAGAGTAGTGGTTTGGGAGTCAGAGGATGTGGATCCCAATGCCATCTCCTATGATCACTACCTCTATAACCTTAGGTAAGTCTAACTTACCCTTACTTACCTTCTCTGTAGACCAGGAAAGTGGGGGTGGGGGAGCTAGACTAGATGGTCCCTAAGGTTCCCTTCCAACCCTAGATACATGTTCCTATGAATTATTCCCTAGGCTGCATGCCTTGCTCCAATATCAATTTTAAAAGTGAAGCATTGATGGGGGACCTCTGGGAGATCCAGTCTCAACTTGAGATGATGGGTCCAAGACCCAGAAAGAACTCTAAAGAAAAAAGTAACATCAGCAGGGAATAACTTCAGAGTAAATGAAATGTTTTTTAGCAGAAAAAAAGAAGTCAAGAAGGAGGCATAGTAACTCCCTCTCGGCCCAAAGCTGACTCCCTGGGAGGGGCTCCCCAGAACAGCCTTCGAGTCTGTTGACTTGTTTTTTTAAGCTGCTAATGTAACTTGCAGTTACAGTGGTTTGTTTTGTTGTTGTAACACGGTCTCCATAGATGTGCATTGAAATGATGCCCAGCTGCACTGAAGCCAGTAACCATGCAATCAAGAGGTTATGCAAGCACGGCAGATTGCAAGGATCCAAGGTATCCGGTGCCTGCCTTCCAAGGCACAGCCCCTCCTCTCACCTCTGAAGCTCTCGTTGTCCAGCCCACACCACTGGGCCCTGCTACACATCTTGGATCAAAGATTCTTAGACAGGTAACTAGGTAAAGAAGGACGATAAAACCAGAGATTGGCTTACATGAGTGTGTGCTGGGGAAAGAACTATCTATAGTAAACTTGGCCAGACAGACAAAATTGTGAAGATGAAATTGCCCTTTAGGGCCTTTCTCTTCCCCTTTTTGTGCTCTTTTCCCTCCCTCAGGAGGAGCCAACTGGACTGAAGTGCTCCCCACCACCCAACTTCTCAATCAAACAGGCTTCCACTAAAGGATCAGGGAGAAATTCGTTTACATCTTGCAAGAGATACAATGACTGATGAGATAAGGTATTATAATTCATCTTTACTGAGGGCAAAGAAACTTTTTTGGCATAAGCCAAAAGAATAAAACCACCAGTGGAACTGAAGTTTTCTGACCAACCTTAGTTTGCCATTCTCAGTAGCAACATATGTTTTGTTGTCCAGATTTTTAAAATGAGACCCAAAGATTCTAGATAAATTTTAACCTCCATTGAGAGACTCAATGTCCCATGAGCTGTAGATACAACTATAAAAGCTATGAGTTCAGTCTCTTAATCTCAAAAAAAAAAAAAACCTCCTTCATTGCTATGTATCCATTTAGAGCCAATTCTAGAAGATAGCCAATCAACAGCATTTTTGAAGTGCCTAAGGGTTGGGAATACAACGAAAGACAAAGTCACTGCTCTCAAGGAGCTCACAGCCCAAGGACTGAATGTACAGCCTTCACTAGGTTACCAAAGAGGCATACAGTGATGGTGGAGGAAGAGGAGGAGAGAAAAAAGAAGAAAAGGAAGAGCCCCCAAAAAAGTGAAAAGAAAGTGAATATGTAAGAGTTTATATGAAAGAGATCAGGAGCTTTTCAAGGGCTGTGAGCACAATATCACAGCCTTTTGTCCCCATTGTAAGCTGCTTTAAGAAAGGTATAGTGTGAAGGTATAGTATAGGTAAAGTATGTAGTAGAGGTATAGTATATGTAAAGCAGATCTGCACAACTTGTAAACTTCTTCAGGTGGCAGGCAGGTTAGACTAGAGACAGACTGGCAACGGTTGGCTGCCAGCCATATGTGGTACAGTCCTGGTGTAAAGGATGAGGAAGGCGACTGTCTCACTCTACTCTGCCCTGTATTCTTCAATATTTTATTTGCTTATGGGTGTCCAACATATTGTGACTCTCAGGATGACTAGGTGACTTGAAACAATACCACCAAAGGCTCAGAGGAAGGAACTGAGATTGCTTAGCTTGGAAAAGCTTTGGGGGGGAAACAAGATATTTCTCTTCACTTATGTGAAGTCCTCTCATGTGGAACAGGGAATAGACAGTCTATTGGGTCTTAGAAATCAGAATGAGAAGCATTCAGTTAAAATTGTATTGCAGAGACGCAGGTTTTAGGCTCAATGTAAGGGAAACTATCCTGACATTTTGAATTGTCCAAAAGTGAAATGGACAGTCACAGGAGGGTTCCCTTTCACTAGACAACTCCATGTTTGGGAGGGGGTCTAGATTATTTATTTCTGAGGCTTCTAATCTCATTTGGCAAATGAAACTGTTTTCTTCAAAGTTACAAATGATTTCTAAATTTCAAAATCTAAATGGTTTCTTCTTACTTCTCATCTTTCTTGACCTCCTTTGTAGCATTCGACACTGCTGACCACTTTCTCCTCCTGGATATTCTCTTCTCTTTGGGTTTTCATGACTCTGCTCTCTCAGTTTTCCTCATACCTGTTTGACCACTCCTCAGTTTCTTTTGCCAGTTTTCCATTCACATGTAATACCTTCTCACTGTGGGTGTCCCCTAGACTTTGTTACAGCCCCTTTTACTTTTCACTTTATTCTATCTTCCTGCCTTTGCAATCACTCTAAATACTACTCCTCCCTACAAACTCCATACTCCCACCATTGTGAACTGTATGCTTTTCCCTCACACAACACTCCACCTCCTATCTCCATGTCTTTGTACTGGCTGTTCCCTTTGTCTGGAATGCTCTCCCTCAATAAATCAAACTCTAAGAATCCATGGATTCCTTTAAGACCCAGCTCAAGCCTGACTTCTTCCCAGAGGCCCTTCCTGGTCCCTTTTTCTGCCAGTGCCCTCCTCTCTAAGATTACCTTTCATCTTCTCTCTTTTTCTCTTACATATTTTGGCTTTTACACATTGTCTCCCCTACTGGAATGTAAGTTTCTAGGGATCGATGCCATTCTTGTCCTTTTTTTCTGTATTCCCTGTGCTTAGCATAATGCCTGACATATAAGTGCTTAATAAATACTGAATAAACCAAACACCTGACCCCATAGTCTCACCAGGTGTCTTTATCAGGTAAGAACAACATTTATCAAATCAATCAGTCAATCAAAGGAATTAAACTAATGTATGCTCTGTTATATGATGTGGGGTCTTTGTTGTTGTTTAATATAAAACAGCAAGCCAATGTAGAACACAGTATTATTTGCATATCTGGCAGCTTAGAAAAGAGAATAGTTCTAGTCAATGACTGCAGGGGAATCCTTTGGGAGGAAGAAGGGAGAATGTGGTGAGGCAAGAATAAGATTAGGATGATCTTGTGAACTTTGGAGGGTCATAGGATTTGGACTTCTCATTGGCATCTTAGCCCCATTATAGAAATAGCAGTGCATGTACCAGAGCTAAGGACACCCAGAAGAAAGATAGCTTTGATATGCTAGAAGGAGTCCAGTAGAAAGTTATACTATATCTAATGAGAACATCTTTAGGATTTCACAAAGATTTCTAGAAACTGTTGAGTTCAGAGCCTGGGTGACTTAAGGACCATACTGCTTGCCTCCTGGCATGAGGAAGGGCCTAGAAAAAGTGCCCTGAAAATTGTCTGCTTCACCCAACCCTGGCCTGCTTACCAAACAGGCAGGAATACCACCCTGCAGTCAAAATACAAAAAAAAAAGTACAAAAATTTTTGCAATAATGATTCCACTAAGGATCAATACATGGAATGTGTACATGCTCATGGACAACAAAAAATCCAATAAGCCTGAGAGATGAACAGCTCTCATTGCAAGAGAACTCAGCGGATACCACACACAAATAGCAGCCCTGAGTGAAATAAGGCTGGAAAATGAAAGCCAATTTACTGAAGCTGGGACTTCTGGACTGGCTACTATGATGTGGAGCACCATGAAACTGTTATAGGTTGCACAATCAGATCAAATCTAGTCAGCAAGCCTGTATGCCTCCCAAAAGTAGTGCACAGTAGACCCGTGCCAATGCAACTGCCATTTGCAGGAAAGTGCCAGGCCACCATTCATTGGTGTATATGCTCCCACCATTATGAATCCTGATGAGGTCAAAGAAAAATTCTATGAAGACCCTCTTCATCAATATGCTGAAATGGGACAAACTTGTAATTCTGGGTGTCTTTAACAATAGAGTACAAACAGATTATCAGACATGGCAGGAAGTACTTGGAAGGAATGGAGTCAGAAATAGCAACAGCAATAGGCACTTACTACTGAAGATGTATGTGTCTCATGACCTCCTCATCACCAACCCTATCTTCCACTTACCTAAATATAACAAAATGTTGTGGATGCACCCTCACAACAAGCACTGGCATTTAATAGACTACTTCATTGTAAGGAGAAGAGATAGGCAAGATATGAGAGTGATGAAGGTGATGTGCAGCACAGAGTGCTGGACTGATCATAGACTTATCCTCTCCAAGATAAACATTGGAATTCAACAAAAGCAGTAGCCCCAACTCAAGACAACTATCAGGAAACTCAGTGCCCTTCTCTGAGCTTTTAAAAGTTCCTTGCTGAGCTAACACACAGCAACAGCGGAGTATTAAAAAGGGGTGGGCAGATTTCAGAGATTTGGTGTACAGCACTGCATTTGCTCATCTGGGCTAAAAGACTTGCAAACATCAGGAATGGTTTGAAAATGATGGGGAAATTCAGAAGCTACTAAATGAGAAACAAGAACTCCATAGGGTTTACCAGTAGGACAGCTCATTGGTCTCCAAGAACACAGCATTTAATTCCATTAAAAGTAAAGTGCAGGTGAAGTTTAGAGAGATGGAGGATTCTCGACTGAGTAAGAAAGCAGATGAGATTCAATTTTATTCTGATAGCAACAATCCAAAGTGCTCCTACAATGCCCTGAATTCTTATTTATATTTATGGGTCAAAGATGTATGATTCATCTCAACTATTCAATGCTGATGGAACCACTGATTAGTGATAAGGACATAAGCCTGAAGAGATGGGCTGAATTTCTATAGTGTTCTCAATGGACTATCATCAACCAATGCTGAAGCCATTGACCATATGCCTCAGGTTGTAGTCAGTCCTTCTCTAGTCAAACTTCCAACTGAAAAAGAGATTTTGAATTCCATTAAGTTCCTTTCCTGTGGCAAAAAAACTGTTGATGATTCTATTCCAGCTGAGATTTGCAAAGTGTGGGGGTCCATTGTTCATACAAGAGTTGACAGAAATTTTCTGGGTTATATGGCAAAAGGAGGTTATCCCCTCAGAGTTCAAGGACACCTCCATTGTCCATCTCTATAAAGACAAAGGAAATAGATTGTCCTGTGACAGTCACACAAGATCTCTCTCTCTCTCTTAGAGATTGCTGGCAAGATCCTTGCCAGAGTCCTCCTTAATCAAGTGATCCTTCATCTGGAAGACGGTCCTCTACCTGAGAGCCAATGTGGCTTCAAAAAGGGCCAAGGAATGGTTTACAGGGTGTTTGCTGCTCAACAACTCCAGAGAAATGCCAGAAGCAGAACAGAGATTTGTAAACAATGTTCATTAACCTGACCAAAGCTTTTGATGCTGTTAGTCCTGAGGGCTTGTGGAAGATCATGGCAAAATTTGGCTACCTGGAAGAGTTCATAAGTATCGTATGCTAGTTTCATGGTGGTATGGCTTGCCTGGGTTCTGGATAAAGAACAATGTTCTCACACTTTCCCAGTCACCAACAGAGTGAAGCAGGGTTGTGTGTTTGGTTCCATGCCTTTTAACATGATGTTTTTTGCAATGTTGTAAGATGCCTTTAACCAGGATGAAAACAGCATGCAATTGAGAGCCTGAACCTTTGCCTTTTGCCCTGTCATTTTGGGGTTCTCAGCACCCCTTGATCACAACATATGGTTCCCTAATCTAGAAACTGTCTAGTTTCAAACCCTTCTCCAGTGAAGACCAGAAGGTGTGTAAGCCTCCCCTCTCTATATATCCCTTTCTCACTCTGCAGTTGGGGTCACTCTCCAAGCACCTAGGAAGATTTGGAGGTACTTTTCAGGTCTGACATTCTCAGGTTCTATTAGGGGCAAACTGTTATGAGGTCGTCTCCACCCAGGCACAGCTTCTGCAGCATAGAGGATAGATGCCCTATCTAGAAGCATGTGCCCAATTCTTTCAGTTATCTCGGATGCTAAGGAATTGGGAAAACTGCAGGTGTTTTTTGGTTTCCTGAGGCTTCCTCTACACCCAGGACCCTTCTTCACAGAGGGACTCCCCATCCCTATGGGCATGCCTGCAGGATTCCCCTTCTTTTCCAGCCTCATGACCATTGGATCCTTGCAGCTAGACTCAGTAGGATTTCCCAGAGATTTGCCCCTAGGTTAGAACTGGAAAAGTTCAGTCTCTAAGACCTTGAAAAGAAACATTTTGTTCCTGGCCTCAGTACAGTCTAGAGGACCAAGAAAAATTATAAAAGTTCAAAAAAAGAGAGTGAAAAAAAAGAGGTCTTAAGCTTCCTACCAAACTGAAGGTCTACAGATCCATTGTACTGACTTCACTGTTGTATACATATGAAACCTGGACAGTCTACCAGTGCCATTCCAGAAAATTAAATCACTTCCATCTGAATTGTCTTAGGAAGATTCTAAAGATCACCTGACAAGATAATATATCTGAATATGAGGTCGTCTCTCAACTGCCAAACATTCAAACTGCTGCAGAGGGTACAACTCCAATGGGCTGGCCACATAGCCCAAATGCCAAATGTACACTTACCTAAAAGACTATTTTACGAAGAACTCTCGCAAGGCAAGCAGTCATATGGTAGTCAGAAAAAGAAGTACAAAGACACACTCAAGGTCTCTCTGAAGAACTTTAACATCAATTGTAAGACATGGAAGACTCTGGCACAAGATTACCCAGCATGGTATTCCTACATCAAAGAAGGCACTGTATTCTATGAGCAAAGTCAAGACAAAAACCAGGGCAGGAAGAACTTAGAACCAAGGATTTCTGTTATAGAAAGCATCAGTGACAGCTAATCCTCATGACTTAAGGAAATTACAATAGTTCCCTGTAGGTCCCATGATGAAAATGAAAAGTTAGTAGTTAAAAATTAAATCCAGCTATTTTATTATTTATGCCTGCATAAGCAAAACCACAACTAGGACTTGGCAACTGGTGTTTTGTCCCATGACAGGAAATTGCCCAAGGATGCCTGAAACTCTCTCCTTCCTCATCTCTGGCTCCTAGCTTCCTTAGATTCCTTCAAGGCACCACTAAAATCCCACATTCTACAAAAACTTTTCTAGTCTTCCTTAGTCTTAGTGCCTCGTCTCTGAGGTTATCTCCAATTTATTCTGTATATGCCCCTTCTGTAGGTAGCTGTTTGCATGTTGTGTCCTCCCTTTGAGAACTGACACTGTCTTTTGCCTTTCTTCATATTCCCAGTACTTAGAATAGTGCCTGACACTATAGTAGACACTTAATAAATGTTAGCTGACTGACTGTCTGACAATGAATGAGCCTCCCTTTGGGACCTTAGCTAAGTAAGCTCTCTCTGGGGTCTCCATTTCCCCCTCTATAAAATCAAGGAGTTAGACTAGAACAGGAGTTCTTGAGTTTTTCTGTGCTGTTGTCCCCTTTGATAACTTGGTGAAGCCTATGGAAACCTTCTCAAAATTATGTTTTTAAATGCATAAAATAAAATACGTAGGACTAAAGAGGAAACAAATTATGTTGAAATAGAGTTACCCAACTTATTTTTTTGAAAATAAGGTACCACGGTTCAGATACTTTTAAGAACACCTGGACTAAGGTTCCTTCCAGTCAGCATGACAACTTGAAAGTTTTGTGGTTTTTGACAGGGAGGGGTTGGCTTCAAGCCCTCTTTCAATCCCCTCTCCAAAAGCACCTATCTGTTCATTCTACCCCATCCCCACTCCCAGTAATCAGGCTTTTTTCAATGCCAAGTGAGAAGGAGCAACTAATTATTCCTGATAACTAGTTAGCATTGGGGCTGAGAATGTGGGTGGGCAACCCCTCTAACAATGATCTTAAAGCATTCTAAAGTCCCTGTCTCTATTCCCATGGGATAGTGTCCATCCCCGCAAGTTACAGAGCCTTCTGCACTGTTTGCTTCAGTTTGTGGTGCTTTTCCCCATGGCAAAAAGAAAACCCAAACCTAGTTCTGGCTGTAGGGATAAACACCTCTCACCCCTAAAGAGCCTCTTACTCTCTTACTCCAAGAAAAGTTTAGTACACAAAACCTTCATGTATTGTGTGAGTAGGAAATAATTCAGAGGATTTCCAAGCAGTCAAGAGAATCTGTGGTTTTATTCTGTCCTCAAAAAATAAATCACTCCCATTTCATTATGGCCATCTTTGTTTGTTTTACATGTGTTTATTCAAGGATCTCTAAATCTATGCTGGTCACAGAAACAGCTTCCCCAACTCAGTTGCAATAAATTATTGCTATGGACAAAGCACATTTTATGGTACCTTATGTTTTCTGTTGGGTGTTTCTAATGATGTGTTTTAATTAATATTTTTATTGCAAACCTAATGCACCTATGACAACTGGAGCTGTTAACTCCCTTCTCTTCATTTTCTTGATTTGCCACAGCTCCTACCTGGCTCCTGTTTACTTTGCAAAGAGAAATTCATAAAATTCTCACTTTGTTCACTTTGCAATGAGAAATTCATAGAATCCTCAAGTTTGGCACAAGATATTGGTGTATGAAACTACATAACCACAGGCCTCCAGCAATGCAAGTCATAAAATTGGGACCCCTCAACTGAAAAGTTCCCTTGCATTAGTAAATATCCTGACTGTCTGAGGAAGTTCCCTCTCCTTTAGGCTCTAAACAACTCCAAGTGTTCTGAGATATATCCTAGTTAATACAGAATGTACCATCTAAGGATAAGGAGAAAATATTAGCTGGAGAGAAAAAAAGTAACATGAATTTCAGATGGTATAGGAACCTCTAATCTGGGGGAAAATGTATTTGCTAAATAACCATATTAGATTGTGACTGGTTCCCTCCTCCTCTACTTCTAAAAATTCCCTAAATTCTTTATTTGTTTACATAGCTAATTATGCTTGAAAAATCCAATCTAGCATGGGCCTGTTTAAGAGGTAAGATCTTGTTATTTGCAGGCATGTTGTGTCAAAGACTGGTATCCAGTGAAGGTTGCCTACTATGAAAAAATGAACTCATTATAAGTTCCTTTCTTTCTTTTTAAGGGCTCTCAGGTAAGACTAAAGTTGAACATGACCCTCCTCCCCCCCCAAATAATCTACCTCAAAAACAATGCCATAAACTCATAGAAACAGCAAGGACTTTCTAGAGATCATTCCATCCCATCCCCTCACTTCACAGTTTAGGACACTAAGACCCAGAGAGGATGAGTGACTTGCCCAAGGTTACATAACTAACCAGAAACTAGGTCTTCCAACTCTCAATCAAAAAACTGAGATTTGAAAGAAAAACATGATCAGATAGAATTTAAATAGAGGTGGGAATTCTATTATTTACTATTTCATTAGATTTCAATTTATTCTTTCTTTTTCTTAAAAAAAATAGCATCAATATCTTAATACAAAGTGATTTACCAAAATTTGATAACTGCCTTTTATCATACATCTGGCCCATATTATGGCTCTGGAAACTCATACCAATTATATACAGCAGGTTTTTAAAAATACAAAATTTTATGATTTTGTCATGTTGGCTAGGTGTCTTTTGATGTCTTGCTACTGCATTCTAAAGTGAGAAAGCCAGAGAATGGGAGAATGGCAAGCTGGTACCAAAGAGGAAGAATAACATTTTTCTTCACTCTTAACCTACATTCCAACTTTTCATCCTGAATCCAATTTCTACCTAATTAGTTCAAGAGCAAGCAACTCTAACCAAGATTAGGTATTGCTTTCCTGTTTCTGAGAGTTGGGCTTTCACCAAATGCAGCTCTCCTGTTACCCTTTGAATTTTAAATAAGTCATTTTGGAGCATGGTGCTTGTTTTTTCTTTAATATATGCATCCCTTGGGATTACATTGAGACTTTCAATGGCTCTCTGCCTGCAGTCAGGGCAGCAGAATGTCTACAAGATCCTGCTTTGTCCCACAGTTGGCTTTTACTGCAAAGTCCTACTTGTAAAAGAAAGTTACAAGTCAGTTTCTCAGAAACACAGGGTCCCTAGTTCTCCAACAATGAGTCCTGAATCTATTTCTGGTCTTCTTATTTATTTTTGTTCAGTGTTTTTGTTTTAATATGATATTTAATAGAATTTGTTTTACTTGATGATATTAGGGAATAAAGTTACACCTAAGAGAATTTACTAGATAAGTTAAGCTTTACATACCCTCCAAATATTTAAGCTATTAACAATATTTTGGTTTAAAGTGCTAAATTATTCAAATTATGTACTCAACCTGAATACAGATTTAAGTTATTAAATCACTAAACACTAAAGCACTAAGATGTTTGGGCCACCCTGCATAAATGGTCACACCATTAAAAAATAGAAGTGAATAAAATCAGGCACTTTTCACAGCTTTGGCTAAGTAAGGAATTCATGACTAAATGAAGAAGTGAAGAGATCATAAAAAAGAAAACAGATAACTTTGACTACACAACATTTTAAAACTTTTGCATGAATAAAATCATTAAATACAAAATTAGAAGAAGAAAAAAGAGAGTAGGGAAAATAGTTGTGTTAAATATCATTGACAAAAGTCTGATGTGCAAAGTGTACATGGTATTGACAGGTAGAGCGGATAGACCACTGGGCTTGGAATCAAGAAGATTCATCTTCATGAGTTCAAATCTGACCCCAGACACTTACTACATGTATGACCCTGGGCAAGTCACTTAACCCTGTTTGCCTCAGTTTCCTCATCTGTAAAATGAGCTGAAGAAGGAAATGTCAAAGTACTTTAGTATCTTTGCCAAGAAAACCCCAGTTTGTGGTAACAAAGAGTTGGACACAACTGAAACGACTCGACTACAAAATAAGATTGAGCCATTTTTCACTGAATAGCTATGTTTAAAGAATATGATCAAGCAGTTTTTAGAAGAATTGCAAACTATCCATGATCAATAAAGACATGTTCTAGAACACTAATAGTAAGAAAAATACAAATTAAAAGAACTTTGAAGCTTCACCTCACTCCAAGCAAACTGGAAAAGATGAAAGAAGATAGAATTAGTCAAAGTTGCAGGAGATAAGGAAAGACAGGTGTACTGACAGCTGCTTGTTTTTCCTGATCATAATGAAGTATTCATTCTGGAGGAGGCGAACAAGAAATGAATGTGATATAAAGACAAAAAGCATCAATAAAGCATATTTTAAAATAAAGTGTAAGAATTCCATTATTTTATCTATTTTTACTCAGAATTTCATTCTTTTTTTTGGAGGGGGGAGGGCAGGGCAATTGGGGTTAAGTGACTTGTTTGAGGTCACACGACTAGTAAGTGTTAAGTGTCTGAGGCCACATTTGAACTCAGGTCCTCCTGACTCCAGGGCCAGTGCTCTATTCACTGCACTGCCTAGCCACCCCTCAGAATTTCATTCTTGAGAGCTTTCTGTAGTTCCAGAACTGGTTTCTTATGTAGAACTTTAGTCCATGGTACCTGCTCTAAACCAGTGAGGTCAAACTCAAATAGAAATGGGAGTTAGTAATCTGTATACAAGTAACCCTGTTGCATATTGACTTAGTTTTAAAATGTAATATTATCTATGTTTTTATTGTGGTTTATTTTATTAAATATGTCCCAATTATGTTTTAATCTGTTCAGGGGCACTCAGGAGTATTGCTGTCTGTGTATTTGAAAACTCTGCTCTAAGTCCTTTTAAATCTTCCCAAAATCTAGGGTTCATGTCAGCATGTACAAAACAGAATTTGCTATCTTTTCCCCAAAACTCACCCCTCTTCCTATTTCTGTTGAGGTCCCTACAATCTTTCCAGTCACCTAGGTCTTATTCTCCATTCCTCACTCTTATTCACCCCTCATATCCAGTCAGTGACCAAATCTTTTAGTTTCTACCTCCACAATATTTCTTTTCTCTCTTGTCACATACACTTACCATCCAAGTTCAGGCACTCATCACCTCTCACCTTGACTCTTATAGTAGTCTGTTAACTGATGACCCTGCCTCAAGTCTCTCTTCATTATAATTCACCCTTCACACAATGGTGAAGTGATTTTCCTAAAACACAGGTTTCTATGTGACTCTCTTACTCAAGAAACTCTAGGGACTCTCTATTACATCTGGAGTCAAATATAATCTCTTCTGGTTGGTGATTAAAACCCTTTACAACCTGGATTCACACTACCTTTCCAGTATTATTATGCATTACTCTCCTTCATGCTCACTACAATCCAGTCTAATCAATCATCTTGCTGTTTCTCACCCCTGGCACTCCATCTCATGTCTCCATGACTTTTCAGTGGGTTGCCCCATAAAATGTATTCTCTCCTAATTTTCACCTCTTAGAATTCCTTTAAGGTTCAGCTCCAGCACTACCTTCGACATGAACTTTTTACTGATCCCAAATGTTAATGCCTCCCCTCCCAAATCATCTTCCATATATTTTTATATACCCTTCTATGTTCATATTGGATTGTTCCACTTTGATCTTAGTATCCCTAGCATGTAACAGTGCCTGGCACAGAGTAGATGTCTCATAAATGTTTTTTTTTTTTAAATATGTTTATTTATTAGCGATGAAAGGTTTTTTTAAGTACCAAGATGAGGAATTCGTATTTGATTCTGTAGATAGGTTTTTTTTTTTTTTTGGAGGGCAATTGGGGTTAAGTAACTTGCCCAAGGTCACACGGCTAGGTTTCTTTTGTTTGTTTGTGTGTGTGTGTGTTAAGTGTCTGAGGTCGGATCTGAACTCGGGTCCTTCTGACTCCAGGGCCGATGCTCTACTCACTGTGCCACCTAGCCGCCCCCTCATAAATGTTTTTGATGGATAGCAGATCCTTTCATCCTATATTTCATAATTTCTAAGATAGCCATGTCCCCAAAGCTTTCATCATTTCCACTTTAGCCACCAGTTCTTCATTTTAGGTAAGAAGTAGGTCCAAAATTAGTTTTTTAGTCATTATCTTGATTCACATCGAGTTTATTGTTGTTCAGTCATTTCAGTTATGTACAAATCTTTGTGACCCAATTTGGAGTTTTCTTGGCAAAGACACTGGAGTGGTTTGCCATTTCCTTCTCCAGCTCATTTTACAGATGGGAAACTGAGGCAAATAGGGTTAAGTGACTTGCCCAGAGTTATACAGCTAGTAAGCATCTGAGGTCTAATTTGAACTCACGAAGATGAGTCTTCTTGATTCCAAACCCAGTGCTCTATCCACTGATCCACCTAGCTACCCCCTATTGAGTTTACAGCCTATTAAAATCCCCAAATCTGAGGCGGCTAGGTATTGCAGTGAATAGAGTACCAGCCCTGGAATCAGGAGGACCTGAGTTCAAATCCAGCCTCGAACACTTAACACAAAAAACTAGCTGTGTGACCTTGGGCAAGTCACTTAACCCCAATTGCCCTACCTTTCCCCCTCCAAAAAGTAAAAAAAAAATCCCCTAATCTTTTTGGATATAGAAATGAATAGTTATCTAAGACCGTTCCCCAAAAATTGTATACTTCTGGAACTGATCTTGTGAACGCAGGTAAAGAGTGCTATATTTATCCCTATTAAATGTCATCTTATTAAATTTGGCCCAACATTCTAGACCATGAAGATTTTTTTGTATACTGACTGTCATGCAGTATGTTAGCTACCCCTCCCAGATCCATGTCATCTGCAAAGCCATAAGTCTAACATGATGCTTTTTTTTCTATAATTATTCATAAAAACAGGATCAAGTACAAATAGCTAAAGGACTTCATTAGACACCTGCCTCCAATCTGACACTGACCTATAAATGGCCAGTTCAAATCAACCTAATGATGCTATCCTCCTTTTCTAAACTACTATAGTTTTTTTCTATAATAGACAATTTTAGCACTTAATTATGTATTTTCATTTGTGTGCAGCAGCTAGGTGATAAAATGGATAGACTGCTAGGTCTGGAGTCAGGAAGACCTAAGTTCAAATCTGGCCTTAGATAATTAATAGCCATGTGACGTTGAGCAAGTCACTTAAACGATTTGCCTCAGTTTCCTTAACTGTAAAATGGGAATAATTTCTAGCACCTTACCTCCCTGTGTTGTTGTGAGGATCTTATTATATCATAGTAGCTGGCACATAGTAGGTGCTTAATAAATACTTGTTTCCCTCCTTCCTTAGCCTTGTTTCCCAACTATTGTTGTAATTATCTTGAGGGGTACCTACATATCACCTAATGCTAGGTGAAATAGTAGGTGTTGAAAAAAATACTTAGTAATGCCAATGACCAGGAAATCATACTGATCTTTGGGCTCAGTGACTTCTATGATGGGGATAGGAAGATGGAACATGACAGTTCTCTAGGAAGCAGGAAAAGGAAAACAGTTTTCACTTACTGGAACAAGTTAAAACTAAAGCACCCGTATAATAACAAAGCCATGAATTACCATGAATTACTTCAAAGTAATTTGGGAGAGCAAACCAGTAATTTTGAGAGAGTAATTTGGTATATAATTCTACTTTTCCCTTTGCTACCTCTGAGCAATTAACAATACTGAAAACTCACTTTCTGAGCCATTGCCTAGTCAAAGACCATGAGGAAGGAAGTTAAGAGAGGAAAGACAGAACAAATAAATAGGCCTGAGTATTTAATGGTGGATTTAGAAAAACTATGAATCTAAATTTGGAGTTAAATAACTTGACTATTGAGGTGGCAGAGTTAACAAGGATGTTATATATAAATAGTTGTTTTCTTTTTAACCTCAATTTCTCTGCTCTTTTTGTTTTGTTTTTTGTAGTTGCAGTTGCCATGAGGACAGTAAAGTTGTGACCTTCAAGTCATGCTAAATATTTATATTTGAAATGGAGGCTTCACTTAGATCATTCAGGTTTATTGGCCACATGCTCTGAGAGTGGGAAATCTACACTCATCACACATAGGCTCACTAGCAAAAAAACACTTGGCTCTTGGTAGCCAAACCACAGAATCCATCAACTCTGTGAATCAGAACATTTCCCCCTCTCCTCCCCAGCCCCTTTGCCACAACAAAGAAGGTGGAGGATTCAATACAAGAACACCTGATTAAATTTGGAGCTGGAGGGGCGGCTAGGTGGCACAGTGAATAGAGCACCGGCCCTGGAGTCAGGAGGATCTGAGTTCAAATCTGGCCTCAGACACAACACACACACACACACACACACACACACACACACACACACACACACGACCTTGGGCAAGTCACTTAACCCCAACTGCCTTCCAAAAAGAAAAAAAGATTTGGAGCTGGAGGTTACAGATCAGCCGTGCTACTGTGAGATTATAGAGGAGTTAGAACAGAAAAGGGATTAAATGCAAGTCTTACCTTAAAATTCTTCAAAGTCACTCTTTAAATTAGCATTGGGTATAACAGTTGTTGGAGGTCAATATCTGCCATTAAAGGGACTATTCAGAAGAATTAGACAGCCAGTCCAAACTAAAAGTAATGAATCCCCTTTAACATATTTTGGGGGAGGTCACATGATTTAAATGTATATACCCAAAAGAACATGGAAAGAGAAGCAGAGGCAACAAGGGAAGGGTTCTGTGCCAATATCTAGTTCCCAAACTGGAGCAAGAGTTTGATTCCTCCTTGTGCCTACAAAATTAAGGCAACCACTGATCTGCTTAGGGGATAGGACTGACACTTCCAAACTAGGTTTATATGCCAACCAAACTAATTTTCTGAAATATGAATGAGGAAGGGCAGAGGGGGATCCAACCAGGGAAGTCAAGAGAAAGCCTCAGGTACGCTGAGGCTGGCAGGAGGAAAAGATCCAGGATCATTTTTTGAGAGACTCTTCCTAGGACTTGGCACCTTGGGACAAAATCTCTCCGGGAAACCTGGCTCCATCTTTCTCCTGAGGGCAGCTCAGGGGTCAAGGCAGTTGATGAGTTCTATGAAAGAGGTAAAGTCTTACTCAGGAAAACATCAGGAGTTTCTCACTTCTAAAGTCACAGGCAAGGAACAGTCACTTAGCTATGACAGTAGAAGTTTCTAGCTTTCAAGTTGAAAGTTTCCAGGCATAAAAAATTCCAGGGGGGTAGAGGTAGAAGGGAGGAGTTTCCAGGAAGGTGGAGGGAATGTGGTTAGGTAGCTGCTTTGGTTGCTGTCCTTCATTCTCAAAGAGGACCAAAATAACACACTATATTGGGGTCAAGGTACAGTGTGTCTACTTGTGGCTAATCAGAATAATACTAGCATGGAAGGCTCTACCACAGGTCAGACACAAATAGTCCATATAAATATTTGGAGTGGAGATGATTCTGGATTTGCCCATCTCACATTATTTTTGAGCTATAGCAATTCTGCTTTGCTTATAGAACACAGCAACATTTTTAATGAGGGCACGCCATGCTGGGTGGTCCTGTGCCAGTGTCACCCATGTCTCACAATTGATTTCAAAGTTCTTTAGAGAAACCTTAAAAGTGTCCTTGTAGGGGTGGCTAGGTGGCACAGGAATAGAGCACCATCCCTTGGAGTCAGGAGGACCTGAGTTCAAATCCAGCATCAGACACAACACAAAACCTAGCTGTGTGACTTTGGGCAAGTCACTTAACCCCAATTGCCCTACCTTCCCTCCTCCAAAAAGAATAAAAAATGTGTCCTTGTATCACTTCTTCTGACCTCCATGTAAGCATCTGCCTTGTGTGAGTTTTCCATAAATTAATCTTTAGGCAAATATACATTTAGTGTTCAAGGTTTCCAACCCATTGGAGTTGTGCTCTCTGTAGTAGAGTTTGAATGCTTGTCAATTCAGCTTGAAAAAGGACCTTAGGTCCAGAACCTTATTTTGTCAGGAAACATTCAGAATTTTCCTGAGACAATCCAAATTAAAATGATTTCCTAGTATGTCGCTGGTATACTGTCCAGGTTTCATAGGCATACAGCAATGAAGTCAGTACAATGACTCTGTAGATCTTCAGTGTGGTAGTCAGTCAGTTTAATATCTCTTCTCTCCAACACTTTCCTTCTGATCCTCTCAAACACTGAACTAGCTCTGGGAATGCATGTATCAACCTCATCATCTATGTGGACATTACTGGAAAGTATACTGCCAAGGTAAGTGAACTTTTCCACAGCATTCAGCATTTCTTCATTTGCTAGTAACTGATGGATGGGAAAAAAATAGATCTAAAAAATAGGAGGTTGTATCTGAAATTGCAAACCAAGTATCTACCTTGTATATAGAATTTGAGATGGTGAGGACCTTCTGGAAAGGTATTAAGCTATTATGTCTTTAATGCATAGTATCATAGTATTGGACCTGAAAGGATCCTTGGAAGTCATTTGGTCCAGATTTGACAGATAAGGAAAACAAAGTGAAGAGAAGTTCAATGTGCCTACCACCCACTGGAAGCAAATGGTAGTGTTTGGATATGAACCCTGGCACTCTAACTCCACATCTAGTCCTCTTTCTGCTACACTATTCTGCCTCATTTTACAGAAGAGGAAACTGAGATTCTGAAGAGTTAGTTGACTTGTCCGTGATCACACAGCAAGTATCTGAGGTGCACCCTGAGCACAAATCTTCTCATTCTAACTCCAGTACCCTACCCAGTATTCAACATTTATTAAAGTAGTGTGAAGGACATTGATCTAAGAGTCCTGGCCCAAGATCTTCTACTTCTTAGCTGTATAACCTTAGAAAAATCTCATAATCTCAGAGTACTCACCTGAAAAATTAATCAATACATGAAAAGGGTATTTATTAAGCACTTACTATGTGCCAACTATTGTGCTAAGCACTAAATATAAAAATACAAAAGCAAAGACAATTCCTGACCTCAAGGTGCTTACATTTTAAATAGGGGAAATAAGCACTTTGGTCCAGAAAGTTGCAAGGATGGTGAATAAGGTCATCTCCTCCAGGAACAATGAAAGAGTTGATCATGACTCCAGAATAGGGAGGAGGGGTTGGGCAAATTGGAAAGAGAAATGAATACATGTGCAGCACTGAGTTGGTTGGCTAAGAGGCTATGGTATAAGAGACCAGAAAGGAGAGAGTGAAGGGAAAGATAACTGGAGCTTTCCTATAAAAATGAACTGGGAGAGGTAATCACTAATCAGGAGTGTGGAATATCACATCAGAAGCTCTTCCCTATATATTGTTTTCTGGTGTCAGTGGCAAGGTGGCTGGCAAAGAGACTGTGGAGGGGGTGGGAAAAATTAGAAAAAGCACAAGACTGTGAATCAGAAGTCCTAAGGTCAAGCTTTGGCTGTGCTGGTAACTAGTTGTGTGACTACAGGCAAGTCTTTTAAACCCCCTGAGGCCTCACTTTCTTCATTTGAGAGAATAGTAATGAGAATTTTGCCCAAGTTAGTCTATCACAGTTATTTGAGAAAGCAAAATATGGGACTATCCCTGACTCTAGATGTTCTGTGCGAGATACCGTGTACCAGTCCCACTCTCAAAAAAAAAAGGGGTGCCAGGTCAAAATAAAGTATCTACTCACAAAAAACAACAAAAGATGTGTCTTTTCAGTTTCTATTAAAGAATCTGATAATGAAGCCCACAATGTAATGGAAATAGCAATGATATGGTAGTTAAAATACTCTGCTATGTGACTTTAGGAATATCATTTAGTTCCTCTGGGCCTTATCTAGAAATTGAGGTATTGATCTCTAAGTAATCTTTCAACTCTAAAATCTATTTTTTCAACATCCCTTCATCTTCAGGTGGGGAAAATGAGATATATACACACAATAGTGTGCCTATGGTCAGCAAGAATTTTTGATTCCCAGAAACACTTTACCAGGCAGAAAGAGCATCAGAATTTGTGATGGCCAAAATATAACCTCAAAAGTTACAAGCAGATATGTATAATAACAGCACGAAAACAAAACTTGGTCAGAGGCCAATGACTATGCCTCTTTCAACTATTCATTTATTATTCTTTCTTGTAGGTTAATTTGCATGCTAGTCAGGAAAGATCTTGGGAATGAGGGTAGGCTCACCATCTTACCCCTGTTTTGGTTGTTTTTGTTTTTGAGAAGAATGTTTCAGAAACAAGGGACCACAATAAGATTTAAGAGTGCTTAAAGGAATTTCCTAATATTAAGTCAGATAGTTGTCAGTTCTTTGGAAGCAAAAAGCCATCCTTTGTGCTTCATCTGTAGTTATCCATGGTATTTGATATAGGGGATAGTAGGTAGGGAAGGGAAAAACATTAAGTACCTACTACGTGCCAGATACTATTCTAAACACTTTACAAATAATATCTCAGTTGATCCTCACAATGATCCTGGGGCAGAGGTACTATTACTCTCTCCCTCTTACTGATGATGAAACTGAAGCAAAGAGAGGTTAAGAGGCTTGGCCAGTATCACACAACTAGTCAGTACCTGAGGCCAGGCTTGAACTCGGGTCTTCCCAACTCCAGGTTCAGCATTCTATCCACTGAGCCACCTAGCTGCCTCTAACTGCTAAGTAATTATTGAGCACTCGTCTCTGGAACCTTCCAAATCAAAATTTCTTACTTGGGATAAGGTTTACATGACCAAAGCAAGATAAGTTGACAAAATTACATAATAAATTAGTTGATATATATGATTCTGGTCAAAATATTTTTGTAAGGTCACATCTAAAGCTATTTAATTCAATAAATATATATTAAGTGTGTAACATATACTAGGCACTGAGGATAAAAAGACAAAACATTCCCTGTCCTTAAGGGAATTCTACATTCTATTAGAACAAGCAGGAGGGATACAACATGTACACAGTTAAGTATAGGTAATTTGAGGAAAATAATACTGGCAACTAAGGGATCAGGGAAAGCTTCAGATAGATCTTACATGATCGAATTTTTTTTAAAGTTAGGCCATTAAACTAATGCACTTAATCAAATTTGATGGATCACCAAAGTTTAACTAGCACAGGACTACTGGGGCTTTCCTACAGGTCACTAACATGGGAGAAGAGGGCTTTTCCTCCTCACAGTACTCACTCTAAGAAAAGCAATGCCATCTCAGCTGGCTGTGCCCTCCCCAGAGGTCTGACTAGCACTAAGAGTTCACCTGACTTCCCTGACTGCCACTTTGGTACAAATTGCCCATATGCTGTCTGGTTTGAGGATCCATGCTACACAAGACCTGCCCAGGATCAGTAGAGATGGCAGCATGTACCATCTCTCACCTCTGCCAACTGAATTTGCCCCATGTGCAGGCATTCCCAGTTATTACTCTCTGTGTTAACACCAGGAACAGACAGGGGAGGCAACCAGGCTGGATAGCTAAAGATTAACCTATGAGCCAAGTTCAGGCAAAAGTAGAGGCATCAGGTTTAGCTAGGCATTTAAAGAAGACAAGTCAAGAAGAATTTACTACATACTTATTTTGTGCCTAGAACTTGCCAAGTGGTGGGAATATAACTATAAGCAGAAAAAAAAAGACAATTTCTGCTCTCAAGGAGCTTACCTTCTAATTGGAAATGACAATACAAAAAGTAGCTGAACAGAAGAGGCAATGGGGGTCAGTTCAGGAGTTCTCCAAGGCTTCTCTCTGCTGGTGAACTGCCTCTCTAGCCTGTTAGACTAAATGACAGCCTAGATTATAGAATTTACAACAAGAAGGAACCTTGGAGAAACAGGTCAACTGCCCCCATTCATCCTTCCTCTCATCTCTCTTTAACTAAACCTAACTCCATTCTGTGTATCTGCTTTGGCTTAGAATTCTAACTTAAACCTTCTGGGTTCTTGACCTTTACTTCTTGATGGATGCAATATCTGTGTTGCGCCAGGACATGTTCTGACCCCAGCCTAGTAACCTGAGTCCAATCTCTTAGTACTCTCTTGATTGACAATTTCATTTGGTCTTCCACACCCTGGATTGGCTCCTGACTCCAATTAACCCCACCTTGATGCATCAGCAAGCTGCTTCCTTTGCTGATCAGGCTAAAAATAAACAAACCTGCCAACCTCCTACTTTTTCCTCCAAGGCAAGTTAATTGACTTAGATCCTCCCAGCATTTATCATAATGCCTGGCACATAGTAAATACTTAATAAATGTCCATTGATTGATTGATCCATATGACAACATCACTTTTTTTGCATGTGATTTTGTCCATCTAGATGTTCTCTGAGTGGTCCAGGTGAGTAATAGATTGTCTCAAATTTAATACAGTTGCATCCTTTGACATTACTGTAGACCTGTCCATAGACTTCACTCATTATTCTACCCCAGCTAGCTACATTGTGCGGAAGAAAACAATCAACTTGAGTTGAAAGCTAGGATGGTATCACAAGGTGCATGAAGTAAACAAATAATGACAGCTACTATTACCTACAGTTCATTTCAAGTTTTGCTTGTCTCTCCTGTGGTTTCTTATAGAAAGGGCAGCTTTAAGATAAATTTGACAAATTCAAATCTGTCAGTGAACTACTTTCAAAACTATGGACTGTGGATTTTTTCTGAGGTTACAATTCTTGGGAAGGTTGAAATTGTTTCTGGCATAACACTTCACTAGAATCAATTATACTTGTTAAAGGTGTGCTTTTAGCATTGTTCTAAGTGCCCATTTTATAACTTCAATAAAACATTCTTAAGCATAATACAATTAATGACACTCTTCTGGTACACCAAGAGCCCTCATTTCTACTCACAACCTCAATACCAACCTGAGGCATCCCACATTCATCATTTCAGCATATGCTTGTTCTATCCTATTGCTTAGTCACCACTTTGGTTATTCATTTATTTGATGTACCAATTCCCAAAGAAAGATCAAAACAACACATGTTCCTGTCCACTGATTCTGCTGGAAACACAGTCCTGGGAGTAGCTGAAAGTGGAAGGTCAAGAAATTGGTACGATCCAAGAAAGGAGGATCTCAACACACAAACTCTCTTCAAGTAAATGAATCCCACAAACAATACCTTCATCATGCCCAAAACATGCTATCCAAGTTATTCCCTCAATACTTTCTCTTAGAATGATCCATCCTTGCCCTTTTGTTTATCTAAATTTTGTCTGTCTTTTAAAGGCATAAATTAAATTCTAATAATTCCATGATACTTTTGACATATTACTCCAACTCATTGATATCTACCTCTTTTATGCTATTGTAGGCACATATAGTCCATACCACCCAATTTTGTTCTTAATTTGATTTATTTTAATCATTTTTATACTGATTTCTTATATCTTACTCTCTTCTCCCCAATCAGAATATAAATTGGAGGAAAGAATTCTCTCCTATGCTTCCTTGTATCCACTGTACACAGCATGGTTCTAAGTATAGTATTTGTTAACTGATTAACTCAGATGAAATTCCTGTCCTTCTTACAGAACCACCTTTAGATAATTCCTGAAAAATTCTTGAACCTTAATTATCAGCCAAAAGATTCCTTTCTTCACACAAAATGAGAAACTTGAAGAAAACATTAGTTATTCTAGGCTATTTCCTTATTCGTTTTTAATATTCATTTTAAAAGACCCAGGGAATAAGTTGATGGTTTCTTGTCAGTTATTCTACTAATTTTTAACAACTAGAAAAGGACAAAATTGTAAACAAAGTTCTGTGTTTATGACAATATATGATACATTTCAACACATTTTTCCACAACATACAATTGTAATAAAAATCCAAAACTCTGCCAATCAATAGCTGCCAGATTTTCACTGGTTTTCAAAAGAAGGCCTTGAATTTAGAGCAATGTTTTCTAAAGGATCCCATCCATCTATTCTCCTTAGGTCCAATGTGATTCAATTAGGAGTCCTTGTAACTCAAAAGTGATGAAAAAAGAAAGTGGGGATAAATGAGAGAGTTTGCAAGAGACAAATTTGGGATTAGAATTAGGATCAGTGAGGAAGAAGATCTTGATTAGGAGGAGCAAAAAATCAAGACTAGTAGTTATTTATGTAAAGGAAAAAGAACTGTTCTGGAGGGGTGGTGAAGATAGGGAAGCACTGGACACAAAATAGGCCATTTCCATGTAACAATTTAAATAAAGTCCCCCAAATTTAGTCAGAAGTGGCTCCATAATTAAGGAGGGTTCTTTTGTCTCATAAACCAAAGATCCTTAGATAGGACACTTGACCCAAATATTGAGACCCTAGATACTCTTGCCTAATTTGGTAACTACATTTATTTTATAGCATTAATACTTAGCTCTTAACTTTTGTTCTCCATCCAGAAAATAGGAAAAGTGCTTACTTTCTACTTTTCCTCTCATGTGTATTTCTTAAGAATGTCACAATGTGAACAGACTTTCTTTGTTAGCACTATTCAATTCAGTTTAACAAACATTTATTAAACACCCACTACATGCCAAACACAGTTACTGGGGCTGGGAATTTTGTTTATTTGTTTACCAAACCTATAATGTCATTGTTATGATATCCCCAAGGTCATACAGCCAGTCTGTTCTGATGTGAACTTTCTCTTACTCCATTCTCTTTAATTTCAAAAACCCCTGATATCACCCCCCCACACACACTACTTTATCTCTTTCTCTGACAATAAGACAACCCTTCTTGCCAAGGCCAACCTAGTTGAGTTCTCTTTCCACTCTTTCTGGCTTTCATTCTTCCCATCCATATTTTCCTAACTGATCTTAGATTTCTTTTTCATTACCAGTAAGACCTCATCTTATTTACTATTGCATCTTCCCTCTGGTCTCAATGAAACCCCTTAGCTGGGTGACAACTTGCCTTTCTGTTTCTTCCTTTTGGGAAGGCAATACAATTTCTTCTACATGTTGCCAAAAAAATAGGATCAATTTGGTCCAGATTTTTTTCCTACATGACACCAATGGCTTCTCTTAGATCACTGTCTGCATGGAGTAATCTGATTGGTATGGTGTCAACAGAGTTGTCAAAGACTTGGGAGGACTCATTCTGCTACAAATACAAGTAATGAATTTAAGAGAAATTGTTTCCTATTTATTTTGTATATAACTTGCTTATGTATATTTGTTTGCATATTGTCTCCCCCTCTAGATTCTCTCCTTGAGAACAGGAGCTGTCTGCCTCTTCTTGTATCTCTAACATTTAGCACAGTTAATGGCACATAGTAGGCACTTAATGTTTATTGATTAATTGATTTAAAAGAGTAGTTGTGTTACATGTCACACAATAAAATCAGTGAAATTAGTTATTTGTCAAGGGATCAAGTATTTTCAGAATTTTCTGTTCAGAAATTCAATTTAGTGAACATTTCTGGTCCATAAAAAGAAGATTGAGTCTACCAAGTTCTCCTTTGCTACTGAATTTGTGTCTACCAACATGAAGAATCATCTTTTGCTGACTGTGCTCCTTGCTTCTGAGCAAAAATGACTCCCAGACCCTGAAATCACCTAAAAAGTATGCTGCGCCCCTTGGGGATAAATAGAGGAACTCTTTCCCCCAAATTCAGAGCAGACACAGATATCCTCTTACTACTTCCTATCTGCTATAAGTATACTTTAAATTGACTCCTCAGGCAGATCTTGGTGGTTATACTAAAGGAGCAATCTCTACCCCTCAGCAATCTTTTCCTGCTGGCCTCAAGGTTAAAAGGTGACTCTCTGAGCCTGTAGCACTGGTGAGGGATGTTTTCCTTCCCCTCCACCTCACTGGCTTGGCCTATAAGTACATGGCCTCCTAGACAAACCTGTATCTTGGGGTTACCTCCTCTCCTTGTCTTCTATCTTTTGGCACAAGGACCTTGTGAAATCTTGAAAGACATGGCATCTTCCCTCTTCCTAAGTATCTGAACAGTTGGGCAATGACTACTGGACAAGTTGTGGTAGTAACAGCAGCAGACCAGCTGAGAAGAAAAGAAATGACCACAGAGAAAAAGAAACTACCACAAGAAAAAAGAACATTATTCTCTTTACTGTTCTCAATAAAATAGTGAATAAACAGCCTCATTGAAAAGGTCCCAACAAGGCCTGCATATTTGCCTCTCAACTGATTATGACTGTTTCTCATTTAGTGGTTCCCTTACTTTATTGGAATAAACGTATTTATTCCATACCTGACTCATATTTGTATACTTGATACCTTTTCCCTTCCTTACCTCTGACTGAGGAGAATTCCTTAGACTAGATCTAAAAACAGAATTATTCCTCAAGAACATGAGGCAATGAAATTGAAGAACTGTGAGTCCAGTTTCTCCATTAAGAAGACAACAACAGAACAATGAACCCAGAGCAAAATGTGAGGACAAGTGAAGGAAAGGGATTGGCCAAGGTTGCCAGCTCCTGTGTCCTCAGCCCAGCAAGTTCTGGCTAGCCTGAGATCAGGGGAAGTCTCCCACTTGGCACAATAAGACAGTAAGTAGGTCCCCAGTGAATACCATGTCACTTCTCCCATGTAATTCTCCTTTGGTAACATGTTACAGCCTACTCATGCCCACCATGGGCCTTCCAATTGCCCTTTGGATGACCTATAACCCTAACTCTTCAGATACTATTGTTCCATGGCTTAAATTCATACAGTATTACCAAAGGATTAGTTTAAAAAGCTACATCCCTGTTTCAGGAAGATGCTTGGAGTCATTAAAAGCACTATGCAGTTTCCCAAAAGCAATGCATCCCACTCTTCATCTCCTATTTAACTCTGAGCCAAATTCATTGACTATCCACAGTATCTAATATGTATGTCATGAGTGACCAGATCCATGGGTTGTCCATACAACTGTATATCAGAGTATAGACAGTAGCCAGGTTTCATTCATTTCCTGTATGGCTAAACAGGATGAACTCTAAAATGAGATTCTTCTAGGAGTTAAGTGGGGAG
The DNA here is from genome assembly GCA_011680675.1 of Gymnobelideus leadbeateri. Taxonomy (NCBI): domain Eukaryota; kingdom Metazoa; phylum Chordata; class Mammalia; order Diprotodontia; family Petauridae; genus Gymnobelideus; species Gymnobelideus leadbeateri. The sequence continues at coordinate 750,320 of WOXC01010251.1, forward strand.
AAATCAAGACCATGATATAGGAGATTTATGTATGGGAACTGAGTTAACTTTATGGTTCCTTGGTTAAAACTTTATATCCGAGGGGCAGCTAGGTGGCACAGTGAATAGAGCACCGGCCCTGGAATCAGGAGACTGCCAAAAAAAAATAGGATCAATTCAATCAATTTGGTCCAGATTTTTTTCCTACATGACACCAATGACTTCTCTTAGATCACTGTCTACATGGAGTAATCTGATTAGTATGGTGTCAACAGAGCTGTGAAAGACTTGGGAGGACTAATTCTGCTACAAATACAAGTAATGAATTTAAGAGAAATTGTTTCCTATTTATTTTGTATATAACTTGCTTATGTGTATTTGTTTGCATATTGTCTCCCCCTCTAGATTGTAAGTTCCTTGAGAACAGGATCTGTCTGCCTCTTTTTGTATCTCCAACATTTAGTTCAAATCCAGCCTCAGACACTTAACAAACTAGCCGTATGACCTTGGGCAAGTCACAATTGCCCTCCAAAAAGCATGGGGTGGGGGAAGACTTTATATTCAGGTAGCACTTTCCTAAGGTGGAGAATATATATTGTTTTTCAAATATTAACACGTATATGCTATTCTGGTGACTTAGATAATTAGCAAAGATAAGCATTTCTGGTTGGGCCTTGAGGCAGACTAGATTTCCAAATTTTCAGATTTCTCTATCCACTGCAGAAAATCCATTCCAATTTTTCCCTTTATCCAAACTACCTCCCCATGCCAATATTCTCCTTTCCCCTAATGAGAGCAGAATTTCAAGATTCTGTAATACATTTCAAAAAAATTTATTCTTCAACATAACATCATCATTTTCAGAGGATTGTATCCTAGGTTCTTTGCTGATAAGATGCTCATTATTTACTACTCACATTTTCTATAAACTTTTCCTCAACCTATCAAAGGTATAGTAGATGCATGAAAGTCTTGGCTTAGCTAACTTATGCCATCTATAGGCTGCAAATAGAACCACTTGGGGGAGGGGAGGAGAAAAGGAAAGGAAAGGAAAAGGGAAAGGGAAAGGGAAAGGGAAAGGGAAAGGGAAAGGGAAAGGGAAAGGGAAAGGGAAAGGGAAGGGAAGGGAAGGGAAGGGAAGGGAAGGGAGTGGAAAGGAGAGAATGGAAGGAAGGAGGGAGGACGCAAGAGAGGGAAAGAAGAAAGGAAGAATATTATCACAACCATTAAGAGAATTTACTGAGCAACTTTTTAAATAGACTACTGGAATCTGTAGAGTCAAAAAAACGTAATTCTTGCTTTCTAAGGGTTTATAATCTAAGACATGCAACAAAAAAACAGAATATTTTTTTACTTTCCAGCTAGTTCAATTTATTTATTTTATTTTTTTTTACATTTCAAATGCTTTATTAACTTCTCGTTTACATCATTCATTTCCATCAGATTTTGAGTTACAATTTTTCCCCATTTTTCCCCTACCCGCCACCCCAGAGTAGCAGTCCCACAGGATATCCCCTCATCCAATGTGCTCCATCTCTTCTCCCATACCCACTTCGACTTTTCCAGTAGGGCAAGGGGAATCCTCGTGCCCCAATGCCCGAACATCTTATCTCCCAATTATATGCACAATAGTATTAATCATAGTATTTATATATTTTTTTAATTTGGTTTTAAAAGGAAGATAAGCGACTCAGTATACATTGTACATGTATAGCTATGTAAAACATTACCATAATAGATATATTGTAAAAGACTGACTATATTTCCCTCCCTCCTATCCCACCTCCCACCTGGTCCACTCCCCACTTTGGTCCTGTTCCTTTTCAAAAGTGGGTGCTTCCAACTCCCCCCCCCAAGCCTGCCCTCCCTTCCATTGACCCCCCTCTCATCCCCTTCTCCCCTACTCTCCGGTAGGGTAAGAAACCCTATTTAGTATGTATGTCATTCTCTCCCTGATCCAAATTCAATGAGGATAAGGTTTTGCCTTTTTGTCTTCCTGTTCTTCCCCTCCCTTGTAACCATTTTCCCTTGCTTCTTCTATATGAGATGGTTCACCCCATTCTGTCTCTCCCCATCTCCTCTCATTATATTCCTCTCACCTCTTAATTTCACCTTTTAAGTATCATCCATTCCTATTAAATTCGACCTGTGCCCTCTATCTCTGTATACCTGAAAACATATATACACACATTCACATATGTATTCACATGCCCATATAGCCTTCTTCAACTATTTTCATACTAAGAAAAATTTCATCAGTTACAATTATCATTTTTCCCTGTAGGAATGTAAATAGTTCAACTTTGATAAGTTCATAATGATTTCTTTTCCCAGTTTACCTTCTCAAGCATCTCTTGCTTCTTGTATCTGAATGTCAAATTTTCTACTCAACTCTGCTTTTTTCATCAAGAATGCTTGAAAATCTTCTATTCCACTGAATGACCATATTTTCCCCTGAAACATGATACTCAGTTTTGCTGGGTAGGTGATTCTTGGTTTTAATTCCAGCTCCATTGCCCTGTGGAATATCATATTCCATGCCCTTTGATCCCTCAGTGTAGAAGCTGCCAGATCCTGTGTTATCCTGATTGTGTTTCCACAGTATTCAAATTGTTTCTTCCTGGCTGCTTGTAATATTTTCTCCTTGATCTGGGAATTCTGGAACCTGGCTATGATATTCCTAGGAGTTTTCTTTTTGGGATCTTTTTCAGGAGGTGATCTGTGGATTCTTTCAACCACTATTTTGCCCTCTGGGTCTAAAACATCAGGCCAATTTTCCTTGAGAATTTCTTGAAGGATGATTTCTAGGTTCTTTTTTTTTAATCATGGCTTTCAGGCAGTCCAATAATTTTTAAATTATGTCTCCTGGATCTATTTTCCAGGTCAGTGGTTTTTCCCATGAGATATTTCACATTGCCTTCTATTCTTTCAATTGCTTGGACCTGTTTAATAGCATCTTGATTTCTCATAAAGTCACTAGCTTCCATTTGTTCCAGTCTAATTCTGAAGGAATGAGTCTCCTCGGTGAGCCTTTGAGACTCTTTTTCCATCTGGCAAATTCTGCTTTTTAAGGCATTCTTCTCCTCATTGCCTTTTTGATCCTCTTTTGCCATTTGAGTTAGTCTAATTTTTAAGTTGTTATTTTCCCCAGTCAGGCTGTTGACTCTCATTTCATACTTTTCTTTCATCTTTCTCATTTCTCTACCCAATTTATCCCTCACTTCTCTTATCTGTTTCTTCAGGTCCTTTATGGCTTGTAACCAGCTCATATTTTCATTTGGGCCTTTTGGTGTAGGATTTCTGACCTCACAGTCCTCCTCCTGCCCCCAAAATAGGAGTCTAATGTTGAATTTTTCTGTTTATTTTGTTTCCTTTGCATAGGCATATTGCCATTCAATTACTTGACTTTTGGGCTTGTTGCCACAGTAGTACTCTCCCACCAGCCAGGGGAGCTTCCATCCCAAACACTGGGGAGGTCTCAGCTGCTGGAGGTATTAGTTGGGTGGCCTCTCTGAAGCCTCCACATGCTCTGGCAAGCTGGACACACACCCTAAGATCTCCACCCCACTGCAATCCAAATCCAAGAAGGTTAAAGCAAGAGCGATTACCCCCCAGACTGATCGCTGGATCCCCCTACAGTTCACAGGCCAGGAGCTGAAGCTGCAACGTGGCAACATGGCACAAGCTGTGCCAGCTCCTCAGTAGCTTCTCAACCCCAGGGAAAAGAGGCCACGTGCTCTCCCAACCAGTCCCAAAGTCCATAGGCCACTGACCTCTCACTTTGTCCTAGGCATCTATGTATTGATAATTCTGGAAACGCCATAGCTGCTGGTGTTCTGGGGTCCCTCCAGCCAGCTGCTGGTTTGTCCACCCTGGGGCTAAAACCTCAGACTAAGGTGGACCTGGGCTTGCCTCCCAGAGAGCTGTACTGGCCACTCCCTGCCGGGCTGCTGGGCTGCCCTCAGTGGGAGGTTAGCTTCTCTGTGTCACTTTGTGGGTTCTGGGGCTCCAGAGATTATTCAGAGTCCCCCTTTTACATAATTTTGAAGTGGTGTGGGCAAGAGCTCCATGGAAGTGCTGTTTCTACTCCACCATTTTGACTCTGTCCCCAACATAGAATATTTTTATGGAAGAAATCAAACAAATTGTACAACAGTGAAAAAAACATGAAGTTAGGACTCAGGAAACCCCAGTTTCTAGTTCTAGCTCTGCCACTAAATTGAGCAACATTGACCAAGGCACAACAGGTTGTGTAATGGCTAGAGTGCTGGTCTTGGAATCAGGAAGACTTGGATTCAAATCCTGTTTCTGACACTTACTAGCTGAGTGACCCTGGGCAATTCACTTAACCTCTCTAAACCTTAGCTTCCTTGTGTATAAAATGAGCATAATACTAGCATCTACCTCACAGGATTGTTTCAAGAAATAAAGCATATAAAGCATTTTACAAATCTTGAAGTACTACATAAATACCATCTAGCTATTATTTCACTTCCCCTATGGTTTCCTTCTCCCATTGGTCAGTTTCTCTCAGAGCCTCCATTATAGGAAAGGGCCCAGATTAGTCATCCTTCACTCTACAGATTGACTTTCCTACCATGACAAAGCTATTTTCTCCTCCTATTCCTATAGGCCTCCTTCTTTCATTGATGAATTCCTTCCAGAACCTCCTGAAAGGTATCTACATCAACACACACCTCCCCAGCTTTTCAGCTCTTTTTATGTATCATCATCTCATAATAGAACATAAGTTTTCCCAGAGCTTAACATAGTTTGTGGCCTATTTAATAACTACTTAATAATTTTTTCTGATTTGATTTGATTTTATTCTGAGCCTCAGATTCTTTAGTTACAAAATGAGGGGATTGTATTAGAGGACATCAAAGATAACACGTATTCATCACTCATACTCTATTACTCCCATTGATAGGCCTACCCTTGATGAAAACTGAAGCAGGAGCATGTAAAATCCAGCTGTCACCACAGACGAGTTCATATTCTGGAGAGAAAAAGCAATCACAAGAGATAAGGATAAATCACTTATTATGAGGGCAAAGTTAACTGGCCAAGGAAGAGGCCATCTTCTGAACATTTCTAAAGCAGAGCAATCCAAGTGAAATCAGAATAAGGAGGAATCTCTTGCCAATTCTTGCTAGCCCAAGGGTCTTGGGTTTCCGGATTTCAACATGCAAATACTGACTCATTTGGGAGATGTGGGTGGTGGAATGTCATGAACATCTCACATAGATGAACCAAGTGACTGGCCAAAAGATAGAAGTGGAATGTTATAGAAATAGCAAGTATATGTCCCTTTTCTGATTCTAGATTTAGATCTAATAGGATAAAATTTCCCAACAGAATCAAAATTGGTTAGAAAATCAATGAAATAATCCAACCATTCTGAAGAGCAATCTGGAATTATGCCCAAAGGGCTAAAAATAATTTCATACCCTTTGACCCAGCAATACCACTTCTAGGGTTATATCCCAAAGAGATCATAGAAGAAGGAGGAAGATCCATATGTAGAAAAATATTTATAGCAGCTCTTTTCGTGGTTGCAAAGAATTGGAAATTAAAGGGGTGCCCATCAATTGGGGAATGGCTAAACAAGTTGTGGTATATGAATGTAATGGAATATTATTGTGCTATAAGAAATGAGAAGGAGATGGTTTTCATATTTACCTGGAGAGGCTTATACAAACTGATTCTGAGCGAGAAGAGTAGAATCAGGAGAAATTTGTATACAAACACAGACACACATATGTGTGATGACCAACTATGACAGACTGGACTCTCTTCAGCAATGCAGTGATATAAATCAATCTGGAAAGACTCATGAAGGAGAGAAATGCAACATCCAGAGATATAACTAGAAAGAACTGAGCTTGAATCCTGATGGAAGCAAACTAATTGATCTTTTTCTTTTCACTGTTTGGTTTTATTTCTTCTTTACCATCTTTCATCCCACCTAGTACAATACGCCTTTGTAATTGGACTAATGTCAAATATGAATGTATTTGCAGATCCTATACTGGACTATATGCTGTTGTGGGGGGTGGGGGGAGGGAGGTAAAGGAAATTTGAAAATCAAGGAACTATGGAATTGAATCTTGTTAACTAAAACTAAACTAATAAATTAATTTAAAAAAAGAAAATTGATGAAATATTGGACAAATATATGTGTCCATCTAGCCATACTACTGGGTGAATTATAATAGCATCTTTGGGTTTCTCTTGGACCCTCAGAAATAGCCTGGTCTGTTCCTCTGCCTCCAGAAAAATATCTGGTCCTGAAGCTTGAAAAACTTAAATGTGACCAAAGCAGGTTGTTCACTTAACTTGCATTGTTTTAATCATATTTTTATACATACCTGTGTGTAAATGTTCACATTTATGTGTGCAACCTAATGATCCCACTAAAAGGCATATATCCCAAAGATGATATAGACCAAAGACCAAAAGATGACATAGATATCATCTGTATCTATAGATATATGATATAGGCTCAAATATGCACAGCATCACTCCTTGGGGGAGCAAAGAAGCACAGAGGAAATGCCTATGTATTGAGGGGTGGCTGAAGAAAATGGCACAGAAATGAACCAGAATATCACTGTGCAGTAAGAAAAAACCAAGATAGAGAATTCAGAGGAATATATGGAAAGACTTGTATCAAATGATTCAGAGTTCAGTAAGCAGAACCAAGAGGAGAAAGAGGAAGAGCTAGTATTTCTATAGTACTTAAGGTTTGCAAAGCACTTTACAAATATTATCTCATTGGAGAGGTCAGTGCTATTATGATCCGCATCTAAAGATGTGGAAACTGAGACAGAGGTTAAGTAAATTATATGAGGTCACATAGCTAGTAAGTGTCTGGGGCTAGATTTAAATTCAGGTCTTCCTAACTAGATCTATCACCCTGTCTGCTGTATCACCTAGCTGCCTCATATTAACATAGACACAGCAATCATGTAAATGAAAAGAATGCTAAAAGGAAATCAGACTCTGAGTAATTAGAATAACCAATCTTGGCCCTGAAGAACAGATAATGAATCATATCTCCTTTCAGCAGAGAAGCAGAGGAATCCATGGACAGAATATGGTATGTATTACCAGGCTGTTCCACTTAGCTCTCAATTGAGGGTCTCAGTGGCAAATATTAGCATGCAGAATGCATAGTAAGTACTTCATAAACATTGTTAACATATTTATTTTTAATGTAACTAATTTTTTGGACTAAAAAATGTGGGACCGACAGAGGTCCCATAGAATATCATTCTGACTCATTTATCTGCAAGCCCAGGCTATAGGTTGCTGGCATCCTGTGATTCAATCAACATTTATAGCTCCACCTAATACTATTGTTTCAGGACCAGAAGGACCAGAATAAGACGAGTTGGGTGGAGCCAAGATGGCAGAGTAGAAACAGCACATCCAAGCCACTCTCCCCCCAGATTACCTCCAAACTATGTAAAAGGGGACTCTGAACAACTTCTGGAACCCCAGCACCCACAGAACAACACAGAGAAGCTAACCTCCCACGGAGGACAGCCCAGCAGCCCTGCAGGAAGGACCAGCACAGGGCTCTGGGAGCCAGCTGTGCCGTGGTTTTAGCCCCAGGGCAGCCAGGCCAGCAGCCAGCTGGAGGGACCCCAGAACACCAGCTGCTGTGGCAATTCCAGAAGTATCAACACAGACATGCCCAAGACAAAGTGAGAGGTTAGTGCCCTATGGACTTTGGGACCAGTATTTGTGGAACGCATCGGCTTCCTCCCCTGGGGGCTAGAAGCTGCTGAGGAGACATGCCATTTTGTACTTTTCAATGGCAGCTCCAGCTCCTGGCCTGCGAACTGTAGGGAAATCCAGCAATCAGTCTTGGGGGGTAATCGCTCTTGCTTTAACCTCCCTGGATTGTGATCTGGGGGGGGGAGGTCATGGGGTGGATATCTAGCTTGCCAGAAACGGAAGTTGTCCCCCCACACGTTCGGGATGAAAGCTCCTCTGTCTGGTGGCAGAGTCATACTGTGGCAACAAGCCCAAAAGTCAAGTAATTAAGTGGCAACATGCCAAGGCAAAGGAAACAAATTAAACAGAAAAATGCAACATTAGACTCCTATTTTGGGGGCAAAGAAGATCAAAGCATAGAATGGGAGGAGGACTGTGAGGTCAGCAGTCCTGTTCCAAAAGCCCCAAAGGAAAATATGAGCGGGTTGCAGGCCATAGAGGACCTTAAGAAGGACTTTAAAAATCAAATAAGAGAAGTGGAGGAAAAATTGGGAAGAGAAATGAGAGGGATGCAGGAAAAGTATGAAATGAGGGTCAACAGCCTGACTGAGGAAAACAACACCTTAAAAAATAGACTAACTCAAATGGCAAAGGAGGCCCAAAAGAGCAATGAGGAGAAGAATGCCTTAAAAAGCCGAATTTGTCAGATGGAAAAAGAATCTCAAAAGCTCACTGGGGGGGGGCTAGGGGGCGCAGTGAGTAGAGTGTTGGCCCTGGAGTCAGAAGGACCTGAGTTCAGATCCGACCTCAGACACAACGCACACACAAATAAAAAAAAAACCTAGCTGTGTGACCTTGGGCAAGTTACTTAACCCCAATTGCCCTCCAAAAGAAAAAGAAAGAAAGAAAATATTAGGGGGTGGCTAGGTGGCGCAGTAAGTAAGAATGCCGGCCTCAGAGTTGGGATGACCCGGGATCGAATCCGGCCTCAGAAAATGAGCACCCACACATAAATAATAACTAGCCATGTAACCTTGAGCAAGTTACTTAACCCCAATTGCTTTAAAAAAAAAAAAAAGCTCACTGAGGAGATTCATTCTTTCAGACTTAGACTGGAGGAAATGGAAGCTAATGACTTTGTGAGAAATTAAGATGCTGTTAAGCAGATCCAAACCAATGAAAGAGTAGAAGGCAATGTGAAATATCTCATGGGAAAAACCACTGACCTGGAAAATAGATCCAGGAGAGACAATTTAAAAATTATTGGACTACCTAAAAGCCATGATCAAAGAAAGAACCTAGAAATCACCCTTCAAGAAATTCTCAAGGAAAATTGCCCTGATGTTTTAGATCCAGAGGGCAAAATAGAGGTTGAAAGAATCCACCGATCACCCCTGAAAAAGATCCCAAAAAGAAAACTCCCAGGAATATTATAGCCAGGTTCCAGAATCCCCAGATCAAGGAGAAAATACTACAAGCAGCCAGGAAGAAACAATTTCAATATTGTGGAAACACAATCAGAATAGCCCAGGACCTGGCAGCTTCTACACTGAGGGATCAAGGGCATGGAATATGATATTCCAGAGGGCAAAAGAACTGGGAATGAACCTAAGGGTCACCTACCCAGCAAAACTGAGTATTTTGTTTCAGGGGAAAATATGGTCATTCAGTGGAATAGAGGACTTTCAAGCATTCTTGAGGAAAAAACCAGAGTTGAATAGAAAATTTGACATCCAGACACAAGAAGCAAGAGATGCCTGAGAAGGTAATCAGGGAAAAGAAATCAAAAGGAACTTATCAAATTTGACCTATTTACATTCCTACATGGGAAAACAATAACTGTGACTGATGAAACCCCTCTCAGTATGAAAATAATGGAAGAAGGGTGTATGGTCATTTGAATACATATGTGAATGGGTGTATATGTTTACAGTTATTCATGGATAGAGGGCATAGGTTGAATTTGTTGGGAAGGAATGATACTTAAGGGGTGAAATTATGAGGTGAGAGAGGCAAGTGACAAGAGGAGATGGGGAGAGAGGGTAGGGTAAACTATCTCATGTAGAAGAAGCAAGGGGAAGTGGCTGCAGGGGAGGGGAAGAATAGGAAGGCAAAAAGGCAAAACCACATTCTCATTGAATTTGGTTCAGGGAGAGAATAACATACACACTAAATGGGATATCTCACCCTGCAGCAGAATAGGGGGAAGGGGAATGAAAGGGGGGATGATGGATAGGAGGGCATTCTTGGGGGGAGGGGAGGTTGGAAGTACCCACTATAGAAGAGGGACAAGATCAAGTAGGGAATGGATCAGGTGGGGGGTGGGATGGGTGGGAGGGAATTATAAGCAGCCTTGTACAATATATCTACTATGGTAATGTTTTGCATAGCTAGACATGTACAACATATACTGAATTACTTATCTTCCCAGAGGGAATGGGTGACAAGGGAGGAAGGGAATGGATCTGAAATTCGAGGTCTTAAAATTAAATGTTTCAAATATATAAAAATACTATTATTAATACTCTTTTGCTTGTAATTGGGAGATAAGATGTGCAGGCATTGGGGCACAGAGATTCACCTTGCTCTAATGGAAAAGTTGAAGGGGGTATGGGAGAAGATATGGGAGAGAACAGATTGGAGGAAGCGATATCTTGTGGGACTGCTATTCTGGGATGGTGGATAGGGGAAAAACGGGGGGAAAAGTTGTAACTCAAAATCTGGCGGAAATGAATGATGTAAAACAGAAGTTAATAAAGCATTTGTTTAATAAAAAAAAAAAGAAAAAAATCAGAAGAGTCACATCTGAAGGTAGTTCACCAAAGTTAAGATTGTGTCAGTATTTGTATAAAAGGAAGGAAAGAAAGGCAGTAAAGTCTTAAAAACTGGCACAAATTTTTTAAAAGACTAGATTTATGCAATATGCAAGTTGTCCAGGAAATTCAACATGGAATTGGCCTTCCCACTTAATGAACATACTCCATGGTGTATAAACACAGCAGGGAATATTTTCCTAAACTTTGACTATAAAATAAGCTTTACATTAAAAGCATGTGGGAAAACTCATCAGTTCTCTTAGGCAGCTGCTTGCCAGGTACTCAATCCAATTCAACAAAATTCTAAGTGCCTACTACGTGCAAGACAGATATGTGTGTGGACACACAAACACAATACAAATTTCAAGTAATTTCAAAAGGGAACACCAACAACTAGGATTACTAGAAAAGGTCTTATGTTGGATATAGCACCTGGAATATGCTTTGAAGGAAACTAAAGATTCTATGGAGTCAAGGGAGTGTATTCCAGACATGGTGAGGCACCCATGCAAAGAAAGACATGGACATAGAATATGGGAAATTGTATATAGGAAAGGGGTAGAAGGCTAGTTTGCCTAGCTTCAGAAGTTACTGGTGAATTAGTTTCCTCACTTTCCAAGCAGAATTTTCCAATCATCAATAGAGACAGAGGACTCATAAATTCTGTATTTAAAGCATTTAGCACATGTATGTATTACATAACATAGATGTATTATGTAAAGGATATTATTATGTCAAAAAATCCAGTGTAGCATCACTAAGGTTACAGACCATGTACAGAATGCGTATGAAGAGAGGAAAACGAAGAAAAAATGATAAAAGTATAAGATTGTTGAAGGCTTTACATAGTGGGCATGGTAACAGTGCCATTTGTTTGATGTAGGTTGGGGTGGTTTCTCTTTAAAGGGGCAAGAAAACCATTATTTTAAATTGATTGGTTCTGGAGATTAGGGTTTGAATGTTGGTTTGGCTTCTACGTTTCCTGAGGTATAAAAATCCTAGCCTGTGAGTAATCAGGTCTCTTAAGGCTCAACAGCATTTTTCCTGTCGATAAAGTCAATACGTCTACCTTATTGAGCACTTTTGCCTTGGCTAAAGAGAGGTAGAAGTAGAAGAGTCCATCTGAATCAGCAATTATATCCTTTTAACATATTTTGTTGTTATACAAATCTTTAATTGAATTTTATGTTGTCCACAGTTGTTTAATTGCATTCCAATTCCACACACACACTTGAATCACTGGAGTGGTCTGAGCTAGACATGGCTCAGATCAGTAGTATGTCAATGACAGAAGTTATCTACTGGACTTAGGGAAGGGGAGTAAAGGATTAGAGCTTAGAGCTATAAAATCTGACTTTGGAGAAGGGCTGGCCTTTAAACTATGAATTTGGTGGGGAATGAATCGATTGAGAAACAATAGGAAAGCTCCTTGGGCTTTAGCTACATGGTCAAATTGAAGCATCAAAATAGGAAAATTATCCAGATAACTCAGTCCAAAATCTTGCTATTAAGGAAAATGGAGGTGAATTATTTAGAATAATTCTTAACCTTTTTAAGCTTTTATTACCTGCCCTATATCAGTCCTCCAAGAAAAAATAGATTTTCTCCCTCTCAGTATATCAGATCTTAAAGACCAGGAAGAGTGGCAGGAGAAGGAGAAGGTCCAGGAAGCACACTGGATACACTCATCAAATTTATGTTAGCTCAATTCTCACTCCTACCAATGCCAAATAACTGTAAATAACTCCAAAAATCTGGGCTCACTGATTCACTTACTCAAACACACTGATTCTGACTGTTTCCAGTGAGGGAAATGATTCGCCTTCCCATATCAGTTTGCCTATGTAGACAACAGAAGTGAGCATGTTTAAGTGACACAGATACAAATGCTAAAATCAGCCATTTTGTGAGTTGTTGTTTTTTTCTTTCATTTTTTCACTTTTCATGCTATTGAAAGATAATCAAGAGAGACACCAGATAGACACAGCATATATGCAGAAGCACATTTTGCTTGGAACATCCTCTGTTGTAATACTCATTTCCTCTGAGTGGGGAAAAAAATGCAATGAATAATCTGGTTCTGAAATCAAGGGGAAAAAAACAGTTGTTCCAGATGTGGCAATCAAAAACTGGCAGATATATTGCAGATGCTTAAGTGCATATTGTTCTTTTACATCTCAGTCTCCTTAATTATCACTTATGGACTAATGATGGCTTATTTAAGGTCCAAGGGGATCGAGGGAAAAGGGTGGGGTTGGACTTGGAGACTGCAAAGGTAACTATATATGTGGGCAGAAGGTTGGACTTGTTTTTGTGTGTCTTAGTAGAAAGGCAAATCATCCTTCTGGACCTTAGTGTCGTCACATAAGACCTATGATGAACCAGAGATCATCAAGGTCTAATCAGGAGATAAGCAGCCAGAATTCTACTCCCTCCTTCACCATTAACAAGCTATGTGACCTTGGGCAAGTGATTTAACTCCTCTGAGTTTCAATACAGCATCTTACCTACCAAAGGGCAGAAGACAGACCAGGCAGTCTTCTTGGACTCAGTCAAAAGGCTGTACTTGGGGTGGCTAGGTGGCGCAGTGAGTAGAGTGCTGGCCCTGGAGGCAGAAGGACCTGAGTTCGGATCCAGCCTCAGAGACTTAATGCACACACAAATAAAAAACCTAGCCGTGTGACCTTGGGCAAGTTACTTAACCCCAACTGCCCTCCAAAAAGAAAAAAAAAGGCTATACTTGAGGACCTAGAAGGCCACATGTGGCCTCAAGAATGCAGGTTCCCCATCCCCGGTAGGCAATGGATTCTCCAATATTGGGAATTTCAAAGGCCAGAAGAGCCAAGCTAGTCAGGGTTAAGCTAATGGCAGTTTGTTCTGCATTATTAACATTGTCTCCATCAATTTTTTAAGTTTAGACAATCAACACAACAATAAATCAAGCTCTGATTTGAAGCATTTGCTGATTTCTGAGATGTAAATTCTCACAATGAAAATTTAACAATCGGCTCTCAAACTGGCTCCAGTACAACCAAATATATTAAACACCTTCTCTGCATACTTCAAAGGGCTGTTGTGAAGAGAAATGAAATAACATATGGGAAAGTACTTAGAAAGCTGAAAAGCATTATACAAATGTGACTTTTATTACAAACTAGGCAGACCTCAAATTCAGACTTTTCTATGATTAAAGAGAAAATGGCTAAGGTCTTTCAACAGCTGCCATTTATTACTCCACCACTTTCCACCACTACTTTCTATCCCTGACCAAAGAGGTTACCACCAAAATGTGCTTATGTTTATACTGTACATGTATGCTCTGGCCTGGACTTCTCAAGGCCAGACAGGCTACATTACCCCTCAGATTTTTAGGGTATCCTGAGGGATTTCTGGGTTCTCTTCTTTCTGCCAATTTTACCTCCTCCATAATTACATTTGGTACTACGATGTTAGAACACAAGTGTGGTGGCTCTATTTTCCTTGAAAATTAAGAGTTGATTATAAAAAAAATCTTTGTGGATGTTTTATATCTTTCATCTATTGTTTGTCCTATCAGTTTCATGCTATATACCCTCAAGATGACTTTACTTGATTGAGTCTCTCAAGAAACTTCCTTTAAACAATTTATCTTCTGTTGTTTCTCTTTCATGTTTGCAATCCCTCACAATCCTTACTCAAAAAATGTTCCAAATGAATTTATATTCTAAATTAGTTTTGCATTTGGCTGTCATATCTCTCCACTTCTAAAATGAGTCAAGTGCTTACCAATAAAGGCAGTTTTGGGACTCTTGGTCCCTTCATTATGGTGATCATATTAAATTAATTGCTGCATGAAATTATTATAATTGGTGTCATTGTCCTTTCTTCTCTCCACATCCCATTTTTAGCATTCATAACTGATCTAGAAATAAATCTACATCAATAATTGATGCTTGGGGCAGCTAGGTGGTGCAGTGAATAGAGCACTGGCCCTGGAGTCAGGAGGACCTGAGTTCAAATCCAGCCTCAGACACTTGACACACTTACTAGCCACGTGACTTTGGGCAAGTCACTTAACCCAAATTGCCCACAAAAAAAATAATAATAATTGATGCTTAAGTAGGTCTTGTTGCATTATTTTAATTGAATGCATATCTTTCTAAATTTTTATTCTTTATTGTAGCTTTATTTATTTGTTTCTCTAACAATTTGGCAGTCTGACTGTACAAAAGACAACTGATTCAGGAATGACTCCTACACCAGTGACAAGGCATTTTCTATCTATAAAAAATAAATTCTATTTCATTTTTGTGATGTTATTTAGTTCTTGCTATGTTCAGTAACCTTTTGATTCTTTCCTTCAAGAAAGTGTTTATCATGTCTATCTGTGAAGCTTCCGTGTCATCTACAAGTCTTTGGCTTCTATCACTTCTTACAACTGAATCATAATTTTCAACATATTTTTCATTATCTCTACCTGTTCCCACCTTTTCACTGAATCCCCCAAGTATCAAAGTATATACTGGTTTAATTTAGAAGTTCGTACAAAGTTATTCATAGAATTTCTCTACTTCCTCCTCTGCAGCAGATGTTTGCACATAGGCTGCAATTATTTTCATTATGATGTTTTTGCAAATAGTTGTTATAATTGGTACAAAATTAAATAAAAACCCCATGAAATTGTTTTTCATTGGTGTCTTAGATTGGATTTGATTGAGCTCACAGACACCAAAAGGCAAGATAACAATCAAAAGAACAGACAGGCTGGCAAGAACCAGGAAATCTATGGTATCCAAAAGAACAGGGCAAGACAATTTATGATAGGGGAAAAGATATTCTCAAAGAGAATGTCTTTGAAAATTAAAAGAGATTCAAACATTTTATAGGAAGGTTTTCTAGTTCCCCACCGTTCTAGTTCTAGTTCTAGTTCCCCTCTCCTCAAATTATCTTGATTTTTAATTATCTGTCTACCTACTGTATCCCCCAATGGCGTGTAAAATCCTTGAGGACAGGGATTGTTTAGCTTTTGTCTTTGTATCTTCAACACCTAGAACTGTGGCTTGCACATAGTAGGTATTTAATAAATGTTTGTGGAATGGAACATTTAATAAGGAAGTGAATTAGCCAAAGTATCATTTAACTACTGAGGCAGCTAAGTGGCAAAATGGATAGACTACAGCATTTGACTAAGACCTAACTTTAAAACATGCCTCAAACATTAACTATGACCTAATTTCTTTCAGCATCAATTTCTTCATCAGTAAAACAGAGACAATAATAGCACCTACTTTATAAGACCACTGAGAGGATCAAAAGAGACAATATAGCTAAAGTGTTTTACAAATCTCAAAGTGCTATATAAAGGTTAGTTATTATTGCTGTTGTTTTAATAGAGGAAAAGGGAGAGGCAGTCCCTGCATTGAAAAACCTGCTTCCAGAAAAGCAAGATGACTTGTAATAAAAGTGCCCTGTTTCCCAATTTAGAGTATTCATGCTTATGCTGTAACTGTTTCTGGTCTACTGATTACATAGTAAAAGAAATCTTTTTGAATTGGCTATGGAGCCAGAATTGGAGTACAATCAAAAGGCACTACCAAATCAGAGTGAATCTTAGCTCTGGCTATTTCTGGCCTGGCTCGTTAAAAGAGGACAAGCTACTTTAGCTCCTCTGGGTAGGAAGGGACCTTGGGCCCTCTATCCCCTACAGCCTGTGTGGCGCTGAGAGCAAATGGTGCTGCTGCTACTTCTATCCATTCTTTCCTGCTTTTGATGAAGGAGAATGGAGATAGCTATAACTTGGAGAAAGAGCCACTGGAAGTCCAGGAACTGGGATTTGCCAGAAGCCAAAGGTTAAGGAGTGAAGTCACTAGTGACTACAGGGAAAGCATTTTGTTATTTGTTAATATTGTTTGAACCTATCTTTATGTGGCTAGATACTCCTTAACCCAGAATGTGAGGTGGGGCCATAGAGACCCCAGAGATCCCTCAGGGAAGCTGGAGCAAGGAATGCTTACATGCTTAATTTTATTAACTTCTGTTTTACATCATTCATTTCCGCCAGATTTTGAGTTACAATCATTTTCCCCCCATTATTCCCCTACCCAACCTCCCAGAATAGCAGTCCCACAAGATATCGCTTCCTCCAATCTGCTCTCTCCCATACCTTCTCCCATACCCCCATTGACTTTTCCATTAGAGGAAGGTGAATCTTTGTGTCCCAATGCCTGCACATCTTATCTCCCAATTGTAGGCAAAAGAGTATTAATAATAGTATTTATATATATATTTGAAACATTTAATGTTACGACCTCGAATTTCAGATCCATTTCCTTCCTCCCTTGTCACCCATTCCTTCTTGGGATATAAGTAATTCAGTATATGTTGTACATGTCTAGCTATGCAAAACATTATCATAGTAGATATATTGTTCAAGGCTGCTTATAATTCCCTCCCACTCATCCCACCCCCCACCTGGTCCATTCCCTACATGATCCTGTCCCTCTTCTATAGTGGGTACTTCCAACCTCCCCTCACCCCAAGGATGCCCTCCCATCCATCATCCCTCCTCTCATCCCCCTTCCCCTATCCTGCTGCAGGTTGAGATATCCCATTTAGTATGTATGTCATTTTCTCCCTGAACCAAATTCAATGTGAATGTGGTTTTGCCTTTTTAGCCTTCCTTATTCTCCCCCTCCTTTGCAACCACTTCCCCTTACATGAGATAGTTTACCCTACCATGTCTCTCCCCATCTCCTCTTGCCACTTTCCTCTCTCACCTCATAATTTCATCCCTTGAGTACTCTCCCTTCCCAACAAAATCAACCTATACCCTCTATCCATATATAACTGTAACCATATACACACACATTCACATATGTATTCGTATGACCACACCCCCTTCTTCCATTATTTTCATAGTGGGAAAGATATCATCAGTCACAGATATTGCTTTTCCATATAGGAATGTAAATAGTTCAACTTTGATAAGTTCCTTTTGATTTCTTTTCCCTGATTACCTTCTCAGGCATCTCTTACTTCTTGCGTCTGGATGTCAAATTTTCTATTCAACTCTGGTTTTTTCCTCAGTAATGCTTGAAAGTCCTCTATTCCACTGAATGACCATATTTTCCCCTGAAACAAAATACTCAGTTTTGCTGGGTAGGTGACCCTTGGGTTCATTCCCAGTTCTTTTGCCCTCTGGAATATCATATTCCATGCCCTTCAATCCCTCAGTGTAGAAGCTGCCAGGTCCTGGGCTATTCTGATTGTGTTTCCACAATATTGAAATTGTTTCTTCCTGGCTGCTTGTAGTATTTTCTCCTTGATCTGGGGATTCTGGAACCTGGCTATAATATTCCTGGGAGTTTTCTTTTTGGGATCTTTTTCAGGAGGTGATCTGTGGATTCTTTCAACCTCTATTTTGCCCTCTGGATCTAAAACATCAGGGCAATTTTCCTTGAGAATTTCTTGAAGGGTGATTTCTAGGTTCTTTCTTTGATCATGGCTTTCAGGTAGTCCAATAATTTTTAAATTGTCTCTCCTGGATCTATTTTCCAGGTCAGTGGTTTTTCCCATGAGATATTTCACATTGCCTTCTAATCTTTCGTTTGTTTGGATCTGCTTAACAGCATCTTGATTTCTCATAAAGTCACTAGCTTCCATTTGCTCCAGTCTAACTCTGAAGGAATGAATCTCCTCAGTGAACTTTTGAGATTCTTTTTCCATCTGGCAAATTCGACTTTTTAAGGCATTCTTCTCCTCGTTGCCCTTTTGGGCCTCCTTAGCCATTTGAGTTAGTCTATTTTTTAAGGTGTTATTTTCTTCAGTCAGGCTGTTGACCCTCATTTCATACTTTTCCTGCATCCTTCTCATTTCTCTTTCCAATTTTTCCTCCACTTCTCTTATTTGATTTTAAAAGTCCTTCTTAAGGTCCTCTATGGCCTGCAACCCGCTCATGTTTTCCCCCTGGGGCTTTTGGAGCAGGACTTCTGACCTCACAGTCCTTTTCCTGCTCTATGCCCCCAAAATAGGAGTCTAGGGTTGCATTTTTCTGTTTCCTTTGCCTTGGCATGTTGCCACTTAATTGCTTGACTTTTGGGCTTGTTGCCACACTATGGCTTTAAGGCCAGATAGAGGAATTTTCGTCCCGAACGTGTGGGGGGCAACTTCCGTTTCTGGCAAGCTGTAAACCCACCCACAACTTCCACCCTAGATCACAATCCAGATCCTGGGAGGTTAAAGCAAGAGCGATTACCCCCCAAGACTGATCGCTGGATCTCCCCACGATTTGTAGGCTGGGAGCCGGAAATGCCTCTGAAAACTACAAAATGGCGTGTCTCCTCAGTGGCTTCTAGCCCCCAGGGGAGGGAGCTGACGCATTCCCCAAATACAGGTCCCAAAGTCCATAGGACACTAACCTCTTACTTTGTCCTAGGCATGTCTATGTTGATAATTCTGGAGTCGCCACAGCTTCTGGTGTTCTGGGGTT